>JANUWF010001004.1:952500-1334337 GCA_026120185.1 Voacanga thouarsii | reverse complement strand
TCAAGTTTATTGGAGTTTTTTAATTTTATTTTAATTCAAATATATTATTATTTTATAAAAATTTTATTTTTCAAAAATTATTGTCTACTCACAATATATCATATTTTCTTTCTTTAAACTCTACCTGACCCACATATTTAATAATTTTTTACAAAATTTATCTCAATCCAATTTTTATTTACTTACACTTTAAATAAATTCATTTGATACAATAATACACAAATAAGATAAAAACATAAATTACACTAGACAAATTTTGTTTGACAAACTCATATCTTAAGAGAGAAAAATGGGACTCAACTTGGTTGATTCTTTCAACAATTACACACCCTTACACACACTATAACACCCCTATTAGTAAATAGGTCGGAAGTGCTAAATATCTTTAGGTATCCCCCGTATAGTTGTCGAGATAAGGGGTCTTTATAACAATTAAAGCCAAAAGAAATAGAATACAAAACAATAGCTAAAACTATAAAATTATGCGAAAGCGTATATAATAATATATTATACAAGAGAGTTTACAGATTACCATACAAAACCCTACTAGGTACAGTAAAAAAACACTATATATTTAGAGTCATAGTGTTTGTGAACTGAAGATGCTGGATCGTCTTCAAATATGTCGAGTCCCAACTCAAATTCCTAAGAAAACAGAGTAAAATACAAGTGTAAGTGAAAAATCACTGAGTGAGTCCCACGTGTACTACTGATTTCATAAAACCACAAGTGTAGGAAATTATCGTCTTATACTTTGGAGAGTGAAAGAAAAGATTTCATTTCATTTTTCACTGAAAACAACTCTACAATTGAGTTTCTTCAGATTTTTTCGAAAATCGCACCTTGTTCAGTAAAGAAAATTTGAAAATCAAGATTAGAAATCTTAGGCACATTTTGGAAAATCAAATTTGATCAGTATTATTACCCTATATTTTAGAAATACAAGCATTTCTCTCACAGAAAGTCGTCCTTCTTCCAAAACATACATGGATTTGCCTTCGACCCTTATGGTCTTCTTCTGCCAGGGACTGCACCTCCAGCACTCAACCGGATCATGTTGGAACAGTGAGTGGCACAAGTATATCACCTCAAGAATCAAATCTTTTAATTGCCACCTTAAGCCCATAAGTCCCAATCCTAACATCAATCGCCATCAAAGTGGCAAAGGGTTGAACACGTCAGCTGTCCCATCCAACAATCGTGAACAACCCATAAACAATATGCATATAGGCATAAGGCAATTCCCAGGCACTAAACAACTAGTTAGGATAGCTAATCTCTGTTGGAATGTATGCTCTCTTAGACTAGGTTTCTAATGTAATTTTGACTTGTATTAATAAAAGTATTATTCTCATAAATTATTTGTGAATACTTCTTTAATTTTGTGCATAATTTTCATTGAAAAATATCCATTGTGTTTAAGTAAATGGCTCATGTGGATGGAGGTCTTTCACAATAAGGTATAGAACACAGTTTACTTAACACATAAACTATTATTCTTAACCAAATGATGAGAATGGAAATCTCAACATGGTAAGGTTATTGTGTTATGAATTCTAAATACGGAATGGCGTACCTTTAACCAATGAGTAGTCTTCTCATTTCATAACACAAGCGTATTTTGAATACGTAGAATTGGACCTGTAGTAGTGGTTTCCAAAAGTCCTATGTGGTAGAAACCTAGACTACTACTATTATATCGTGAACTTGTACTCTACAACTTGAGTATAAGTTGGTGGTTTGACGAAACTAGAAGTGTATGCTTTGATATACTATAGTTGAGGTTCTTCAGTAGGACCAATATACTTATATATTGGGTATATGTAACTAGTTTATTAAGATAAACTTGTACAAGATAATTTCTATATTATATTACCCTTTGTGGTTGTCCAAATGATCTAATTATCCAGGGCCTTGGGGAACATGACTTGGATATTTGCTTTAAGGTAACTCTCTTGGAAAGCGAAAATATTCAAAGAAGTCGTGGATCATTAGATTAAAAGCCTAAGGATGGTAAATGTCTTTTAGAAATGTATTAGTATACTTTTTCCTCTCTAAATGCACGGTGATGTATAGAGGGGTATTTTAGTCATTTCACCTGTGAGTCGAAGACATAGCTAACGCAGCATTGTCCTTGGGTCAATAATTTCTTATGGTTGTTGGAATGTATGCCCTCTTAGATTAGGTTTCTGATGTAATTTTGACTTGTTTTAATAAAAGTATTTTTCTCAAATTTTTTTTATAAAATCTTCTTTATATTTGTGCACGATTTTATTAGAAAAGACCCATTGTATTTAAGTAAATGGTTCATATGAATAGAGGTCTTTCACAGTAAGGTATGGACCATGGGATACTTAACACTTAAACTACTATTCATAACCGAATGATGAGAATGGGAATCTTGCCATGGCCAGGTTATTGTGTTATAAATTCTAAATAGGGAATGGCTTACCTTTAGCCAATGAGTAGTCTTCTCATTTCATAATACAAGCGTATTTTGAATACGTAGAACAAGACCTGTAGTAGTGATTTCTAAAAGTACTATATGATAAAAACCTAGAATACTACTACTACAGTGTGGACTTGTACTCTACAACTTGAGTATAAGTTGGTGGTCTAATGAAGTTGGAAGCATATACTTTGGTATATTATAGTTGAAATTATTGAAAAGGACCAATGTACTTGTATATTGGGTATATGTAACTAGTTAGTCAAGACAGATTTATACAAGATAATATTTACATTATATTGCCTCTTGTGGTTGTCCGAATGATCTAATTATTCAAGGCATTGGGGAACATGACTTGGATATTGGCTTTAGGATAGCTCCCTTAGAAAGCAAAAATATTTCAAGAAATCGTGGATCATTGGACTAGAAGCCTAAAGATGGTAGATATTTTTTAGAGATGTGTTAGTACACTCTTTCCTCTCTAAATGAATGGCGATGTGTAGAAGGGTATTTTAGTCATTTCACCTGTAAGTCGAAGATATAGCTAACGTAGCATTGTCCTTAGGGTCAATATTTCTTTATTGTGATATTTGAAAATATTTAAAATGTAAAATACAGATATTTATATAACAAATGGTATTTTGGTCATTTTAGTAGCCAAGACGATATGTCTTTTTGGTCCTCGAAATAGCCCGTAAGTCCTAATTATTGTAGGTCGATGAAATAGTTATAATAAAAAGAATTTTATTTTATTCAGGAAGTCTAATTTATTTTTTGGACCAGAATAAAATAAAAGAACGAGAGAAATTAAATTTATTATCTAGTTTAATTGGTTAGTTAATTATTCAGGGCCTAAGCCCAGATTGAATGATTAAAAAAATTAACTTGGGCTTAAACTAGTTAATAAAATGCTTAAAAATTATTTTAGTTCATTTGGGCTCATTAATGTTGTGAATTTGATTTAAAATAGAATCAATAAATATAAAACTGTAAAGTAAAGATATTAGAAAAATGAGAGAAAAGAGAGAATCGCTTAGATACGATTTCATTGATTATTCGTTTGTTTACATATGACCCCTATTTATAGAGGTTTCGATACAGAATCTAAAAGGTTAAGAAATGAATTTAATAACCTTAGAAAATGAGCAGTCACATTATCTTCAAGAAAATGAACAGCCACTTGACTTTTCATATTTCATAACACTCCCCATTGGATGTTCATTTTCAACCACTTCGAAAAATGCCTCGTTAAAAACCTTCATAGGAAAAATCCTGTGGAATAAAAACCTAGTGAAAAAAAAGAGTACACTTTCCGTTCTAGATGGAATATTGCCTCATTAAAAACCTGACTAAGAAAAAATTCAGTAGGAAAAAATCTTAGTTAGGGAAAAAGAGTACATTATACATACTCCCCCTCTTAATAACATCTTCAAGATGACTTTATATCTTTCAACTGATGCATTCCAATTTTATGTACTAATTTTTCAAATGAAGCAATCGACAATGCCTTAATGAGTAAATCTGCCAGATTATCATATGATTGAATCTGTTGCACATCAATTTCACCTCTCTTCTAGAGTTCGTGAGTAAAGAAAAATTTTAGTGAAATATGTTTTGTCTTATCTTCTTTAATATATCCACCTCTTAATTGAGCTATACAAGCTGCATTATCTTCATAAAGAGGTATTTGAATTTCCTTTTCAGAAGGTAATCCACAATTTTTTCGGATATAATGGATCATTGATCTCAACCATACATTCTCGGCTTGCCTCGTGAATAGCTATAATTTCAGTATAATTAGAAGAAGTAGCCGTTATAGATTATTTTGTAGAGTGCCATGATATAGTAGTACCACCATATGTAAATAAATAACCAGTTTGAGAACGTGCTTTATGTGGATTGGATAGATAACTAGCATCAGCATATCCAATCAATATTGGACTGGTTCTATTTGAATAAAATAATCTAAGATTTATTGTCCCTTGGAGATATCTTAGGACATATTTAATCCCATTCCAATGTCGTCATGTTGGGGAAGAACTGAATCTTACTAATAAATTCACAGAAAATGCTATATTAGGTCTAGTATTATTAGTAAGGTATATCAATACGCCAATTGCACTGAGATAGGGTACTTCAAGACTAAGTAGTTCTTCATTATCTTCCCGAGGTCGAAAAGGATCTTTATTTATATCTAATGATCTCACGACCATTGGAGAATTTAATGGATGTGTTTTGTCCATGTAAAAACTTTTAAAAACTTTTGTTGTATATGTTGATTGATGAATAAAAATACCATCTTTCAGATGCTCAATTTGTAAACCAAGACAAAACTTAGTTCTGCCAAAATCTTTAATTTCAAATTCATGTTTCAAGCTATTTCTTACCTTTTGGAGTTCTTCTGGAGTTCCAATAAGGTTAATATCATCAACATATATCGCAAGTATCACAAAACTAGATCTAGATTTCTTAATAAAAATATATGGACATAGTAGATCATTTTTATATCCTGATTTCAATAAATATTCACTAAGACGATTATACCACATGTGTCCAGACTGCTTTAAGCCATATAATGACTTTTGTAATTGAATGGAATAATTTTCATGAGGGTTAGAATGATATGCGCCAGGCATACTAAATCCTTCTGGGATTTTCATATAAATATCATTATCAAGGTTCTCATATAAATAAGCAGTCACAACATCCATTAGACGCATGTCAATCTTTTCACGTACTACTAGACTCATAAGGTATCGGAGTATAATTACATCCACCACAGATGAATATATTTCATCAAAATCAATACTCAATTTTTGCGAAAAACCTTGTGCCATAAGTCGTGCTTTATATCTTACGACTTCATTATTTTCATTTCACTTTCGCACAAATACCCATTTATAACCAATTGATTTTACACCTTCTGGTGTTTGGACTACAGATCCAAAAATCTCACGCTTTGCAAGTGAGTTTAACTCCAATTGAATCGCATTTTTCCATTTTGGCCAATCATTTCTATAACGACATTCTTTAACTGATGTTGGTTCAAGGTCCTCATTATCTTTTAACACTTCAAGTGCTATATTGTATGTAAAAATATCATCAACAGTTATTTCCGTCCAATTCCAACTTCTGCCAGAAGTTTTATAATTAATGGATATCTCACTATTTTGTTCACTATTTTCAAATATTTGGATATTTTCATCAGTTTTCACTTGATCCCCTTTTTCTTAATTCTTTAATTGGATCATTCTGATCATTTAATCTTCTTTTCTTTCGAGGATTTTAATCTTTTGAATCAATGGGTCATCCACGCTTCTGACGTGTTTTTGATTCAATAGCTATAGGAATTGTAATTTATCCTACTGGGATTTCTATCCGAATTGGGGCATCTATAGCTAGAATATACGGTTTAGTTACCCTTGTAGAGTCAGCAAAAGAATCTGGCAGTTGATTTGCAAGTCTTTGCAAATGAATGATCTTTTGAACTTCTAGTTCACTTGCGCTTGTGCGCGGATCTAAATAATTCAATGATGTTGTCCAGGCAAACTCCTTTTTATGTGGTTTATGTTCTCCCCCTAATTTAAGAAACAAAGTTTCATCAAAATGACAATCAGCAAATCTTGACATGAATACATCACTTGTCAATAGTTCAACGTATCTGATTATAGAGGGAGAAACATATCCAACATATATCTCCAACCTTTTTTGAGGACCTATTTTGGTACATTGATTTGGCGCTATCGGTACATACACTGTACACCTAAAAATTCTCAAATAAACAATATCTGGCTCGAAACCAAAAGCCAATTGTAAGGGAGAAAATTTGTGATAACTTGTTGGCCTTATGCGCACAAGTGCTGCAGCATGCAAAATAGCATGTCCTCAAGCAGTTGTAGGGAGATTTGTTCTTATTAATAACGGTCTAGCAATTAATTGTAACCGTTTAATGAATGATTTAGTTAGACCATTTTGAGTATGAACATGAGTTATTGGATGTTCAATAGTAATACCATTTGACATGTAATAAGTATCAAAGGCTTGGGAGGAATATTCTTCAACATTATCTAGGCGGATCCTTTTGATAGGATAATCTGGAAATTGCGCTCTTAAGCGAATTATTTGGGCAAGCAATCTCGCAAACGCCAAGTTGCGAATTGATAATAAACTGACATGCGACCATCGGGTCGATATATCAATTAAAATCATAAAGTATCTGAATTGCCCACATGGTGGATTAATTGGTCCACATATATTACCATGAATTCTTTCTAGAAATACTGAAGACTCAAACTCCACTTTTGTTGGAGATGGTTTAATAACCAATTTCCTTTGAGAACATGCAGTACATGAAAATTTATCAGATGTCAAAATCCTTTGACTTTTCAAAGGATAACCATGCGTATTTTCAATTATCCTTCGCATCATAATAGCTCCTGGATGACCCAAACGGTCATGCCAAATGATAAATGTAGCAGGATCAGTAAACTTCTGATTTACTAAATGATGCACTTCAATTGCATGAATTTTTGTGCTTATAGGCCAGAAGAAAGAGATGGTAACTTTTCTAATAAAGATTTCTTACCTAACATTATTTGAATAATATAGAGATACTTAAAACCATTTTCTTCCATTGTCTTAATGTGATATCCATTTCGGCGAATATCTTTAAAGCTTAATAAATTTCTTCAAGATTTTGAAGAAAATAATGCTTTAGGAATAACAACATTTGTTCATCCGGGTAATATAATATTAGCTCTTCCAGAGTCTTCAATCAACTTTACACTACCACTTATAGTATTAACATTTGTTTCTCCCATCTGCAGATAAGAGAAATATTTTATATCTTTCAATATGGTGTGTGTTGTACTACTATCAATTAGGCATATATCTTCAATGCCACTTGTGTATCCAGTAAGCGGAATAATAGCCATCTGGGCATAACAAAATATTAAATACTCAAACAATAAAAAACCTTAAACGCTAATTACTATTATAATGCAAAAAATATAAAATATAAAAGGAACATATTAAAAGTAAACTTCTAATTCTTTTGGACATTTTCATTACCAATCAAATGCTCAATTCTCTCTTTAGGATGCTCAAAGAAATCAGCCACGTCTAAATGAGTTACATTAACATCGTCAAGGTTGGTATCATCATCATCATGAAGAGAATGTTGTAGAGTAAAATTTGCTTCAGCATTTTTGCCTTTCTTTTCAATAGACGCCTGATACAAATCAATAAGGTGTTTTGCAGTACGACAGGTACGGGACCAATGACTTTTCATGCCATAGCGATAATATTTATCTTCATAATTTTTAGGAATAACATCATTTCCTTTTCCTTTCTCGTTAGTTTTTTGCCACTTCTGGTGGTTGTTATTATTTCTTGTAACTTTATTTTGACTATTACGATCATAATGAATATTTTTATCACGACCATATATACGTCTACGACCACGGCCATATCCACGACCACGACCTCTTCTAAGGCCAAAATTACGAATTCTAACATCATTCACTTTTGGGAATGGAGTAAAGCTTATTGGTCGAGCTTCATGATTTGTTATTAATAACTCATTATTTTGCTCAGTTACGAGAAGACAATATATTAATTCTACATACTTTTTGAATCCCTTTTCTCGATATTGCTGCTGCAGGAGCACATTCGAAGCATGAAAAGTAGAGAAATTTTTTTCTAACATATCCTCATCAGTAATATTTTCTCCACACAATTTTAGCTGTGAGCTAATTTTAAAAATAACAGAATTATACTCACTAACGGATTTAAAATCTTGTAATCGCAAGTGCATCCAGTCATACCGTGCCTTTGGAAGGACGACTATCTTCTGGTGATCAAACATTTCTTTCAAATTAGTCCACAAAAGAAGTGAATTTTTCACGGTAAGGTATTCAACCTTTAAGTCATCATGAAGATGATGGCAGAGAAAAATCATAATTTTAGCATCATTTTGTGATGATGATGGATTTTCTTCTACAATGGTATCTGCCAGACCCATTGCAGCTAAATGCATTTTAGCATCTAGTGTCTAAGATAAATAGTTTTTCCCTAATAATATCAAGAGTTACAAACTCAAATTTGGTGAGATTTGCCATGTGAATACAAAATCAAATAGGAAAAGTACCTACCTTTCTCTTTTGTTATAGCAAACTTCAATAGTGTCACCGTGATTATAACCTTTAGTAAAACAACTTCGGTAGAGTCTCGTGCTGATAACGTGTTGTGAATTTGATTCAAAATAGAATCAGTAAATATAAAACTGTAAAGTAAAGATACTAAAAAAGGAGAGAAAAGAGAGAATCGCTTAGATATGATTTCATTGATTATTCGTTTGTTTACATATGACTCCTATTTATAGAGGTTTCGATACAGAATCTGAAAGGTTAAGAAATGAATTTAATAACCTTAGAAAATAAATAGTCACGATATACGAACAGTCACATTATCTTCAAAAAAATGAACAGTCACTTGACCTTTCATATTTCATAACAATTAATTATTTATTGGGTTGTTTTAATATGCTTAGAAAATAAATAATAAATAATTATTATTTTTGTTCTCATTGGGTCCAAGGAAAATAATAAGTTAATTTTGGCCCAATAACCTGGACTAAAGGGTTATTTTTTTTCACGTAATAGAAGAGTTAATGATTACCCAACCTCTTCTGTTGATAGTCTTCGGATGTTTGAAAAAATTAAAAACACCGAGATTTAGTTATCTAGAGGTGAATAGGAGTTGTGGCCTGTTGTTGAAACCTACAGAACACACAACACAGGAAAAACACAGAGCTTCTTCTCTCTCGCTCTCTCTCTCTCTCATCTCTCTTCTTCCTTTTCATCTTCTTGACTTTGCTAATTATAACAAAGGATCAAGAAGGACCATTGCTTGCCTAAATTGTTTCACCAACTAGATTGGGCAATGGAATATTTTGAGAAGCAAAGAACTTCGTGTTCCTACCAAGGAGAAGTCGAAGGATTGTTGGTTTTTCGCCGGAATCATCATTGAGACAAGTAGCCACTCCAATGGTTAGCACCTCTTCTTCTCAGTCAGAAAGACTAAGGATACGTAAAGGTATATGTTTTTTACCTTCCGTTGTGCCGTGTCCGGTGTTTTTTCTATTTTTATTTACTGCATGCATGGCTTCTGTGTGTATTCAAAGCTTCAATGGTGATATTAGGAAATATTTAAAATATAAAATACAATTATTTATATAGTAATGGTATTTTATTAATTTTAGTAGCCAAGACGATATGTCTTTTTGGTCTTCGAAATAGCCCGTAAGTCCTAATTAATTTTAGGTCGAAGAAATAGTCTTGATTAAAATAATTTTATTTTATTCAGGAAGTCTAATTTATTTTTTATTAGAATAAAATAAAAGAACGAGAGAAATTAAATTAAATTTATTATCTACTTTGATTGGTTAATTAATTATTCAGGGCCAAAGCCCAGATTGAATAATTAAAAAATTAACTTAGGCGTAAAATAGATTAAAAAAAGCTTAAATAATTATTTTAATTTATTTGAGCTCATTAATTATTTATTGAGTTAATTCTATATGCCTAGGAAATAAATAATTAGTTTTTATTATTTTGGGCTCATTGGGTCTAAGAAAAATAATAAATAAAATTAATAGCCCAATAGCCTGGATCAAAATGGTTTTAATTAATTCATAGAATTGAAGAGTTGATATAAACAACATCATCTATGATAGTTATCTAGATAACAACCAGAGGGTTTTTGAAAAATAAAATCTTCAGGGTTTAGGTTATCAAGAGGATAACCGTGTGTGTATCTGTGAGTGCATGGTGCCTGTGAAAAATTAGAAGCTTTGTTTTCTCTCTTTCTCTCGTTCTTTCTTGCCTTCTTCCTTTTGACCTTGCTAATTAATTGCAAGAATCAAGAAGTGTTAGAGACGGTGGATTTTCTCGCCTAAGTTGTGTCACCAACATATATTGGGCGGTGGAATATTTTGAGAAGCAAAAGCTTCTGCATTCATGCCTATGAGGAGTAGGCGTGTCACAGGCTTTGATCTAGAGACATCTTCTAGGCGTGAAGAAGTCCCGGTGGTTTCATCGTCCACTCTTGTACCAAAAACAACATTCAAACGTAGAGGTATTAATTTTAAAAGCTTCTTTGTTGTGTGCTCTGAGTTTTCATTGTTGTTTTAGTTTTAGTTTCCGTAGCATGCATGGTCGCTGTTTGTTTTCGTTAGCTTCAATCTCAATATACTATCATTCCATTTGGATTAAGACTATCCTCAAAACTAGTTAGGTTACTTTGGGTCATCTACTTCTAACGTGAACTAGTACAACAATAAAGCCCTTGCTAAACACTAAATGTGTTCACTGGTATACACGACCAGTCCAATATCATATTCCCGAAGGGATATCACAATTTCCAAAAGAATATCAAGAAAACCTATTTTTGGGTCCAAAAATATCATTTTTCAATGTTGATT
Source organism: Voacanga thouarsii (assembly GCA_026120185.1). Classification (NCBI taxonomy): domain Eukaryota; kingdom Viridiplantae; phylum Streptophyta; class Magnoliopsida; order Gentianales; family Apocynaceae; genus Voacanga; species Voacanga thouarsii. The sequence goes on along the minus strand of JANUWF010001004.1, from coordinate 1,323,406 downwards.
CCATACCGACAAATCATTCTAAAAAATCATAACGTTGAAGGATAAAATGTTCTTCACGCGATAGAAACGATTCTTGAAAGGCATTTATGTAATTTTAAAATATCACATGATAAAAGCCCTCGCTGAGTACTCAATATCTTCACTGGTACACACGACCAGTCCAATATCACATTTCCCAAAGGGATATCATAATTTCGAAAGGAATATCAAGAAAATCCATTATGCGGCAAAAAATATCAATTTTCAATTGTTAATTCCATACCGAGAAATCGTGCTAAAAAATCATAGCGTTGAAGGATAAAATGTCCTTCACGTAATATAAACTGCTTTTGAAGGATATTTACGTAATTTCTAAATACCCGCAATAAAAAAGGAAGTTGATTTAGTAATAAAATATTCCTTAAGGACAGTTACATAAATTATGCACATTTGGATCCAAAAAGTATTTTATTTTGTAAAGTCCATAATTTCAAATCCATAACGGAAATAAATTTGAGAATCTCATAAAAAATGTGCCTTACAGTGTTTAAATAATATTTATCGTTCCATGCCACCAAAGAAACCATAATGCATAGAGTTAGTTAATGAACATAGGTCGAAATGCGTTTGTTCAAGTAAAATAGTCATTTTGTTACATAACATATGAAATGAATACTTGCGATGCACATTTGCTCTTAAAATTATTTATAGCATAAAGAATTCTAAGGTCCTTGTAGAAATATTCTATTATCGAATATTCGGATATTTTTCAGTTCAGAAAAACCAAAACCTTACTCAAGAAAATCAAAAAGGTTTATTAGTCGAATTCTCATACTTTGAGGATAATATCAAATAATAATTGTGAATCATGATCATAGTGATTCATTTGCTCACTCAAAACTTAACATAAGTCACGATTATTTTTGCTCAGGAAAACCACATTTTGATTCAGAAAAATCTAATGGATTCACAATGTTCATTGTACCTAAAATCATAGAACATTTTAGAAATCATATAGCACAAGAACGGTGGTTATTAAAACATTGGTGGGACTCACCTTGTATCGTGCTAACGGTGTACTATATCGCTTGTTCGTAATCTCGTACGATCCTTAACGTGAAAACTTACATTAAGGATTCACGCCATTTCCCTTAGTCACTCACAATGAAGATAATTACATAGCGACTAAACATATATAGTTAGGAGGAAATATTCATTTCTTCTCGCAAAATAAAATGCATTACTTGAGATAGTCCAAATCCATTAAGTTATTTCTTTATCCTTCTCTCAAGTAAGCATATAAGCTCATTATATATGTGTCCTCTTAATTCTCATTCATCCATGAATATCAATGAAAGCAACACAAGGACCTTTTAGTTAAGTTTAAAATTTTGCAATTTCTCAACTTGGCATACTTTCATAATTTAAATGTAACTTTTGATCTATAAATCCGATTAACCTCAAATTTGCGCCGAAACACTCCTAAGATCATTAGTTACAAAACCATAAGGTCCAATCAGGTTTTTTTTTGACACAACTGCAAACCACTGGGACCGAAACCTCCCAACTTTACCATGCTAGCATACTTTTTCTTATAAAATACATGAACCATGCATTCTATCTTTACTTTAAACCATAAATAACACTTGATTCACTTCATGTATTTTCTTAAAAACATAAAAACCAGCTTGATTTCAGTCATAAAGAAAGCTACAAACTCACACTATCAGCACACAAAATCGGCAGCCTTAAACAACTTTCACCAAGCTTTGATTTTTATTCATTAATCACATATCTTTCACTTATTTTCTTACTTCTATCATTTCTCCCAATTTTCAGCCATGAACACCGTTCCATAACTTCACCAAATCACATAAAAATCACACCAAAATACTCCTCTCTTCCACCAGCAGCCATTTCACAACCAAAAATAATAGTGTAGCAAGAAGAGTTCATGATGAATAAACATAAATCTTGCTATTTCCATACACAATCAATACCAAAGTAATCCTCAAAACTTTTAGAACAACTTTAATTCATGGAACAAGGCTTTTACCTTCTCTTGGATGAAATCTTTCAATAGCTTCTTGTTATTTTTTTTCTCTCTTACTTTCTCTCGCAGTTTTCCTTGTTCCAACCGGCCACACTGCTCTCTTTTTGGTGTTTTAATTCATCATATAATTAGTTATAATGTTGGGTGGCATATGAAAACTTGGGAGAAGTCCTTGAAAGCTTATAGAAATGCTTAGGCATCCTAATTGGTCTTGCGGACTTTTAATTCAAAAATTCTTTGTATTTCTTCTTGTTGGGCTTAATTAATTCAAGCCCGCTTCTCTTTCCCCTAAAGCATTTCGTGGGCCTCATTGGGCCTAAGGATGGCCTTAATTAATTTTTCCAACTTAACCTACAAAATAAGTCCAAGCCCACACCTTTCCTGTACAAATCTAATTTCTCGAAAAAAATAATAACTCAGATTACTATTCACTTTAGTGGGGAAAATTTTTTATTCAACCAATGCAATCTACACTTTACACTGATCACTACGGTGTTTTTCAGAAATTTTGAATTCTTTCTCAATTTTTCTTAATTTACTATCGAAAATATAAAAAATACCCCTAAAAACTTTTATTGCACCAAAATATTATCGCATTAAATAAAGCATGTTTTTGTTGTGGCTTTACATATAAATTCTTGCTTAATACAAAGTAATCACTACCAGAAATATCTAAGGGATGTCACCCACACACATATCTTATAAAATAAAAAGTATCAATTATTTTATTTTGATAAAAAAAATAAAAAGAACAGAAAATGGAATACTAAATAATTCAACAATTAGGATTAATTACCTCCGTTTATTTGGATATGTAGTAGTCGAATTGGTTAAAGCAGTAAGGAGTGATTTGCCATCTAAACTCAAAGAATTCCTTAGAAACTTAATTGAGGAAATTTATACCAATTCCTTCTAAATTTTTTGTTTATATTTGACTAATTATTTTTTTTTCTAATTTCTTTAATGAGCTAGTACGGGCCTCATATTAAAAGAAATTTCACGTGCTTCCTTTTTCTCCCCTTTTGAGTATAGTGGTGAGAATTTAGATTTTAATAAAGAGTCAATATTTTTTTAAAAAAAAAGCGGACACTAATTTAAATTATCTTACAAAATATAAATTACTCATGATGAAATAAAGAAAATATTAAACAACAAAGTAAATCAAGATCTATTATATTATTTAATACCTTATCTATTATATTAGTAGACAGGATATTTGACAATATATTAGAAGATCCATAGTCGGAAATTAGTTGTAATGAAATAAATAAGTAACAAAATTAAAAAAGAAAGTCAATAATGGCATTTTTTCATAGTCGTTTTTACATGGTTTGGAGTCTCAATTGGGAGGAACCCTAAATCCATAAATTTTCTCAATCTTTCAATGAATCAAATTATAGTGCTGTGTAAAAGGAGAGAGCTATTTCCCATAACCCCAAAAGTCCATCTCACTACGTAGAGAGAGCTGATTGATATGAGTCATGGTGGAAGAAGAAGCATTGGCGTCCTCAAACCGCCTCACGCCCTTGGAGGATTCATCATTCGGATTCCCAAGCTGAGAAGTCACGAGGCGATCGATCATTCCCCACTCGTTCAGATTCTGATCTCTGCTCGTAACCATATTTTGAGAAGCTTCAGTGCATGTTCCCACCTCTAAACCCGACTCGCAAGCTTGGTAACGAAGATTCAGATCGCTGCCGCTCTCACAGTCTCTAGTGCTGGCGGCCATCAGTTGCTTGACCATTATGGGTGACTCCGATGGGAGACCTGAAAAATCATAGCCCAATGGCTTGTGTGTTGGTATAAAGTTTTGAGCTTGGATTGGCGAGTACTGAGGCACAGTTACTGGGATGTGAGAATAGTTGATGCCATGGGAATGCTGTGGATGCAGCAGATACTGATTGTCCCTCTGCATGAAGACACGAGATTGGTTTGTGGAAGCACTGTTAAGCTGATCTGATCCCATATGACCACCACCAGCTCCTCCTCCTCCTCCTCCTTCATTTCCAACTTTGAACAAGTTCTTCTTCTTGAACACCCTGCAAACAACCCAACCGTCCTCCTGCAAGCAACAAACATAAATTCAGCCAACACTTGAGGAAAAGCATTAATATATTAATGGTCTGCAGCGTGGAATATCAAATGATGAACGCGTGCAGTGCAAGCATATATACCCAATAGTCAAACAATATCCCAAAAAGCTGCATGCATGGTTCCACTGTGATCGGGATATTAATTTAGGTTTGACTTTTTAACGCAGGAAGAAATCCAAATCTATGAATCAAGTGTATGGGAAAATGATGTACGTACACTGGCATTTGCTTGGGGGTCATCTCCATCTTCCAGTCTGTATTCGTGCATGATCCAGTCAGTTTTTTGGCCATGGGGAGCTCTGCCTCGGTAGAAAACTAGGGTTTTTCTCATACCAATCTTTTTGAAGCTGTTCCTAATGCATTTGTCTCTCCCTGTAGCCTTCCAGAAACCTGCATTCGTGGCCCTGTTTGTCCTTGAGCCGGTAGGGTACTTTCTATCCTTGTGGCTGAAGAAGTACCACTCGTTCTGTGGGGTGGAGCCAATCTTGCATCTCTCTGTTAATTTAACCATTCACAATGATAATTACAACCCATTTTGGAAGATGTTTAATCCAAGACAAAAAATAAAGGGGTATGCTATATATATATATATATATATATATATATATATATATATATATAGCCTCCTCATATTTGTCCCCAATACCAATTTCTATTTAATGATGCCTTGTGAAATCATAGGAGTTTATTTTCCCCAAAAATTAATTTGGAGTTAAGTTTATTTTTTATATATCACTCACTAATTCTAATAATTAAAAATAATAATATTGGTAAAACGACATGAAACTAGATAGAATGGCGGAAATCTAATACTATAAGAAACACAATAAAAAAAAAAAAAAAACTATTCTAGCTGCGGGAGTGTGACAAAGGAAAGCCTTTGTGTATCAATAATTAGCAAGCCAAGTCTTGCAATATTTGTTCCTGATTATAGATTTGTGATCATTCGATTGTTTTGATTGTGAAGGGACAAATCCTTATTACCTTCTAATTAATATATATCTTCCTTGAACTTCAAAATACCAATTAATTTGCATCACTTTCAAGTCTTGATCAGTCACTAACAATTTAATTAGGGCTCAACAAATGGAAAGGGGCAGCACTACTTCAAGGTTGATAACTTGACACAAGGATTGTTTAAAATTGTTTTGTATTTTTAAGCGAAGTGAATGAGAAAAATTCACCATTATTTACTCATTTTTTACCTTGAGTTTTGCTGCATGCGTGGTGATTTTGTTTAATAAGAGAAAATATAGTTTTGGAATAATCCCTTCTTTATTTAATATAGTATAAAATTTTTAACCATAAACGCACTAGGAATTTATACTATGTAGATAATTTTTATACTTTGAACTAAACATATCTTTAAATAAATCTATTGCAAATCTACTAGCATTACCAGTACCTTTGTGATAATACTATCTATTAGGGGAAATAAGGGTTATTTCCTTAGGCATGGTCATAAAATGGGGAGTTTTGTCAGAATACTATGTTATACTCTATATGTTCATATATAGAAACGAAATCAGGACATTGAACTTGGAAAACAAAGTCATAAGAAATTAAAAAAAGGATATATATAATGTTATTTTTAAAAAAAATATGACACAAAAGATAAAATTTATATAGACTTTTCTAATATATCTTAAATTTCAAAAGAAAATAATTATTTTATTTTTTGAACATTTTGAAGGGAGATATGCAACCCCCCATCCTCAAAACTCATCTCTGTATGATCAGGTAGTCTTTTCCTAGGTTTTTATCATTTTGTTGTGTATAAAGCACTTATAATCTCTTTTAATTTCATTCAAAAATATTCTTTTCAAACAAACAAATGAATTGAAAATAATTTCTATTTCGATAGCAAAGGATTGACGTTTATATATGTATATATATCCTCAATTCATTAATAGTTTTCTTTATTGGCTAGAAATTAAGAAGAAAATGTCTCTTGCTTTTGGTTTTGAGCTGAAATCTCCTTGGTATTTCTTTTAATAAAATTATTAACTCAAATTCAAAAACAAAAAGGGAAAATCAAAGTAGTCAAACCTCAATCGGGATAGATTTCATTAATTTTATTTCATGCTAGAGAATTACGATTCAAAATTCATCTAGCTAGCTTGAATTACGTACCTTGCAACTCCCAGGGCTCAATCTTGTTCAAATCCACTTCCCTTATGACCTCCATGTCAAACTTTTGGAAGGACAACTTCTTCTTCAAGTAGTAGTGAAGCAGCTCTTCATCCGACGGGTGAAAGCGGAAGCCCGGCGGAACACCGCCGTTTGATGAAGCCATAATCAAGCAGCTGGACTGGTTGTAGTAGAGTCTAGCTCTCAAGGTCGAAGGGGATATGCACTTGCGAAATCCTGATCAGTTATTCTATCAGTACTTTCTTTCTGCGTGCGGGGGCTCTACTCAAGAGCTTTATATATCTCCTGCATTGTCAACTGTCAACGAGGTGTTGTGAAGTGAGAAAGTTGACGGCCGGTGACGCCGCCGGCGGGATAGCTTAAAGCTAACGTAGAAATCAAGTCAAAGGAACGAGACCGGGCTGGAGAATTCCCCTACGGGTAAGGGTTTACCTATTGATAATGCTACAGGAGATCGCCACGCGCTTTTGCCACGCTTATTAATCACTTCAACTTCCAGCGTTACACTTCTTTCATGCATGCATTTGTACCATCTATCAATTTATAAATTTTTGTAATTATTTACTCCCTTAATCCAATCAAACTGATAATAATTAATTTGACACAAAATTTTATATAAAAATAAAAATAAAAATAAAAAATATATAAATCTAAAATAATTTATATTAAATTTAAATATATAAAAAGATATATTAATTATTTTATAATATATATAATATATTAAAAATTAAGTATGAATTATTTTAAAATAATATAAAATAATAAATAAATCAGTTTTGTTATAACATAATAAATAATTTATTATTGCTAATTAATTTTGATCGTTTTAATCGTCTGCGAGTGGGATTCCAATGAAAAAGCTAGTTAAAGATATGAACGATCCCGATGTACTAAGGAAAACTGCAATAGAATATGATATAATTATAGGGGATATTTGATTGTTCTTGAAGCAATCTTCTCCTTCTTCTGCTCATTCCATACGAACAGATGCTAATCCTTCTTGGAATTTTCACCACCCAATGGACGGCCAATATTTTTTTAATCCATTATTAACATGAATTTTTTGTTTTCTTAATTTTAAAGACTTTGATGGCTCTCTAATAAGCTGGAGATGCAGCCGCCATAGCTCTGGCTCTGCACATGCAGGGATGACCTTGAGGAAGTTTCAGATTAATTAATTTGCTTGATTCTTTTCTACGCTTTCTTTAATTCTCTAGCCACATTAACTCGTGATCGCATGCACGATTTAGATGGCGTTTACACTACATGAAACACAACAGATCAATCCATATATCCTGTGTAACGGGATTTTACATGGATTTTTGGGCTTGCTGTTCATTCATATATGGTTCATCTGTTAAAGCTGGTATGAGAGAGCAAGAGATTAGTTACCTAGCAGGAGATAGGAGATGAGTTAACAAAGAGGATTAATGTCTTGAGAAAGTCGAGTGTCTAAGATAAGAGAGTTTAAGATTTTGAGGACGTTACATTTCGGACTCAAATCTCTTCGTAGGAGGTGGTTCTTGTGTCTCAAGAGGTGCACATTTCTACTATATCTCCATTCTTAGTCGTAGAGTCGACTGGTGGACGTTCGTTCTTACGCCTTTTGAGAGAGTCGATTAGTAGTCATTAAGGAAGGTATATATTTATCACTAGCTGATGTTCAATTTGTAAAAGAGTTTTTTTTTTTAATAAATCCTCAATAATCTTTAGATATTGGCTATTTGCAGTTATCTAATCTTATAAACTACACACTCTAAATATTTAATCCAATATTAAGTAATATTTGCAAATACCGAATCTTTCAAATTTCACGCTTTAAATGTTGATATATATGTTGAATTATCCTCTAGTCATCCTGATGTAGTTCTAAACCTGTATAGAGTGTATAATATAGCTTCTTTTCAAATCAAATTATGCTGTAGAAAAGAAGTTACCAAAGTACAGAAAAGTACATTTTATTTGGGTGGGTTTGAGATGAACATTTGGTTACGCATTAATTACGTGTCTTTAACTGTTTTCTGAAGGTAAATCCTTTAGAAGTCAAGTGTATCATCTTGGCTTGTGTTACCCCAGGTCTCTTACAGACATTCAATTAATGGTGCCAGTCATCAACTGTGTCTCTGCTTTCTTGTGGGTTAATTTCTTTAGAATTTTTTTGTGTTATGGAGATTCGCAAAACTTGTCCGAGAAATTAAGCAACATAGAGGATCAACAAAAGAGAAACAAACAACAAATTGAATATAGAAAGATGGGATATGTTTCTTTTGCTGAATGGCTGAATCGTAAGGTGATGATCAGAGTGGTAGCTGGAGAATTGATGTAGACAAAAGTTTAGTCGCATTTTTTCCCTCTTGGATTCTGCTGATTCCAATCCTAAATTGATTTGTAGTAACTTATTTCAATATTTTGGTCCATTATTTGTGTTTTGATGATATAATTGTGTTAAACTTAACTTGGAATGTCATCAATCTATTGTAATCCCCGTGCCTTAACAATCCGTTTGGATTGAGAGAAATGGAGGGAGAGGAGAGAAGAGAAGGAGACAAAAAAATAAAAATAAAAAATAGAAGGTTTAAGTTTTAACAGTGTGAATTAATTTTTTGAGAAGAAAAAGAAAGGGATGAGAAGTAAATGGTAGGATTAGGTTTAATATAAAAGGCTTACTATATTTTCTCAATGATAGAACCAAGAATTTTGGGAATGGGGGATAAATTATATAGATGAAGATAATATTATAATTTTTTTAAAAAATTTATGGAGGTAACAAGTAAATTTAAATGGACTTTTCTATAAAATTTTTATTTTCTTAAAACAAAAATAAAATTTTTAAAAATTTTAGGGATGGGTTTCACCTCCCACACCCTCCTCTATCTTTTCCATCCAAAGGTGGATAGAAACAAAAGGAATGAAAACTTTATCTAATATACTTTACAAAAGGTGAAAACTTTATCTAATAAACTTTTGTCAAATAGTATAAAGGGAGAGGCTAAATTCACACCTTTAAAACCTAAATGTACATCTCTTAGATATAATTATATTGTGGTCATTATTACTCTATAACTCTTATATTTTCAAATTATTAATATTTTTAATTTCTAATTTCTAAATTATCTTTTAAACTTAAAAAAAATACTTGTATCATCTCTTATATTTCTAAGATCTTAAAATCTGTTCTCCATTCTAATTCCTTTCAAATTTTGGAAGCTGTTAAGGTATAGAGGTACGATATGTGGAGGCAATATTTTTTAATTAAAAGTGTAGTTTAAGAATTAAAAATTAATAATTTGAGGATAGAAAAATCAAATGTACTAATGACTACACACAAGATAATTATAATTTAGAAGTATAGATTTAAATTATACAGGTGCGGATTTATAAGTATAAAATATTCTACATCAAATTAGTTAGTAAAAATACAAATTCAAATCGTATTATTTTTTTCTTTTCCTTACCATCCAACTTCGAACATTTAACTGGAATATTTTGTGCTTCTTTAAGATTATGCTTTAAGACAAACAGAAACTCCTAAAATAATAATGTAATTGGTAAAAGTATTCTTTACATTTTCTTCTAAAGGTAAAGAGTTTCATTTCCATTTTCTTCTTAACTTAGCTTAATATTGCAGGATGTTCGTCTCAAGTTGGTGTTGGAGCAATGTCTATGAATGAATGAATTTGTCTTTTTTATAAATGAATGAATTTACTTAGGGAAAAAAATGGAGTAATATCTACCGGCAATGAGCAGCTTCACTAGGAGTGACAATCGTGTCGTATTCGGGTTGACAAGTCGTATCAATTTGAGATAATTACACATGACAGGTTAACTCGAATATGATCCGATTAATAAATGTGTCATGTCAATTCGTTTATTTTCGTGTCGTGTTATAAAATAGATTGACACGATATGATACGATTAGACACAAAAATTAAATAAATAATTACTAAATTCGCCAACCCGAATACTTACTAAACTTGCTAATTTGTCCACCCATTACATAAAAAATTTTAAAAAAAACAAATCAAACCATATAAAATTAAAAAAACTAATAAAGCAGTCTATAAAGTTATAAATAACTAATAAAATAACAAACCATTCAATTAAATATCTAGATATCTCAATAAATTCATAAGATTTAATCTTAAAAATCTAAACAAATGTAGTTTTGTAATAAAATTGGATTGTTCAAGAAATTATTTTCTCTAACTAAAAGTTATTGTAATAATATTATTATTATAGACACTAAGTAATAATTAATTAAGAATGTTTCATTTACCATATATCAAGTAAATAGCTACATTAACATCATTTATTTTCTTTAAGAGGTCTCATATAATTAAACAAAATAGATACATAAACAATTCAATTAATTCGTATAATAAAATTTAATTCAATTAATTCATGTAAAAAAATTAAATTATCTAATTTTCTATAATGAAATTTGTAAGATATTACAAAAAGTATTAAATATAAGTATTAAAAAAAATTAAATGGGTTCACGGGTTGAAACTGGTTGAATTCGTTTATGACCCGAATACGTTTAAAGTTAAATGGGTCGATTTGTCTCGATTCAAATTTACGAAATTCTAACCCCAACCCATTATAATCGTGTCATTTTTATATCGTATTGGCGTATCGTATTTAATATTATTACCTCTCGGCTAAAAGCCTATATAGGACTCAATTAATCAAGACTAGGTTGATATCTCGTGCGTTGCATGGATTCTTATGTTATTAAGATTCAATATATTAATATTAAATATATATTATTAATTAATTTAATTACTTGTTTAATTAGTTAATATTTTAAAATAAAATTATATAGTATTCAAAGAATTATACATTTTAATGTATTAATATTAAATACATATATATAGATACTCCATCCGTTTCACAATACTTATTCATTAAACTTTTTTGTTTTGTTTCAAAATACTTGTTCATATACATATTTCTAGAATTAATAATTAGTTTCTTCCTATTGTATCCTTATTTATTCCAAGTCAACTATACAACTTTCTAAAATTCTTCTTTCTTCTTACTTCTTAGAAATTTTCACAAATCAATAACTATATATAGTATCTGTGTGCAAAAAGTTTCATGAATAAGTATTTTGAAACAGATGGAGTAATATTCAAAGAATCACATATTTTAATATATTAATTTAAATAATATTTAAAGAATCACATATTTTAATTTATTAATATTAAATATATTTTTATTAATTAATTTAATTAATTAAGATTTTAAATAAATTTAAATATAATTTTTATTTTTTAAAAAAAATATTATTTAACCACTTTATTTTTATAATGATAAGTTTTTTCTTTGCCGTGGGGAAGTTGATTTATCTGATTCATACTAGGCCTGATCTATCATATGCAGTTAGTGTTGTCATTCAGTTTATGCACAATCCAAGTGATAAACACATGAATGCAGTGAATCGTATTTTGGCTTATCTGAAATCTTCCAAACATGGGCACTTGGATATTGTTGGTTACACAGACTCTGACTTGTATTTCACTGTAAACACCCACTTGCATCCTACTGTCCTCTTCTCTCGTGGCAACCCAACCATCTCCCAAGTATAATTTTTTTAAGGGCCTTCATCCCCTCTTCCATAGCAATTTTTCACTTAGGGTCTCCAAGGGCTTCCTGAAAATGACTAGGAATAGACACAGAAGACAATTGAAGAGCAAATCTTCATGACAAATCTTCATGGCTGGTATCATAACACTTAGCATATATAGCTGCATATATTAGGAGAGGGGGTGCCCTTTTGGAACTTGAGTCGGTTGAAGAAGCTATAATCTAGTGGATGGAAAACTTGGTGGAAATTTTAAAAAATGTGAATAGTGAATAGTGTTTAAATGGTGGAAGTTGATAGTGGGAAAAATAGGAAACTATTATGAATTATTGGAATATTTATTAGTGGATGCTCCACTAATTATGGATTTATGTGAATTATTAGAAGATTTTTATGGATGTCCACCATTTAGTGGAAACACCACTAATTAAGATTAGTGGAAGATGATGTATGCCATGATGTAATCCACTAATTAGAGTTCTATAAATAGAGCTATTCTCTAAGCTTGTAATACACCATTATTTTGTGAAAGAAAGATTAGTGAAAGAAATATTAGAGAAAATTGTGAGAGAAAAGAAAGAGAGAAATTCTTGTGCAAAATAGTTAGAGTTTTATTAGTGTGTAGTGTGAAGATTTTATTCTAACACTACCCTAATTTTATAACACGTTATCAGCACGAGTCTCTACCGATACAAAAGCCGGAAGACTAAGCACGAGTTTACTGCCGTTACCAAAGCCGGAAGACAGTACGCATTTATTGATCTCTATGGCTAACATCGCGAAACTCGAATTTGTAGCCCTTGATATTTACGGAAAAAATTATATGTCATGGGTTCTCGATGCGGAAATGCATGTAAATGCTTGAAGGCCTTAGTGAAACTATTCAAGCAAATAATAGTGCATCTGCACAACACAAGGCTAAAGCTTTGATTTTTATTCGTCGTCATCTCGATGAAAATTTGAAAATGGAATATCTTACCGAAAAAGATCCATATGGCCTGTAGGTAAATTTAAAAGAAAGATTTGACCACTCGAAGATGGTCGTACTACCTACTTGCACGGTATGAATGGTTGCACCTGAGGTTGCAAGATTTTAAAACCGTGAATGAATATAGCTCCGCAATGTATAAAATTACATCTCAATTAAAATTATGCGGAGAAAAAGTGACTGATGAAGATATGTTGGAGAAGACATTCTCCACCTTTCATGCCTCGAATATTGTCCTACGACAACAATATCGAGAAAAGGGGTATACAAAATTTACTGATTTAATTATTGCCCTCCTCATTGCGAGAGAAAAATAATGAGTTATTATTGAGAAATCATGAAGCCGGACCAAGCGGCTCTACGAGCACTCCCGAAGTGAATGTTGTTGGCTCCAGCGAAGCCATCGTTATAGTCGTGGTCGTGGCCGTGGCCGTGACCAGTGGTCGTGGTTATGGTCGTAGACACGCTCGATATTTCCCTTATCACAATTATAATCAAGCTGTGAGAAATACTGGCCACTGAAGTGGAACGAGAAAAGATCAAAAGGGAAAAGAAAAAGAAATTGAAGAAAAGCATGAGGATATATGTTATAGATGTGGCATGAAAGGTCATTGGTCACGAAAGCTGTCAGTACGGCTAAGCATTTAGTTGAATTGTATCAAGCTTCATTGAAAAATAAAAATGTGGAAGCAAATTTTTCTCAACATCCAATAAATAATGCTTGAGGATGACGATATTGATCCTGAAGATCTTAATATCAATATTACCCATATGAATGTATCGGATTTTTTTTGAACACCCAGACGGTAGGATAGACCATTTAATTGGTGATGACAGTGTCCAGAAGAACTAAAGCCTCACCTTGATATTTTTGTATTTTCATTTTCATTCTATTCTAATAATATTTACGTTTACATATATATATTTGTGTTCAGATGGCTGTTATTAATGATGATGTATGCATTATTGATAGTGGAACTACACACACTATACTAAAAAATGAGAAATATTTTTCTGATCTCAAAATGGGAGAAATAAAAATTTATACGATAAACGGTAGTGCAAATGTAATTGAGGGCTCAGGAAGAGCTAGTATATTGTTGCCTAAAGGAACAACAATTATTATTGATAAGACACTATTTTCCTCAAAATCCGGAAGAAATTTATTGAGTTTTAAAGATATCACGAGAAATGGGTATCATGTTGAAACAAATGAGGAAAATGGGATTGAGCATCTTTTTATTACTCAAATACATTTGGGTAAGAAATCGGTATTAGAAAAACTGCCGTCTTTTTCTACTGGTCTATATTTTGTAAAAATACGTACAATTGAAATTCATCATCTAGTAAACCAGAAGTTTACTGATCCTATTACTTTTAGCATTTGGCATGACCGGTTGGGTCATCCGGGATCTACCATGATGAGAAGAATCATTGAGAATACACATGGTCATCCTTTAAAAAATAAAAGGATATTAACATCAGAAAAATTCGCATGTACGCATGTTCCCTAGGAAAATTAATTGTTAAACCATCACCAGTAAAAGTAGGAGCTGAAAGTCCTACATTTCTCGAACGGATTCACGGAGATATTTGTGGACCAATTGATCCACCATGTGGACCGTTCAAATATTTTATGGTCTTAATTGATGCATCATCCCGATGGTCAAATGTATGTTTATTATCTACTCGCAACCTGGTGTTTGCGAAATTACTTGCTCAAATAATTAAATTACGAGCACAATTTTCCGGACCATCACATTAAAAATATCCGTTTGGATAATACTGGTGAATTTTCATCACATGCTTTTGATGCATATTGCATGTCAATTGGGATTAATGTTGAACATCATGTAGCTCATGTTCACACACAAAATGGTCTTGCTGAATCTTTGATTAAACGATTACAATTAATTGCTAGACCATTATTAATGAAAACAAATCTCCCAACATCTGTCTGGGGACATGCTATTCTACATGGTGCAACACTTGTACGTATAAGACCAGCTAGTTTTTATAAATTCTCTCATTTGCAATTGGCTTTTGGGTCAGAACCAAATATTGCTCATTTAAGAATTTTTGGGTGTGCTGTATATATTCCAATTGCACCAAACCAACGTACAAAGATGGGTCCTCAAAGAAGAAAGGGGATATACATTGGATATGATTCTCCCTCTATTATTAGGTATGTTGAATCCCTGACAGGAGATGTATTCACAACAAGATTTGCTTGATTGTCATTTTGATGAATCATTATTCCCTAAATTAGGGGAGAACCAAAGCAGACATAGAAAGGATCTTGCTTGGACAACATCATTAAATTATCTTGATCCGCGCACAAGCGCATGTGAACTTGAAGTTCAAAAGATAATTCATTTGCAAAGCATTGCAAATCAAATGTCAGACAGCTTTTGTTGACTCAGGAAGAGTTACAAAATCGCATATTTCGACTATAAATGCTCCTATTCGAATTGAAGTTCCAGTGAGAACAAAATATTATACCTATAGTCTATTGAGTCAAAAACACGCTGAAGCGTGACCGACCTCTTGGTTCTAAAGATAAAAATCCTCAAAAGAAAAGAGGATTAAATGATCCGGAAGATCATATTGAAGAAAAGAATGATAAAGACCAAGAGAGAGCCGATGACAAAGAACCAGAAGTTGATGAAAGTAACATTGAAATTTCTATCAATTATACCACTTCAGATAGAAGTTGGAATCGGATAGAAACTGTTATTGATAATATATTTGCATACAATATATCTCTTGATGTTACACAGGATAATGATGATCCTGAACCAATATCGATTGATGAATGTCGGCATAGAAAGGATTGGCTGCAATGGCAAGATGCGATTCAATCGGAGTTAAATGCAGCTGAAAAACGTGAAGTCTTCGGACTTGCGGTCCGAACACCGAAGGTGTAAAACCTGTTGGCTACAAATGGATATTTGTGCGAAAGCGCAATGAAAAGAGTGAAATTGTCCGATATAAAGCGCGATTAGTAGCCCAAGGTTTTTCACAAAGACCAGGTATTGATTATGATGAAACTTATTCTCCTGTTGTTGATGCTATTACACTCAGATATATTATCGGTTTGGCGAGTACATGAAAAGATAGATATGCGCCTATTAGATGTTGTCACTTGCTTACTTGTATGGAAATTTAGAAAATGATGTTTACATGAAAATCCCGAAGGATTTCATATGCACAAGCATATAAACATTATCCTCGTGAAAATTACTCCATCAAGTTGCAGAAATCATTATATGGCCTGAAGCAATCTGGGCGCATGTGGTTCACATGTCTTAGTGAATATTTATTGAAAGCGGGATTTAAAAATGATCAGGTATGTCTATGCGTTTTTATTAAGAAATTTGGTTCTAAATTTGTGATATTAGCTATATATGTTGATGATATTAATCTTATTGGAACTCCTGAAGAGCTCCAAGAAACAATTGATTATTTAAAAAGAGAATTCGAAATCAAGGATTTTGGTAAAACCAAATTTTGTCTTGGTTTACAAATTGAACATTTGGAGAGTGGAACATTTATTCATCAATCAACATATACAGCAAAAGTGCTAAAAAGATTTTACATGGACAAAGCACATCCATTGAGTATTTCAATGATCGTACGATCATTAAATGTGGATAAAGATCCTTTCCGACCTCAAGAAAATGATGAAGAACTCCTTGGTCCTGAAGTACCATATCTCAGTGCAATTGGTGCATTGATGTATCTTGCTAATAATACACGACCTGATATTGCTTTTGCTGTCAATTTATTAGCAAGATTTAGTTCTTCACCAACACGACGACATTGGAATGGAATTAAACAAGTCCTTCGATATCTCCAAGGTACAATTGATCTCGGATTATTTTATTCAAATAAAACCAGTCCAACATTGATAGGTTATGCGAGATCTTTGGTTATTTATCGATCCACATAAAGCACGTTCTCAAACGGGCTATCTATTTACATGTGGAAATACTTGCTATATCATGGCGTTCTACGAAACAATCTATAACGACTACTTCTTCAAATCATGCTTGAAATTATAGCCATTCATGAAGCAAGTCGAGAATGTGTATGGTTAAGATCCATGATTCATTATATCCGAGAAAGTTGTGGATTATCATCAATCAAAAGTATTCCAACTCCTCTTTATGAAGACAATGCAGCTTGCATAACTCAATTACGAGGAGGATATATTAAAGGAGATCGGACAAAACATATTTCACCAAAATTCTTCTTTACTCATGAACTCCAGAAGAAAGGTGAAATTGATGTGCTACAAATTCGGTCATGTGATAACCTCGCAGATATTTTCACGAAGACTTTACCGACTACAACATTTGAGAAGTTGAGATATAAAATCGGTATGCGTCGGTTTAAAGATTTAAAGGAATCATCTCATCAGGGGGAGTAATAAATAGACATATAGAATAATGTACTCTTTTTCCTTCACTATATTTTTTTTTCCCACTGGGTTTTTATCTAGTAAGGTTTTAACGAGGCATATTCTTTATGTAATGGATGGACATCCAAGGGGGAGTATTATGAATTATTGGAATATTTATTAGTAGAGGCTCCACTAATTATGGATTTATGTGAATTATTAGAAGATTTTTATGGATGTCCACCATTTAGTGGAGACACCACTAATTAAGATTAGTGGAAGATGATGTATGACATGATGTAATCCACTAATTAGAGTTCTATAAATAGAGCTATTCTCTAAACTTGTAATACACCATTATTTTGTGAAAGAAAGATTAGTGAAAGAAATATTAGAGAAAATTGTGAAAGAAAAGAAAGAGAGAAATTCTTGTGTAAAATAGTTAGAGTTTTATTAGTGTGTAGTGTGAAGATTTTATTCTAACACTACCTTAATTTTATAACAGAAACTATATATATATAGATATGAAAATCTTTTTTCAAACGAAAGTTTTTATAACTATAGGAACAAATAGGTACTTAGTGGACGAAATAGTAACACTTGTAGTGAAACTCCTAGGAGTTAGATAAACTATTGTAATTTATATATATATATATATATATATATATATATATATATATATATATATATATATATATATATATTTGGACAGCGTCGAATCTTGGCCCGAAAGAAGAAAAAAGTGATACCATAATCTGATGCAATCCTATTTGCTGCGATCTGATGTCAATGGCGGACGGGGCAGCGTGTGATATCAGCACCTTCCTCGGCCCTCTCGTCCTGGTTTTGTTTCTGTGTAACTCTTATCAAGACAATTTTCGACTTTCCAAGGGCGATGGGGCTTACATGGGTTATGACTCATGGGAAGTTTCGAAATCTCAATGGGGGAAAGAACCGGAGGGTCGTAGACTCTTTTGCACATCACGTGCCGCCGTGCCGTTTTCCAACTACCGGTCAGTCAGAGCCTTCTTTCCTGCTTTTGGTTGGGAGATTGATAGGTAGCATAGCAGACATATTTAGAATCAGACAAATTGTGAAACTCTTTTACTCTTCTAACACTAAAAGTCTAATAGAGTAGAGCAGTGTGGTACTTTGATTGAAAGTTTGAGTCTTTGTCGTAAAAATTGCTGCATATATACATAGACAAGGCTGCAGTTGAGGTTGGCTAGCTTTGAATTGCTTATGGATAATTCCGTGTCAACTGCAAACGACCAGGGACTAGCCTTGTCATCTTCTTCCTCGCCCACAAGTTTGTTGTCGTCAAGATTATGGGGTCGTGGAGAGTCGGTTTCGGTATACAATTTTCTAGACCGAATGCGAAACCCTGCTTCGCTGGACTTAGTTCGTGCCATCAAAAGGTAATTTCTTTATGCAATCCAAGGGTTGATGCTTACTTTGTTTCCTACTCTGATCGCCATTCCAGCTTTATTCAAACATGTATAGGATTACTGTTTGTCTGTCTTTAGGTCTAATGCTTTTGAAATTGTAAAAGTGATCATAATCTGTTGCTTTTAATTTGTATTCAGTGGGTCTCGGAAGAATCTGCACATTTATTTTATAGCTCTGAATAAATTTCATCACTCTTTTCAGCTTCATTGTATCCTTTTCGTTTTACACGCCAAATCCTGAAAGTGATAGCAAGAGATTTCAAGATTTCCTTTTAAAAATGGAATCTGCTGTGAGGGATCATCCGCTATGGGCAGGTGCTACAGAGGAAGAAATTGATTCTGCTCTGGAGGTAAATGGTGTTCTGGTTTTATCTCCAGTTAGACTTTATAGTTTTTGCTACACAATTGGCTGTTTGGTTATTGTTGATCGGTGATTTTTTGGAAGCATTGGTTTTGTATTAACTTAAGATATATGAGGTATCTCTAGTGGATCACCAATTGTCAGCATCGTGTACATGTTCTGTAAAGAATAATTTTGTTCTTCCTATCATTCTAAAAGGTTTTTCAAGTAGTGCCAAACCATCTCCCAGATTGAGAGATTGCACTGAATTCAAAAATGCTATTCACACTGTTAAAAAATTTGGGGTTTCCACATTTTAGTTCTTGAATTATTTTTATCTTTAGAAAGACCTATTTCATGCTGTCATATTCTTGAGATACTTTTGGCTAACCTTTTTCCCAACTGAACCCATGTAACTTCAAATTCTTCTACAATATTCAATATGATGTAGTCAAATAACTTAACATGAAAGTGCCCAGAAAGAAGATGAAGGCTTTAAGTATTTCAAGTGAATTTAGTAGTATATGCTGCAATTTCTAAGCGTTGCCCAAAATTTAAGTGTTGAGTAGACGTACAACTTGGGTGGTCAGGTGGTCAGAGTATCGGTAGAGTAGATTTCCTTGTTCCTTCAGTATAAATAAGTATTGCTTTTGGATACACTGATTTGTGTTCTTTTAATTATTATTGAGTTGATTTTACATTTACCAACTTACATCTAAACCACCTGGTCCGTTCATATGAATTAGATTATGTAATGCAAATGCTGCTCTTGTTTTTTGTATTCTTGGTCATAAAATTGCAAGAGCAACTTTTCCTGTTTACTACAGGGGTTGGAGAAGTATGTCATAACAAAGCTTTTCAATCGAACATTTGCTTTGTCTTCTGAAGATGCCAAGGTTGATGAAGAAATTTCAGAGAAAATACATTTGTTGCAAAGCTTTTTGAAGCCTGAGCATTTGGACATCCCAATAGTATTTCATGACAAATCTTCATGGCTGGTATCATAACACTTAGCATATATAGCTGCACATATTTAGGAATTATAGCTGTAATTATTTCCTGTAATTGTTTCTATATTTGTAATGTATAGTTGGCTTACCTTAAATAGGTCTAGGTATCTTGTATAAATACTTTGAGATATATGGAAAAAACATAAGAGTGTTTTTCAGCCAATTATTAATTTGGTATCAGAGACTAGTGGGGAAGTTGATTTATCTGACTCATACTAGGCCTGATCTATCATATGCAGTTAGTGTTGTCAGTCAGTTTATGCACAATCCAAGTGATAGACACATGAATGCAGTGAATCGTATTTTGGCTTATCTGAAGTCCTCTCCAGGTAAAAGTAGTATGTTCTCCAAACATGGGCACTTGGATATTATTGGTTACACAGACTCTGACTTGTATTTCACTGTAAACACCCACTTGCACCCTACTGTCCTCTTCTCTCGTGGCAACTCAACCATCTCCCAAGTAGAATTTTTTGATGGGCCTTCATCTCCTCTTCCATAGCAATCTTCCACTTAGGGTCTCCAAGGGCTTCTTGAAAATGACTAGGAATAGACACAGAAGACAACTGAAGAGCAAAAGCTAGATGAGCCTTAGACAAACGGTGATAAGAGATAAAATCAGAAATAGGATAAGTGACATTAAAAGATGACTTGGAAAAACCTAACCTATCAGGTTCTCTACGTTCACGAAGGGGATATCTTCTACCATGATCGTGATCCATAACTGGTAGAGTCAAAGTAGTAGAATCTATCTCTGAAGTTGAAGTGGGAAGAGAAGAAACACATACCTCAGGGTTAATAGTAGAAGAGTCCTCCGATGGCATGGTAGCATCATCAAGAAGGGCACTAGAATCAAGAGGAGGCATAACAGTGGTATTCTGTTTTCTTTTTGTATAGCCTTTTTGAAATAACCTGGTCTTTCATCCTTTCCCTCTTTAAATTCAGACTCAACCTCAGCTGAACAAGTATCATCTAAAGATTCCTTATTCTCCACAATAGTTGAGTTCTCCCCCTTACTCAACATCCACAACTTCTTTTCTTCTAACCATAACCGTTCCTCTTCCTTACTACTAATCTCCCCCTGAAGAGGAATCATAGAGACATCTCCAGAAAAATATGACTCTTGTTCACAAAACTGAACATCCATGGAAACATAATATTTACCTGTAGGAGGATGAAAACATTTATAGCCTTTTTGAGAATTAGAGTAACCAAGAAAAACACATTTGAGAGCACGTGGATCAAGCTTATCCCGATATATAGAGTGGACATGAACATAGCATACACAACCAAAGACCTTAGGACAAATATTTAGAGCAGAAGGGATAGAGTAAAATTGTGACAACATCCGTAAAGGGGTTTGAAAATTAAGGATACGAGCGGGCATGCGATTAATAAGAAAGACAGCAGTCATGACAGCCTTAGCCCAAAAATGTTTAGGAACATGCATAGTAAAGCTCAAAGCCCGAGCAACGTCAAGAATATGACGATTCTTACGCTCTGCTACCCCATTTTGTATTGGTGTGTAGGCACAAGTTGTTTGGTGGAGGATGCCATGTTCTAGGAAGAATTGGGTAAGAGATTGATTCACAAACTCACGACCATTATCATAATGAAAAATTTGGACCTGAGTATAAAACTGTGTCACAATCATTTTGTAAAATTAAGGAATCACTTGTATAACATCACTTTTAGATTTCATCAAATATATCTAGCTCACTCTAGTGCAGTCATCAATAAAAGACACAAAGTATTTATGGCCAGAAGCAGATGAAGTAGAAAAAGGACCCATACATTAGTGTAAACACACGAAAAAGGAATAGAACTCTTATTGAAACTAGTTTTGAAAGGAACACGATGGTTTTTAGCATAAATGCATTGTTCACATCTTAAACTAGAGATAGCAACATTGCGAAAGGTAAGGTGTATATGGATCCTCCTCCAGGATTTACACTAGGGAAAGGTAAGGTGTGTAAGCTGAAAAAGGCATTGTATGGGTTGAAACAATCGCCAAGGGCATGATTTGACAAATTGAGCTACTCGATGAAGGCGTATGGTTTTAAGCAAGCTTTAGCGGATCATACTTTGTTTTATAAGCG
This sequence comes from Voacanga thouarsii, assembly GCA_026120185.1. Lineage (NCBI taxonomy): Eukaryota > Viridiplantae > Streptophyta > Magnoliopsida > Gentianales > Apocynaceae > Voacanga > Voacanga thouarsii. The sequence continues at coordinate 1,301,256 of JANUWF010001004.1, read as the reverse complement.
GGAGCATGATGATATTACCTTGCTTATTGTTTATGTTGATGATATGATTGTTACAGGTAGTAATGCTGGTGAGATAGAGAAACTTCGAAGCTATTTGGCCAAGGAATTTGAGATGAAGGACTTAGGGGTTCTAAAATACTTTTTGGGTGTTGAAGTATCTCGGTCCAAGCAAGGACTTTTCCTCTCTCAATGGAAGTATATTTTAGATCTCTTAGTCGAAACTGGTAATTCCGTCCGTGAACTCGTAAATACTCCTATTGAGATGAATCATGGCACTGGCTATCTATCCCGATCGGGTTCCAACTAACAAGGAGAGATATCAGAGACTAGTGGGGAAGTTGATTTATCTGACTCATACTAGGCCTGATCTATCATATGCCGCTAGTGTTGTCAGTCAGTTTATGCACAATCCAAGTGATAGACACATGAATGCAGTGAATCGTATTTTGGCTTATCTGAAGTCCTCTCCAGGTAAAGGTATTATGTTCTCCAAACATGGGCACTTGGATATTGTTGGTTACACAGACTCTGACTTTGCTGGCTCTAAGTTAGATAGAAAGTCTACTTCAGGCTATGTGTTATTTGTTGGAGGTAATTTGGTGACTTGGAGGAGTAAGAAACAGAATGTAGTGTCATTATCTAGTGCAGAAGCTGAATACAGGGCTCATGCAACCACAGAGCTTGCTTGGTTAAAAATTCTCTTGACAGAACTCGGGTTTGGTCCAAAGAAACCTATGGTACTGTATTGTGATAACACTGCAGCTATTGAGATCGCTAACAATCCAGTTCAACATGATCGAACTAAGCACATTGAACTTGACAGGAATTATATCAAGGATAGTCTGGATTTTGGTATGATAGAGGTTCCGTACATTAAGAGTGCAGAGCAACTGGCTGACATAATGACTCATGTTACTAGTGGACCATTTTATGCATCATTGTCCAAGTTGGGCATGTGTGATATCTATGCACCAACTTGAGGGGGAGACTTAGCATATATAGCTGCACATATTTAGGAATTATAGCTGTAATTATTTCCTGTAATTGTTTCTATATTTGTTATGTATAGTTGACTTACCTTAAATAGGTCTAGGTATCTTGTATAAATACTTTGAGATATATGGAATAAACATAAGAGTGTTTTTCAGCCAATTATTAATTATAACATTTTCAGTCCTATGTAATGATTTATTTACAGTAGAACATCTCGAAAAGCAAATAGTGAATACATTCTGCTGAACGTTTATAGCAAAAATAGGACTTCCTCTCTTTAGACATTATCCAAACTTTCACTGGTCAATCATGGTTTGATCATCCAGACATTACATCTTGGAAAAAGTGCCACCTGTGTATTTGTTGTATCTTGCCCTCTGTCAGGCCTCTTTAACTGACCTCAAAAACCCTACAAAGGAATAAGTTATTCCTAGCATCTTTTAAAAGGTAAATTTAACTCTTTTTACAAATGTTGTTTCCTATTGACAGTTGTCTCTTACAAGTTCTGCTTTTTATTCTTCTCTCTACCCTATTCTTCTTCAAAGATCTATAAAGGATGCTAGCTTTTGTGGTGTGGTCATATGGTAAAAAGATGAATTCTTTACACTCAAAAGATACATAAGAATACGTCCTCTCCATTAAGCAAAAAGTATAGTTGGTTATTGTTGCTGTGGTTGTGCTCATAGTGCTCATATTACTGAAGTTAACATCAACGGTAGTCTTTAACATTGGAGACCTGTCTTGTTAATTTAATCCATGGCAATACTTACTTCTCTCCACTAGCTAATTTACTTGGCTGTTGTCTTTAGCTGGCTTTTAATTCACTTTGACCTAAGATCATTGTTTTTTTTTGTATTATTTGGAAGAACTCTGTTTGGCACAACCTCTGGTTTTTGTACCTCAAAAGGAGCCACGATTGTTCTATTCTTCAAAAGTATAGTGGCCTCAAGATATGTGCTCCTGATTAGATTGATAGATCTTGAGATTTGGCTTCCACATTGGCTTCATTTTTTGCTATCTTGATCATTCTCTCTTTTGTGGCAATATATGGAAGAATGCAATATTTTAGTTCCTGATTTCTACTACAGTCATTTTGTGAAGAGGATGAAGGCATTGATAATTAGAAGGTATTTTTTGCAAGATAAAATTAAAATGAAGTACTTGAGAGATTTGGGATACTTTGGGGGATATGGGTGCTTAAGCCCATTATGTCTTTAAATTTTTCTCTGCATGTCTTCTTGATTTAATCTTTCTCGAAAAAGTATGACTGGAAAACTAGTGTGGATGACACAAAAATTAATAGTTTGGTGGGACATTGCTACATTTTTCCTTTGTGATAGCTTACGGTGGTAATTCGTCTCATGAGAACCTTTTGAGTATCATGTAGATGGCCAATGGACCATAGACATTCTTTCAATTGGCTTGTTGGGAGTGGTTGCCTTGTTTCTTCATTTAGTAATTTGATTGGAAAACAGTCGCAGATCTGACCAGGACAAGGGTTTGGTCCAACCTTCTGTTCAGATGTAGGTGTCCCATTGCTACATAATCTAACACTAGAAGTTTTTCTGATGCTGGATAAGCAGCAATTATTTCACGCCATAGGTTGGAAGTAGCTTTTTAATGCCCGATTCTCTCAGTGGGGCACTTCTATGATTACCAATATGTCCAAAGCAATGGTTTCTTTCTTTATGAGTTTCAGGGGTATCTGTGTGTGTGTGTGTGTTCTTTTTTTTTTTTTGCCATTATATTTTTCTTGAAATGTGGCTTTTATATTTGTGTTTTCTACCTCTAGCTTGCAGAAAAAGAACTGCAGAATATTAATGCTTTCAGAGCTCCCAGAGATAAGCTTCTGTGCATACTGAATTGTTGCAGAGTCATCAATGATTTGCTGCTTAATGTGTCGATAACAGAAAATCGGGTTCTTGGGGCTGATGATTTTCTTCCCATACTTATATATGTCACTATAAAGGTAAACTTGTGTTGGGTACTAATCATGTTCTCACTTCGGTGCTTATTATTGGTCTAGTTGTCCGCTTGCATTCATGCAAATTTATATGTACGCATTACACCCCATTTTCTATAACCATATGGAATAATATAGCATTACACCCATTTTTTTCAGGGTTCTAATATTCAACTGGTGTGTTAAGCTTCTATCATTTTAAATGAAGGTTTGGATCCAAGGATCAAAAGTCATTGCTCCTGCCTCTGACTTTCTATTGTCAAGTAGAGTTAAAATTTAATCTTAACTTGTCTAGATTTTTGCTATCTACTTACGGACTTTCCTAATTTACCTCTGATAGTTTCATATTGAGTTACTTGCAAGGGACTTTGGTGTTAATTTAATTAGCGGTGGATTCCATGATGAGGTAGGACTGTCAAAGGCTGAAATGAATTGAATCTGGGACCAAAGTAAGGCCTGGCAGGAGCTTAAATAAATAAGTACACTATGACAGGAGAAGAAGAAAGGACATTCTTTTAGTTCTGTAAAGACCTTGACAATGCCAGACTGATCTATCACTCAACAATTGTCCAACTCTATATTTCCAGTCTCTTATACTGAAGTTTGATGAAATATCTGAAAATTTGTATATATCTAAACAGGCCAATCCTACTAAGATGCATTCCAACCTGAAGTTTATCCAGTTATACAGAAGGCAGGCAGCACTAGTTTCTGAAGCAGCTTATCATTTTACAAATCTGGTATCTGCCAAATCATTTATTATGTACTTGGATGCAAAATCTCTTTCCATAGACCAAACTGAATTCCGGGAGAGCATGCATGCAGCTAGATTACAACTAACCAGTGAAAGGGCAAAAGCAGAACCTTCTGTTCAATTGAATGAGATTAAAACTGTGCCAATTCCAGCAACTATAGCATATGAAAGGGAAAGGCACACGGAATTGCCAATGATGTGGGATGAAATGATAACTTTAGCTTGGTCTGAGCCTAGTGGTAAGCCCATGTTGCCCCCCACCACCTTTGGCATTTTTGGTGAAGGGATGTGTTGTTAGACCACCATGTATGATGTTTGTTCATGTAATTCTTTCTTTCTTAGTTGTACATTTTTATTCTAAAGAATGTTTACTTGCATTTTCACAATCATTATGATTCACCAGGTGGAACAAGCTTTCCTTTTATGGAATCAGAAGCCAGTGAACTCTCTGTAGGAGATGTAGAGAGACTGCTGAGTGTGTACAAGGATGTGGTGAACAGGTATACAAGACTCAGCAGAGCTGTAAGGCACTGCTCAATGTCCAAGACAGAGACAAGAGCTGCAACAATTGGCCTGACAAAGCCGGAGAGCAAATCAGACAAAATCAAAGAACAAGAACATGGAAATTCTGTCACAATGTGGAAAACATCTGAGTTTCATGAATTTGGATGAACATAAACAGCACATGATCCCCAGAGAGAAAGATTTAGCTAATGTAGGAGTTGCAATCAACTCATTGATTAACCTGGAACTGTTCCCAGAGCATTTTCAATTGATTACATCTCTTGTGAATCATACGGTCTATAGAATGTGAAATTCCAGCTCTTTCACTGGTTTATCAAGAATTACTTTCTGAGATTTTGCAGCATGTCTTGTACTGCAATTTTGTTTATGCTAAGGTAACTGTACCTACTTTGATCAGAAATATACCATTTTTTGCCATATTAGAGTCGCAAAATTGAGAGAAAAAAAGTAGTAGTTTTTGCCTTTTTTTTTTTTTTCAATTTAATGTATTATCGTATGTGAATATTAAATTTTGACTCACAATTTAAATATAATAATTTTTTTAAAAATTCTTTTATTTATGGTATTAGCAAAATTTAACATGTTTCAATAACAATCATTGATGATGCATCCTTAATGGGACATCATGAAAGTAAAAATTTGTAACACCCTCTACTGACTGATTAATCATACTATCAAATTGGTAAATAATATTTTCCTCATAATTATTTTACCTTGAGAGTTCAGCTCAATAAGAAAGGCATTACCCTCTGGAATTGCTGTCTAATCTTTTCCACATAAATTTACCTTGAGAATTATTGAGTTTAACAAAAAATGCAGAGGATTACCTTTCCTGCTATGGCATTTGAAAGGAATGTGTCCTTGTGGGTCTAAAACATAAAATAATAAATTTTGCAAGGATTATTTTCCTTTAGAGAGAAAAAAAAAAAATGCAAGGATTAGGAAACTATTACTGATGCATTGCATTTGTTATTCATTCAAAAAAAACAGAAACTAATGATTGCATACTCTCAACCACCAATCCATTGCTCGTAAATAAGGATGGATCGGATAGATAAAAGGTAATATAAAAATCATAATAAAATCAAATTCAAAAAAGATAAATTGATTGGTTAGACTTAAGGGAAGTATGTCCTTGAGTCTAACTAATCACTAAATTTATCCCTCTTTTAAATTTGATATTGATTATTATAATTGTCGCTCTTTTAAATTTGATTTGATTAGAATTTACAATTTACCTTCTTTATCTCTCGATATATGATATGTAAATATTCATTATCTCTAATTTTGATAACGAACATAATCCCACTAACCATCTCAAGTGCAAAAAATTCTTTTCTTTCCTTTTGATACAATCATGTCCACTATAAATCATAGGCTTCATAAGGGTTACAGGTAGATGTAATAGTTTGGGTGTGGAAGATGGAGAAATTATTCCCATCATTTTTTGTGCTTTCTCTGATTCTTCTTGTTCCAGGTATATACAATTAGTTAAAATACATGTTTTTCTTCTTTATTTATTCAAGATCAAAATTTGACAAAATCATAATCCATAAATTAATGCAATAAAAAAATCTTACTTGAATGAAAAGATGAATTAGTTAACTAAACACGAAAGACTATATATATATTTAGTATTTTTCTAGTTTTTAAAATATTGCAGTGATTATAATATTATACAACAAAGTGTTTATTGGCTATTATGGATGAGAGTTTAATTTCCTTAATACAGGGCCAAGAATGATTCCTTTGGTCTATGGTGGCTCTGAAGGCATTTGCGTGGATAGTTTTCCCAGCCAGTGTGATGTTAACGAGCCTCAACTGTGTATCGAGGCTTGCTGGAAGAAATATGCTGGGAATCTCGATAGTTTTAGATGTCACAACGACAATAATTATAATTCTTGTGATTGTTACTATTATTGTTAATTTTAAAATTTTTCGTGTTCTTATTTTATAAGTTCGATTAATAACATCTTCTTTCTATATATAAAAGAATTAGTGAAATAATTAATAAGTGACGTGATATCAATACTAAAATTTAAAAGAAGTGAAGCAAGATATTAATTGGAGCAAAGTTGAAAAAATATAATTGTAATTTTTTTGAAGGTAAATACATATATCATTGCACCAGGATGGAATACAATCCATGGTAGGGTATATCATCCACGGTAGCGGAAGATATATTTGAATTAGAATTATATTGAGTTTTCAAAATATAAATATTATTTTAAATTTTATAAAAAAATTTATAAATTTAAAAATTAACTCAACAATTTATTTTTAATGAATAATAAAACTGTTAATATTTTATAAATAAAATTTATTTGCATTGAATTTATCTTGTGATACAAAAGTCTAAAATAATATTCTTTTTAAAAAAAATTGCAAAAGAACATTATATATCAAAAAGATGTTCACCTTGGGTGTATGGGAAGGGCATTTGCTAGTCATATAACCTGGTTGTCAACCTCATAAGCTAGCTAACAATGAGTTAGATAATTAATTGATCATTCACAAAATTTATCTCAATAAAATCGAAATTTCTAATCATCTTAAACTTTTTAATTGTAATTATTAAACAAATTAATAAGTTATTTAATTAAATTGCTATTCTTAATTGCTCACTTTTGTATAATTTTATCGAAAAATATCTACACAGATTTAAATTTTATAAATCAACACATTAAAAATTTGTATATGTATTGTATTTTGCATGTTTTAGAAAGATTCAAATTTGAAATGCATGAAATTTATGTAAAAAGGGCAATGTAAATATTTTTCAAACGTTTAGAGGTGATTTGTAGTTTAATGAGAAATGAGGGACCAATCCGTAGTTTTCTGAAACCTCAAGCGGGTAAATTCACGAATCACTAATCAGCACATTCGGAATAAAGTTGTACCCGCAATTGGAAAACTTGCACCTTGCTCAAGAAAACTGCGTCTTGCATCTGTGAACCGTGTGATCCGATGTGAATTGCAACTTCAGACCTCGGAGACAAGGCTCGAGCATCAACAATTTCACTCTCCAATCTGCATATACTGATCTCATAAATCCCTTGGTGAAGTGGGGTTCAGCCTATGGCTGCAGAAGTCCCTTCCGATACATTGGTGAGCTGCAGACTTACTATTGTTGATTTTAACTCAATTATTTGTGTTTTTGGTGTAGCAGAGTTACATCTTTGTGTAAATTTTGCTTGCATTGTAAAGGGGAAGTCTCTAGGTGGCGATGGAACTAATGGGCAGAAGCCAGTTCTGGATTTGGGTTCGTTTGTGGGGGACTTGACGGGTGCCGTTGGCGAGGATGATGAAGCCAGGTTTCTTGATTTTGTGAAAGATTTTTCTTTTTTTCCTCCATCATTTGATCTCTGTTTTAATTTGAAGATCTATTTCTTGTGTTTTTTCCCCAATAAATTGATCAGCATACTTGAAAAGATTTACTTGATGTTTGTATTGTGGTTGTCGTTGATAGCGAAGATATATCACTTGAAGGGCTAGAGCAAGAGCTTCAAGAATGTAAGGATGATGAAGTAAGTTATTTTATTATGTTGTTTGTTTCTTTGCTCCTTTGTTTATTTATTCTTTTGCGCGTTTTAGCTTCCTGTTTTCTTAAATGCCTAGCATCTATGATGGTTTTCATTCTCTGTGCTGAAGCTAGTGGCAAATATTCTGTCCAAAGGCACAAAGCTGAGGGACTATACAAAAGGAGTTGAAAGCAATTTGCGACAAGTTGAATTGGACTCCATAGAGGTTCTTTCTGAAACTATGCAGCTCCCATAGAGCAGAATTCTGATGAAACACTTGCTGTTTTGTTCTTGTTGCTGTTGTATGGTTTAAGAGTACAAAAGCTCATATCCTTCTGCACAGATTATGGAAGGATGCCTACCTGTGCAAAGATATTATCGAAATTACAAAATGTTGCCGATCTAAGTTGCAGTTTACATTGAAGTCTCAAATCTTTTGCTTTCTTGGCATTATACTCCTCAAAAAATAAAAAACACATCTTTTGCAATAGTAGCTGATAATCTCATTCTGCTGTCAAAGATCTTGTTTTTCATTCGTTTTGGGGAAAAAGAACTGTGGTAGGCATAATAACCAAAATATTTATTGGCAATTTCTCTGAGATTCAGGCTAATGCATGTTACAGAAAAGCTCTGGAATTCTGTGTGTATTATTAATAAAAAGATAGAGTATAACTAGTTGTACAAAGATCCTAAACTAAGAAAGATTGCACTAGTTATTCCTAAGATTATGCCCCTAATGTTCTGCCTGAGATTAGGATATCTACAGCTAGCTATTTATAGATTTATAGCTAATTACAGATTCTTAACATATTTACAGGATCATAACACTTCCCCTCAAGCTGTAGCATATATATTAATCATGCTCAGCTTGTTACAAAGATAATCAACTTGATTCCCATTTAGAGCTTTTGTAAAGATATCTCATAACTGCTTTCTTGTCTTCACATACTCTGTGGAGATCAATCCTTGTTGTATCTTTTCTCGAACAAAGTGACAGTCAATCTCTATGTGTTTAGTTCGTTCATGAAAAACAGGATTAAAAGTAATATGGATGGCGGCTTGATTGTCACACCATAACTTTGCTGGCACACAAGTTTTAAGACCAACCTCAGTTAAAAGTTGACTTAACTACATAAGTTCACAAGTAGATTGTGCTATAGCTCTATATTCTGATTCTACACCTGATCTTGAAACCACATTCTGCTTCTTACTCCTTAATGAGACCAGATTCCTACCAACAAAGACACAATATCCTGAAGTTGATCTTCTATCAATCTTAGATCCTGCCCAATCTGCATTTGAATAACACTCAATAGGAGTATGTCCATGGTTCTTGTATACAATTCCACGTCCAGGTGCTCCTTTCAAGTAACACAGAATTTGCTCTAAGGCTGCCCAATGTTCAATTGTTGGAGAAGACATAAATTGACTCACAACACTGACGGAGTATGCAATATCTGGACGTGTTACTTTGAGATAATTCAATTTTCCAACCAATCTTCTATATCTTTCAGGATTTTCAAACAACTCTCCTTCCTTAGAAAGTTGTAAATTTGGAGCCGTAGGAGTAGTGCTTGGTTTGGCTCCCATCTTCCCTGTTTCAACTAGTAAATCAAGCACATACTTTCTTTGAGACAAGAAGATACCTCGCTTACTTCTCACAACTTCAACTCCCAAAAAATATTTTAATGCCCCTAAATCTTTTGTCTGAAACTGAGTGTGCATAAATGATTTAAGAGATGAGATCCCTGAAGTGTCACTACTAGTAATGACAACATCATCTACATACACTACTAACAAAATGATGCCACTATTAGATTGTCGATGGAAGACAGAATGATCAGACTTACTTTTCCTCAACCCAAAAGCTTCAATTGCTTGATTAAATTTACCAAACCAAGCTCGAGGACTTTGTTTCAAGCCATAAAGCGATTTCTGAAGATGGCAGACTTTCCCATTCTCCCCTTGAGCAACAAATCTAGGAGGTTGCTCCATATATACCTCTTCCTTAAGATCTCCATGCAAAAAAGCATTCTTGATATCCAACTGGTGTAGGGGCCAGTTTTGGACAGCAGCCATAGAGATAAACCTGATGGATGATAATTTAGCAACAGGAGAGAAGCTGTCAGAATAATGTACTCCATATGTTTGAGCATAGCCCTTGGCAACAAGGCGAGCTTTCAAACGAGTGACTGATCCATCAGGGTTCACCTTCACTGCAAACACCCATTTACACCCAATATCTGTCTTTCTTGGAGGTAAGTTTGCCAAGTTCCAAGTGCCATTGTCATCTAAAGCATTCATTTCCTCTATCATAGTAGCACACCAACTAGGATGAGATAAGGCTTCATGAACACTCTTAGGAAGGGAAATAGAGTTAAGAGCTGCAATGAAGGAACAAGAAGATGAAGACAAATGATCATAACAAACAACAGAAGAAACAGGATAAGTACATTGACGTTTACCTTTGCGAATAGCAATAGGAAGGCCATCACTGGAGACCGGATTTGGTGACGAGGGAGCCGGTATAGGACATGTTTGAGGAGGAGCTTCCCGGCGAGAATAGACATGAGCAATGGGAGGCTTGGCTGGAGTAGGAACAGAAGATGTGATAGTGTATATCAACAAATCATCATCCTCCCCCTGGCTTGTAGAAGTAGAGGTTGGATAAAAAGAAGAATATTCTAAAAAAAACACATCAATGGAGACAAGATACCTACCTAGACTGGGACAATAACACCGATACCCCTTCTGGTGACGTGAATAGCCAAGAAATATGCATTTTAAAGATTTTTGGTCTAATTTAGTGACATGGGGACGAACATCTCGAATAAAGCAAGTACAACCAAATATCTTAGGTTCAAGAGGAAATAATGGCTTAGTGGGGAAAAGCCTAGTGTAGGGAGTATCCCCACAAAGAACAGATGAAGGCATGTGGTTGATACAGTTGTAAGCAACATACATGGTTGTACAATTGCTGAGTTTGGACAATCAGCAAACATGTGATTAGTGGTTTCATATGCTTGATTACAGAACATACATTGGCTATCACCTAATTGACACCATTTCTCTAGGCTATATCTTGCTTGCTGGCCTGTTTAAATGAGTTTTGCTGGCCACTTCCAACTAGCAGTACAAATAACAGAGCTGACTGCTGCTTTACGAGAACCAGAAAACTGTTACATGATATGGAGTTGAGAAGTTCTATGTTAGAGGGAATATAGGTGTGAATCATAATAATGGGATACAGTTGGTACAATTTTGTACAAATTTCAATAAATGCCTAAATATCATTTCTTAGTTGGACAATCTTTTGGCAACTGCTACCACAATCACCCGGATCACACTTCATGAAGCTCCCTGTCTATAAGAAATATCATCCATTTCTGGCACATGGAAACTTTCATGCAAAGGGTTCAGATAGGTCTCCTTATAGAGACCATTTAATTCATTGGTTAAGTTGAATGAATCCAATCCGCTTTTGCTAAAATGTTTGCAAATCTTTTCTCACTTGAATTGTAAATTCTGTTGGATCTTTATGTCTGGAGTATGCTTCTTCTGAAAGAACATATTTTATGAAAGTATCATATACCTGATCTATATTACTCTTGAAATTTTATTTCTGTTGATTCTGGAGTGTTTTCCCTTTAAAGTAGATGGAGGATGCTCTTCCCTGTTCCTCCCTTCTTTTATTCACCACTGTACTTGATATATCTAGTTATCTTTTCTCAAGTGCCTTTCTAACACAGTGGTGCTTAAAGTTCTTCTCTCCTTCAACAGGATTACATTAAAGAAAGTGACAATTTGGTTTCACTTCACGATCAGATTCGTGATTGTGACGTTATCCTCTCACAAATGGAGTCCCTACTTAGTGGGTTTCAGGTAATTTACAACATTTTTGTTCATTTTCTAGTAAATCTTTCTTTTCTTATTTTTAAACTGAAGCAAAGCCTTGGCATCATGCATGTCCGCTATCTCAATTTTTATTGTGCTTCAAATGCTTCAATTTAGATGTAACTGAATGGTGTTGGTATTCAAATGCTTCATTAGTTATTCCTTGGATGAATCAATCACGGGCAGAAATTTTTCTCTCTTTTTCATTTGATGATGCTTTACTGAATTGCAGCAGAGGGAGTGGGAGAATACTTAGGATTTCTTATGCGTCCCGTCTGACTAATCATGAGCTCCTCTTCTATCTCTTGTCAATTAAAAAAAATGCCGAGGCAACTTTGGATGTTAGTGTAAACCCAGCCACTACTTATCCTAATCTGACACCTCCATATCTAGAGATGGATAAAATCAAACAGAATCCAAATATGACGGACTATTTATTACCATATTCCTAATATTTTTTGGTAGGCATGCTATAAAATTTGCAAAGGAATGCTTAATGTTTGTTTGGGGCATTATATGTGCATTCTACGGTGTGAAACAAAAGTGCCACTGGGGCATTAGATATTGACCTTGGGGCAGTGTTGGGCTGCTGGATGAATGACTCAGCATTACTTCATGTGTGTGATGCTTGGGCATTAAGATGAGCATTTACCACCCCAAAATTGGTCATAAGAGAAGAAGGGATCACAACCATGTCTTGCCAGAGACTTTAAAGTAAAAAAGGGGAAAAAAGGCAGGTTACTGAAAAATATTTAAAAACGAATGGAAGAGAAAAGATGTTTATTGTAAAATCAGTCAAAGCTCGAGTTAGTATTATCTAAGGTGTGTTTGTGTGTCTCTGACAGAGAGAGATGCAGGGTATGTGCATTTTGATGGCTGCAAATCATAGAAGGTGTAGGTTTGATGTGGAGGGGTAACCAGGAGGTTCATGCTGCTGGTTATGAGAAAGGAGTATTTGTTTTGTTATTGGACTCTGTATAGTTGTATTTCTTTTTCTAGTGAACCTTGGACTATCATAGAATTATTAATCTGTTCTACTGTTATCTTGTTATCTTTAAGGTGATAAACAAACATGCTTATTTTTCAAGTTTCTGTTACTAAATTTTTAAACATATAATTCTGCTATTCCTAGAATCTCAATTAAGAGGAGAAAAGTGACTATGCCATTGAGGCTTGAGTTGCCTCAATAACTCTGTGCTGGTAGAAGTTTCAAGCTATTTAATGTCTTTTCCTCACTGGACTCACCATTGTTCAATATGCAGTTATACTTGTTTGTGCTCCTTTTGTTTTAGTCCCACAGAATCCCAATTCTGTACACACAATGGAGAATAGGAATTCCCCACTTTGTACATATTTCTTGCTTTATCTGTGATTTTATTTCATCAGAACCTTTTATTCATTCATTTTTTCTATTAACAAAATCTTCCAGGCTGAGATAGGCTCTATAAGTTCAGACATTAAAATTCTACAGGAGAAGTCTATGGATATGGGACTCAAGTTGAAGAATCGTAAGGTACTGGACCCCTCTTTGGCTATTCTGTGATGTTACTGTGTTGTTGTAAAATTTCAGATATTAAAGACCGGATGTTACTTTACTACTTACCTTTTTGTTTTGTTTTCATTTCAAGTAAAATTTTAACCGTGCTTATTGGCTTCAGTTTATTTAGCAAAAGATATTTAGGCTAATTGCTTTCTGGAAAATTCTTCAATGGGCTGTAGTGTGCTTTGTTTGGTAGTAACAGTGATCATTTTGTGGATATATAGGGGCAGTAGGAAATAAATCAGGAGAAAAGAGTAGCCTGTAATTTTAATTTTCTTATCTCTGTCAACTTATGTCTCTTTTTTACGCAAAATTGACTTTGCTGAATTCCTAATTCCTTCCCCTTTTGATCGCTTGATCAAATGACAGTAGGACTTTCAAAGGATTTTAATGCCCTAATTGTGAAGGCAGATCATAGTAATGTAGTTATGCAGTATTTGTCGGCATTGAGATGAATGTTAAGTGTCCTTTCATTTGGTTTTCAACATGTTTTACTTCAATTACTGTTTCTGCAAGAATAGTTCTACTGCAAAAAGTGATATATCCGCGTATATTATCTGGAAACATGGTTCATTAAACAGAAAGGACTTAACTGGAGACTTTTTCTGTTTTAAGTCTTGATTATTTTAGCTTGTTTCAGTTGCATCTGAATGTTATATCGTAGTACGGCTCTGTTTATTATCTTTGACAGGTGGCAGAATCAAAATTGGCAAAATTTGTTGAAGATATTATAGTCCCGCCAAGGATGGTAGACATAATTGTTGATGGAGAGGTATTCTGTCAAATTTTTTTTTCCCTCTCCCTTTGAATAAACACAACCTTTATGTCTAATCTAGGAGCTCTTTGACACAATACAGTTTCTCCAAGCCTTGCCTTTGATGCATGTTTTCTTAGGAAATTGATCTCTTTCAATCTGTATGCACATCTGCTGTGTGCAAATTTTCCTTAATTTTAGCTGATACAATTGATGATTTGACCTTGTGTACATTGCACCTCTAAAAAGATAGTGATAAAGTGTTGGAGGGCAATAGTTGATGATGAATTAAAAGCTATGTTAAGAGCCACAGCAGAGACATGCTCATATTTTTCCTTTCTAATGAGGAATAACTAAGCGGTAGAAAAATGATGAGAGCTGGCAGTACTTAAAGAAACACTACAAAGAGATGAATTAGAATTAAAAGGAGGCTACTTGTTAGTGGAAAAATGATTTGTGTTTTTACTTGGTCTTGTATCTGGATCTTTTGGATGATGTAATAATTCAATATAATACCAGTGTAGGCAAAGTTTCAACTCTTACCTCTTACTACCGCCCACTATGTAAAGTTTGCATGTTAGGCCTATCAAAAAGAATCCAACCCACAAGTGAGAGGGTGTGCTTGCGTGTTTAAATAAGTAAAACACCTTTTAGTAGCTTAGGCTTTTGGATGAGGTGATCTAGATCCTTACTGAATTATCTCCTCATCTCAGAGTTAAACTTTTTTAAAGAAGAGTATTATATATATTTGAACATTCAAACAGTTTTAGTGACAATTTTAATTGATAAATATGTAATGTTCAGGATCTTCTGCATGGCTGTTTCTTAGACCAGCCTCGTTTCTTGTCTTTTTCTCAGCAGTAATTCAACTATCTTCTTCTTGATGTTCCTCTTCCTCTTTCCAGTCTCTTTGTATGTGCTTCTCTGTTTTTCTGGAGCTTTCTTGTGTTCATGTGCATGTTTGTACTAGTTATATTTGACACTGCATCTGAAAGTGCATCCTTTCTGTGCTCATTTAAGTGGACTCAATCCTTTCTCTCCCCTATCCAACTGCATTCTGTATGCATGTAGACACGTTCATGCTACAATATGTGCTTTTGACAGATTGACTGGAGTACTTTCACATTGCTATTATTTCCTAGCCAATTTCCTTTTTTCAAAGGATTCAAAGCCAAAGCCTATTCCCGATCATTCAATTTCATCTAATTCAAGTGCTGTTGTAATTCACATAACATGCTATGATTTTTATCCACAGGTTAATGAAGAGTATTTGAGAACTCTGGAGGTATTGAGTAACAAACTCAAATTTGTCGAAGTAGATCCTATGGTTAAAACTTCAAAAGCTTTGAAAGATGTTCAGCCTGAATTAGAAAGACTTCGGCAGAAAGCAGTTTCGAAGGTAATTGCATGTTACATTTCAAGATTAAGATGCTTGTTGAACTTAAACAAATAGTTGAACTAATTGTGCAAACCTACTTCAGTTGTGGAGTTAAGGATAGTTTGTGTTTGAAATGAAACTTTTGTTTTAGTGGCTCTGGTTTATTGTGGTTTGCTAAGAAATTGAGAGAATAATCTCTTTTCGTATATCACTTAAAGACTACAATGAGCTGATTATATACAAGCTGCCTAAGGCACAAATATGGCAATTACCCTAATAAATTGATTCACAAAATCTCCTAATCAATCATCTAATTATTGCCTACAAAATCTCTTGATCACTTATTACAAAATCTCCTAATTTAAGGGTCAAACTCCCCTAATTCTAGTGTTACAATATTTACAGCATTACTTTCCTAATATACACCTTGTAGCCATATTTTCTCACACTCCCCTAAAGGTGGTGAATAGATATTCTCCATTCCCAGCTTGGATACAATATTTTCAAATACTAGACCACTTAACCCTTTGGTCAACATATTAGCAAGCTGATCATTTGTAGACACATAAGGTGTGCAGTTCAATCCACTCTCCAATTTCTCCTTGATAAAATGTCTGTCAATTTTGATATGTTTTGTTCGATCATGTTGCACAGGATTGTGAGCTATGCTAATTGCAAACTTATTATTGTAGAGTAAAGTTTCATTGGACCCTCCAACTTGATCCTTATGTCTTGTAGAATGATCTTTAACCAAAGTAATTCACATACTCTTCGAGTCATCGCTCGAAACTCAGCCTCTGCACTAGACCGTGCTACTACATTTTGTTTTTTACTCCTCCATGTCACAAGATTTCCACCAAGGAATGTACAATATCCATGGTCGATCTTCTATCAATCAATGACCTAGTATAATCAGCATCTGTATAGGCTTCAAGCATTAGGGCCCCACTTCTCCTAAAAAAAAAATCCTCTTCTTGGTGTACCTTTAAGATACTGCAACACCCTGTGTACTGCTCTAAGATGAAGCTCTTTTGGACTGTGCATAAATTGACTAATCACACTCACAGCATAAGCTATATCCAGTTGTGTGTGGGACAAATAAATGAGCTTTCACTTAGCATATATAGCTGCACATATTTAGGAATTATAGCTGTAATTATTTCCTGTAATTGTTTCTATTTTTGTAATGTATAGTTGGCTTACCTTAAATAGGTCTAGGTATCTTGTATAAATACTTTGAGATATATGGAATAAACACAAGAGTGTTTTTCAGTCAATTATTAATTCTTTCCTACTAAGCGTTACCCTTTGTCCACCATAGCATCTTCCTCTGCCAGTTCAAGCTTTTTATTTGGATCTATTGGAGTACTCATTGTTTTGCTTGCTGTTTTTCCTCTCTCCTTGAGTAGATCAGTTACATACTAATGTTGAGAGAGAAAAATACATTTCTCTGAATATGCCACTTCAATTTTGAGAAAACACTTTAGCTTCCCAAGTGTCTTAATCTCGAATTCTTTTGCCAAGCACTTACTCAAAGAACGTTTCTCCTCATCATCATTTCCTGTAACAATTATGTCATCCATATAAACTAAGAGAACTGTGACTCCCCCTGAAGACGAATGCTTGATGAACAAAGTATGATCTCCTTGACTTTGTTTGTATCCTAACATCACCATAACCTTGGCAAACCTGCCGAACCATGCTCGAGGAGATTGTTTAAGCCCATACAATGCCTTAACCTACAGATTGTATGATCAGCAACTCCTTTCCCATAATCTGGAGGTATCTTCATATATATCTCCTTTTGGAAATTTCCATGCAAGAAAGCATTTTTTACATCAAACTGTTGTAAATCCCATCCAAAGTTGGCTGCTAAAGACAATAAGACTCTAACAGTATTCAATTTTGTAACTGGGGCAAAAGTCTCTAGATAGTCCACTCCATACGTCTGAGTATAACCCTTCGCAACTAGCCTTGCTTTGTATCTTTCCACTGAACCATTAGTTCTATATTTCACTGTGTACACCCATTTACACCCCACTGATTTCTTCCCTACTGGTAACTCCACAAGCTCCCATGTTTTATTCTTTTCCAGTGCCTCCATTTCTACATTCATAGCTTGTTTCCATTTTTCATTAGACAAAGCTTCGGATAGATTGGAAGGAATGACAATGGTTTCTAGGCTACTGAGAAAGGCTCTGTGTGACGGGAAAAAATGCTGAAAGGACAAGAAGTGTGCAAGGGGGTATAAAAGTCTTTAAGTGTACTCTCTCGCACTTTTCCTCAATGCAATGGGCAAATCTATGTCACTACTACCCCTATGGATCTCATTCTCTACCTCTGGTTATGTTTCAATTTGTAATGTGGGTTCAGAAGTTATTACCTGATTAGACTCTTGGACTTGCGTAGGGTTGGGGGCAGTTGTCTTTTTCCTTGTATACATCTTGCCTTTGTCATATTTAACATCTTTGGGAATAGACTCAGTGTCAGATTAAGCAAATACAGATTCAGAGGAGACTGTGACAGACTCAGATAACTCAGAGTGAATTGGGACAGGATCACTAGTGGATGAGGAGGTATGATGATTTAAAGTTGAAAGATCCAATAACAAGTCAAAACCCAAACTCTCATTTTCTCTCACAAACTTCTCCTCCTGAAGATAAGAGTTTGGAAAGTAAAATTCACGTTCATTAAAAGTAACATCTATAGAAACAAAGAATATTCGGGAGGGTGAATGATTGCACTTGTATCCTTTTTGGGTTGACGAATATCTCACAAATACACATTTTATAGCTCTAGGATCCAATTTCCCTCAATTGTGATTGTGCACATGTACAAAGGATGTACATCTAAACACTTAAGGAACAAGATTATTTGTGGTGTGGAAGTTAGGATAGAAGGTGGACAAATACATCCATTGAACTCTGAAATCCTAGGACTCTAGATGACAATCTGTTTATGAGATGTGTTGCTGTAAAAACAGCCTCCCCCAAAAGGTTTTAGGTACATGATGTTCAAATAACAATGTTCGAGTTTTTTCAAGGAGATCACCATTTTTCCTCTCTGCAACTCCATTTTGTTGCGGGGTATTCACACAAGATGACTCATGGATTATCCATTCTTTTTGAAAATATAGACTTAGACTTTGATTAAAATAGTCTCGTACATTGTCAGACCTAACTCTCTTGATGGTCACTCCAAACTAATTTTTAACCATGGAGCAGAAATTTGGAAAAACAATACTGACATTAGATTTTTGTTTAAGAAGAAAGACCCCGTAAATGCGAGTGCAGTCACCAATAAAGGAAACAAACCATCGCGCCCCAGAAATATTAGCAATAGTAGATGGACCCAGACATCACTATGGATTAAATAAAAAGGAATGGAACTTCTATTATTGCTCACTAGAAAGGGTACACGTTTGTGTTTGGCAAGTTCACATTTTTCACAATGAAAAGACTCAATATCTAAATGTTGAAACAAAAATGGAAACAAGAGTTTTATAACTCGAAATGATGGATGTCTAAGTCAACGATGATGGAGCCAAATTTTCTCCTTATTAGATGACAAAGACTCAGAAACAAATGACACTAACTGTTTACCCTTGGGAATGGTTGGTTGACTTGCTTCAAGGAAGTATAGGCCACCCCATTCCCTAGCATGTCCAATCATCGTCCCCGAACTCTTTTCCTGAAATACACAAACATTATGATGAAAAACTACCATACATTGTAAGCCGTGGGTAAGTTTTTGGATGGATATCAGATTGGTAGCTAGTTTAGGGACATGGAAAACATTTTCAAGGTTAACAATGGGTTAATTTGGACATTTCTAATTCTTGCCACAGTGGTCAAAGAACCATTTGCAGTGGCTATTTTCCTAATGCTCGGGCACGGGGAATAGGTGGTGAAGATATTTGGGCAATAGGTCATATGGTCGGTAGCTCCTGAATCCATGATTCAAGAGGTGGAAAAGGTTGTATCCGAAACATTTAATCCAATGAAAAGTGGAAATTTATCTGAATATGTCACAGAACAAGTACCTAAGGGCTTTTCTAGACTGCTGATGAGTGCTCTCACCCTTTTCAATTCATCTTGGTTGAGACCAGCAATTTCTGACTTTGATGGCTCAGCAATTTAGCCAACTGCTACATTGGCTTGTCCACTTTTGGATTGTCCCCCGTTTTGTTTCCATTCTCGGCTGAGTGGCTTCCCATGAAGTGTCCAACATTTTGCTCTTACAACTCGTGTTTGGGAGATTGACATGGTAAAAAAAAATATTTGCAGCAATTAAGGCTGCCTGAATAGGAAAAATAAAGAGAAAATGATAGTAATGAAGGCTGTTCGGAAGAGAAGACTGCAGTAATGAAGGCTGCTTGAAAGCGAAGAGAAAATAACAGCAATGAAAGGTGCTCGGAACAAATTAATATCAAAACAATTGGAAACAACGCCAGCAATAAAGGCCAACTATATAGCACCTATGAGGAAGAAATATAGAGGAGAAATACTAGCAATTAAGACTGGTTGGTCGTACGAATTAGAATGAAAGAAACACCACAAGCAATTAAGGTTGGCCAGCAAAGGATAGGCACAAGCAGAAAAGTCAGAAGCAGTCCAGGATGAATATCTCTGATACCATGCTAAGATAAGAAATTGAGAGAGAATAATCTCTTTTCATATATCACTTAAAGATTACAATGAGTTGATTATATACAAGCTGCCTAAGGCACAAATATGGCAACTACCCTAATAAATTGATTCACAAAATCTCCTAATCAATCCCCTAATTACTGCCCACAAAATCTCCTAATCACTGATTATAAAATCTCCTAATTTAATGGTCAAACTTTCCTAATTCTAGTGTTACAATATTTACAGCATTACTTTCCTAAAATACACCATTTAGCCATATTTTCCCACATGGTTTCTTTTCTAAGCCTGATGTAGTAGATAAAAATGAAAAGATAGGCTGGTGGAGTATTTTCCAATAAAAGTTAAGAAATAAAGAAGCAGTCTGATTTGTATATTAAGGATAATTTGGCTCTGCTAGTCATTCTGAAGTCATATGCTTTTATTCTTTTGTTTTCTCATCTTTTCTTTGAAGGATTTCTTGTCTCGCTCAAAGTTTCAGATTGTCAAAATGTCCCATCTTAGATTGTTTTAGTACATGCCTAAAATGTACAGTCCATGGAAAATCATCTGTGTTCTAAATTCCTGAGAATGAAGCTGAATGCATAAGCTGCTGTCTTTCTGCATACTGTTATATTATTTCTTCTTTGGTTGAGGTCATTTTTCTTAACTAATGTTTTGTAGGTCTTTTTAAAGATATAAGAATAACTCCTTCAAGAATATTAGAAGACAAAGAATTACAATCTCAGTTTCATGATTTTATAAATATAACAAAAAATTATTTGTTTTTGACCATATCAATAATGGTTGAACTAAGATGAGGATTTTGAAATGCTAATAAGATATGAGTAATATAACTGAACAAGCGGTTGCCTAAGCAGAATTTGTATTATCGATGAAGGCTAGCACTCTGAAAACAAGCTATTTAAACATAGCTAGAAAAGGTCTTACATTCTCTTCCAGCCAGAGATTATGAATTTCATTTATACCAAATTAGCAAGTTGAGGAGAGGAGAAGAAGAGAAGAAAATGAAGAAATCTTGTTTCAAGATGTGTGGGAGTTTCGGAGATATTGAATGGAACTTGCATTCTTTTCTTTGGAAGCTGGAAAGAAGAGAGAATAGAAGGAGCCATTAAGTAATGCTGCCTGTTATGTCATTGCTTGGTGGTAAAAGAAATGTTTCATTCAGGGCTAGACTGGTATGATGACATTTTTCATTAGCAGCTTAGCTTAATTTTTAATTTTGCCCTTGCATAGTGACTGAGTTGAAGTAGGGATTATTTCAGTCTTACTCTTTTCTTTTCATTCCTAAATAGAACCCCTAACCACAAGGGAATTGTAGGTTTTCTCACCAAATCCTTTTTTTTTTTTTTGGTTGCACTTCTTTCCCTCCAACTGAGTCTTAGATTATTTTTCAAAAGATTGAAGAATAAATTTTACCATTGACAACAATAGGTACCATAAAGACAATGAAGAATCCTCAAGAGAGCAAACTAAAATTATATAAGAGCTTCTTTCTCATCCCTTTGCAAATCTGTCAATATAAAGTATGAAAAACTACTAAATGCTAGTGCCAAAGTGAAGAATATCGTCAAAATTCAAAATAGGATGAGTACGTTTTGTAACCTTAGTGGAAAAATTAAAGCCTCTGGATGCTTGTACTTCTGAAAATAGATTGAAAAACTTTCAGTTCAAGTGAATTGCAGCTCTTTGAAAATATTAAAAATAAACTTAGCATAAAGCATTTGACTTCGATCCTTTCCAGCTATTGGTTAGCATTTTACACCTATGAGGAGGTCCGTTCAAAAGAATTGACATAATATCGAACCTCCTCCATTGTTCCCCTGGTCACTGGATTCAATACATTACAATTGTCGGTCTAGTCCATGGATGTTCATCCATATATTCTTCATTATAGGTTCCCCTTTTTAGAGGTTTCCAATGAGAGGAGGAGTTGGTCAGCTATTTTACAGAAATATGCAAGCTGTAAACATTGATACAATACTAAGACTGGCAATGTTAAATATGAATTTTTCTTGCATTGATTTTAATTCTATTTTCCCTTAATTTATTTATTACTCCATCCGTCCCTATTTATCTGTTACAATTAACTACTTCACATAGTTTAAGAAAAATTAGTTAGTTTTTTAAATTCATACAACTTTGTTTATACATTCCAAAAGTACCCTTGGATTTAATGTTCTCCACAACTATTTTCTTGATTTGTTTGCTCAACTCTCTTTCTCTAAAGTTATTATACTTTCATTTTTCAAAACTATTTAATACAAAGGTATAGCAGTAAAATTAACATTAGTGGCACCTAAATTTTTTCAATGTGACAGATTAAAAGGGACACTAAAATTTTTCATTTGTGACAGATAAATAGGGATGGAGGGAGTACTGTTTATTGATAACTATGCTTTTGACTTCTATGTATATGCTTTTTGTAGTGTCTCTGTGTGGGTAGACATATGGTTCTCATATTGTAACTGTGTTTTTCTTAGTGAAGTTCAGCCTTCTCGGTTAAGGGCAATATTAAAAAGTCTTATATAAGTAGGTTACTATCTGGCTGTCTCATAACATATCAAGTAAACTTTGTTCTCATTTCCATTAGGTATATTTCCTTTCAATAGTCTATGAAAATATCCAGCCTAGTTTTAGTGTCATGCATTAACAGTCATCTGAAGTTCATTAATGGATGATCAAATAATTTTACTGCTTTTCTCTAAAATTGCTCTTAATAATTCCTGGAGTTTATTCTGTGGGTAATTGATGAACTTCTTGTTTTCTCTTCATAAAGGTTTTCGAGTTCATGGTCCAAAAGCTATATGCTTTACGGAAACCAAAAACAAATATCCAGATTCTTCAACAGAGTGTTCTTTTAAAATACAAGTAAGCTGTCTCTCTCCATTTTTACTGAAGCTTTTAGAAGTATGAACTAGTTTACAAGTTTCCCTTAGCAAACGGAAGTGGCCCTTATCACTTATTGTGATATTATTTATTATTTATTTTTTCAGTCATTACCCACTAAAATGAAGCTTAGTTTTCTTGTGTCCCCTTCAGTTGCTTATTTTCTTCTTACAGTATATTTTATTTGACCAAGGGTGTATTTTGATTGGGATTCTCATCCCAATCCAAAATCACTTTAGTTTAAAAAATTATTATTTTATATATTTTCGTTTCTCAAGAATTATCATATATTCACAATACATAATATTTTCTCTCTTTGGCCTCACATTGAGCCCCACCTGACGTCATATATTTAATAATTTTTTACTATATTCCCACACTCATCTCAAACAAGTTGCTATCAACTTACACTCTTAAAATTTGTTAAATTTAAGGATTCTTGGTAATAGTTTGTTATAGGTGGATAGTTTATAGGGATGGCAACTAGGCTGAGATGGGTCTGGGACTGGAAATCCTAGCCCCACCCTACCTTCTAATATCCCGACCCATTCTTGGCCCATCCCTGTAATGGGAATAGGCAGGGATCCTCGGTCCCTACCTGTCGGTGACAAAATTATCCCTGCCCTCGACCCATCCCCAAGTGGAAAAGTGGGGGCCTAGTGGGCTAGAGGGGAAAAAATCCCCAATGGGATCTAAAAACTAAAATAAGTGGGGAAAAAGACCAAATCTCTTAAAAAATCAACAAATTTAGGGTGTAAGTGGATAGGAGTTTGTTTGGATATAATAAAAAAATATTAAATATGTGGGATTTATGTGGGGCCAAAGAGAGAGAATGTGATGTATTGTGAGTATATGATAATTCTCGAGAAATGAAAATTATTTAAATTAATATTATTTTAAATTAAGGTGAAATTTTGGATTAGGAAGCGTTTGTGTCCAAATATAGCCTTATATTTTGAGAATCCAAAAAAATCACAATAAAGTAATAAAATCTTAAAATACAAATCCAAACAACAAATAAGATGTATCAAAATACAACATAAATAGTAATAAACCATAACAAATTATGGAAATTAATACAATTTTGAAAATTTAAAATTTCCAATATAATTTCAAAAACAACAACAATAACAACTACTAAGTCTTAGTCCCA
Source organism: Voacanga thouarsii (assembly GCA_026120185.1). Taxonomy (NCBI): domain Eukaryota; kingdom Viridiplantae; phylum Streptophyta; class Magnoliopsida; order Gentianales; family Apocynaceae; genus Voacanga; species Voacanga thouarsii. The sequence goes on along the minus strand of JANUWF010001004.1, from coordinate 1,277,243 downwards.
AGAAACTTGAGGTTGGCTACATGAATCAGTATAAGACTATGTGTGCTCATCCATGTGAATTCTCTCATTTCACTTCTTTCTATTTACTGTCAATATCTCATCCAAGTCCAATAGAAACATGTGTCTTCTAATCACCTCTATCTATATCTTCTTAAATTTGCTTTTACTTCTATCCAACCCATCATGCCTCCATCTCTCAATTTTCCTAATAGGGATATCCCTTGGTCTTCTTTGTATATGTCCAAACTAACGCAAGTGGTTAAATTTTCCAATATAATTTCATTCATTCAAAATTCATATATGTGTGTGTGTGTGTGGTTTTACACAATCAAACATTTCTTATGTTTTACTTCGAAAATAAAATATAAAATACTTTCATAACAATTCCAATTAATCTGAACGATGTTACCTCTGTTTCAAACTGGGTGTTATCGTATATCCTTTAGAAAATTTTTAAAATATTTGACCATTTACTATTTTTTAAATTATGTGAATATACCCTAAAATATGTTAATAATAAATTCCTTTATAAATATAAAAATATTTTTATATGCTTTTAAAAATTTGTATATGTATGTGTGTATATATATTAACAAAAAATAAATAGGTTTAAATATAAAAAATAAAAAACTAAATGACGGAGGCAGGCCGGGACGGACCAGGGACAGTACAATCCCCGTTGCTGGCTGAGGGATAGGGCCTGGTCCTATCCGGTCCTCGTCTAAGTCGGGGAATACCCAACTCAGTAGTGCCGGGCTAGATACCCGACTTAACTGGAAATTGCCATCCCTAGATGTTCACTTGTTTATCTTGTTTATAGTTATTGCTTTTGTGTGTGTGTCTGTGTGTTTGGCAAAAGCATTGGAGTGAAGTGACAGAGTTATCTGATATACCAAAGTTAGTTTTGGGAAGGATATTGAATTTAGCAGTGTGTTATTTATCCAGTTATTGAATTATTTATGGTCAATTCTCTTATTGAAGCTAATAAATTTATTGTAGACTTTTATTGGATAGAAATGGATATGGTCATAGTTTTGTTTGCTCCTAAAAATTGCTGGTCAGTTAGCCTGGAACATATTTTGGCCGGAAGTAGTCTAGAATTCCCCCTTACTTTCTTAGCATGAAAATAAGTTTGTGAAAAACATTTGTGATATTATTGCCCCGTCTATCTCCCCATGCAACATGTACCTATTAGCAGAGAAATTGATGAGGAGCAGAAAGAGAGGCTATAGATTCCTTAGAAAATGTTTGCAAAAGATTTTGGAAAGTTTACTTGGATGTTTTGTTCCAAAATTACCCATTGTTTAATATTTGGATCATCTGCGAGTCTTTCACCACTCATCAGGCGGCATTATAATCCTCACTTGCTCTTTCGCTTTTAGCTTTTCTGGAGCTAAGTAGAGTTCTTTGCAGTGGATATGTGCCTTGTTGGAGGAATTAAAGCCTGCTTTTACCTCGCATTGTGGAAAAAGCCAAGAGAATATATATATATATATATATATATATATATATATATATATATTAATTTTACCTCTTCTAAGGGTTTGCCTAGGTCTAGTAAGTCATTGTTCTTTTGGTTCAATAATGGATTATGTGTTCAATGAAACATGTAGGTATGTTATCTCTTTTCTCAAAGAACATGGGAAGGAAGTATATCTCGAGGTTCGTGCAGCATATATTGACACAATGAATAAGGTAATTGCTTTTAGGCTCTTGATGGAGCTTCAGACTCTAATTTTAGAAAACATATCTTAAACAACCATTTGGACCCAATCTTAAAATGTTTAATTCCATGACTAAGCATAGAGTTTAAGTTGTATATGAATTGGAAATATTCTACCCATCGAAAAAGGAAAAATGAAATGGCCATATTCCAAGTATCATATTGCTCTTTGTTCTATTTTTTTAGGTTCTAAGTGCACATTTCCGTGCTTATATTCAAGCCCTGGAGAAATTGCAGCTGGATATAGCCACCTCAAGTGATTTGATTGGTGTTGAAGCTAGAAGCAGTGGTCTTTTTTCTAGAGGAAGAGAACCACTGAAGAATCGCTCTGCTGTTTTTGCCTTAGGAGACAGGATAAACATTCTCAAGGTTGTTGTGAGCTCTTGGAGCATATCACATAATTATAAGTTTCCATGTCTTTAATTTCAATGTGTGAATATTTATGAGTTAGTGTTTTTGTCTGTGTGGGTGGTCCTTTTGGAATCCTAATAGCCAAACTGATCTATTTTTTCATGGTTCATTGTAATATATCTTAATATATTCTGATAGAATATTCTTTGCTTGGCATCTTTCAGAGAGTAAAAGTAGAAGACATTTTGGCTTTTTATAATTCATGAATTGGATAGAGTGGCTGGAAGGGACTATTAGTTAATCCCTGCACTTTCTATTTCATGCAAGGAAAAAGGGAGTAAAAAGGGGATAAAGTCCACATCTATGGCTTTTGACAGTATGTGATACCAATATAAAGATACCAAACTTTGTATTGGAAGGCTTTTCATATTATGATGGATTTGAGCTTCTACTTTGACTGATTTTAAATGAATCCTTTTGATAGAGAACTGGATCTTGTTTAATATGTTTCTTCCGATTTAGCATCTAACATGTTTTTCAAGCTTGAGTCTTGTGCTACAATGTGCAGTCAGGCCTCCTTAGATCTTTGAACGAGAAAAGTGTTTCTTTGGAATAACAACTAGATATGACTGTGCTATTTATGTGACTTTGTGGTTAACAAATGTTGTGACAGAACTAAGACAAAAGTAGAAATGTCAAAAATTGAGTTGGCATTCTATTGATCTTTTAACTTTCCAGTTAAATTTCATGCTTTAGTGTCTCATCATGGAAAACCAGTTTTTTAAGTTTAAAAATCAGAAAAAGGGGAAAGCTGTATTAGAAAATGATTTGGTTTATAATTTTACTTTTCACTTTTTTTCAGGAAATAGATGAACCTGCATTGATACCTCATATTGCTGAAGCTAGCTCCAGAAAGTACCCATATGAAGTCCTTTTTAGAAGTCTGCATAAGCTGCTTATGGATACTGCAACTTCTGAGTACTTTGCATATTTTACTCTATCCTTTTATATGATTTGTGTAGTTCAATTTTGAGATTATCCTCTAGTAGCAATTTATTAACTTGTTTTGCCATTACTCAGGTACCTTTTTTGTGATGATTTTTTTGGAGAAGAATCCATGTTTGCTGATATATTTGCAGGTATTAGCACGCAGCCATACATACATTGATTGAGAATAGACAATTGAGTCTTTTAGTGTAAAATTGCATATCCCTTTTTACTATTTTCCTGAATAAGTCTCACAATTGTGTTTCTCAAATTCAATTTTAGTTTACTATTAGGTTCTAGTCTCATTCCCTATAGTGCTAGTAGGATCCCTTCTGCTGTGCTTAAGGAAAAGCAATTCCTTGCTGAACTCCAAGTCAATCTATAATAATAAGTCTAATGTTGCAAGTGCTAAATTTATACGTAAAATGCATGTTAAACTATTATACTGTTTTGAGTGGTCATCCTTTATCCAAAAAGAACAAAATAAAAAGATACTGTTATAGCGTGCGGTAATGATTATTTGGAGCTTTTACAGAATTAAAATCCTTAACTCTAAATTTTTATAGGTCCTTTTTCCGTAATTGATGAACACTTCAATGCCGTTCTTCCAAATTGTTTTGACGCTATAGGCCTAATGCTTATGATCCGCATTATTCACCAGCACCAGGTATTGCCCAAATTTATGACCTTTCACCTACGGCCTTGTTGAAGTACATGTCATGCATCTTTGTGATTTAATGAACTGATGCATCATTGCTATCTGTTTTTATTTAGCCTCTGAATACATTATGTTTTTGTCTGATTGATCTTTTTAGTATGACACCTGGAATCCTTATTGATTTTATTGAAATTGTGATTGTGAACCTTGGAGCTTTTCATGAAGTGCCAAAGTGTTAAACAGTATGAATTTGATCTTCCGAAAGCGTTTTGTTGGATGAAGTAGTACTTCAATACAGTTTTCCTCTTGTTGGGACTCTGAAGATTTATGTTTTCATGCTCTCGTTTCCATCTTTGGAAGCAATTGTGTGAAGGAAAATTTTCACCAATTTTTTTTTCCTTTTAAGGGCTTCTAACTCTTATTTTTAGTTCTATACATAAGAATTAGGAAAACTGCATCTTCGATGGATTCTATTGCAGAAGTTTGAAGCTTCCACTTCTTGATCGTGGCAATGTATTATCATTTTCTTGTGTATGCCTGTCGGCATTTTTGTGCTAACACTTTCACCATTAATTGGTGGACTAACCAATCTGGAATTCAATTGGCTGACTGCTTGCTTTATGCCAATAACTGGAATGGGCCTTTTGATAATCCAGAAAACCAAAAAAGAAAAAGAAAAAGATGATCAGTTAACTAACCTGAAACTCTGATGCATATTTCACAGCCCTTTTTTAGGTTAGCTTTCACCTATCTTATTTCCTTTTCTTTTCTTCCTTTGCTTTTCTTGCCGGTACATGGCAAATGAGTGATTCCTGTAATGAAACCTTTCAATTTTGTAAAGACTCTCTAGTTTGATCCTTGGAGTCTATGGCTACATATTAATCACTCTAGATTTTGTAGTGACACTTGATCTTAAAATACATTACTGTGAAAGGGAAAAGAAAGAAAATAAACGGAAGAAGGCACACATTTATTTATTTGGGAGACAAATCAACAATGAGTTAAGTCAATTTTGGAAGGAGTACTGGCAAGTAGATCAGTAATCTCTTAAATGAATTTCATCATGCGCAACTGGCAAGTAGATCAATAATCTTTTAAATGAATTTCGTCATGTGCTATTTTTTGTTTACAAGTGGCAATAGGATTTTTTATGCTGTTTACATGTTTCAGTTTTGAGCCTGTTTGATTTCTAGGGATAGTTTCTGCAGTTTTAGGGAATACTGGCATCTAAACAGTTTAGTCTTGTTTGTATTTGAGAAACAAATCTGCAATTAGGGTTTGCATGTAAGTGAATTCAAGTTTCACATGTATTACTTTCTTGTGTTGTGGGACTTATTTTTTGTTGTTGGAACTTGGAATGATTGTCTTCCATTTCTCCATTGTAGACTATTATGCTTTGTTATCCTTATGAGACTGACTAGAATGGTGCAATATTTTGAGTGTGTTGAATTTCGAAGTGTGTGGTGACTTTTCATATGATAGGTGAGCGAAATGGAAACCATTACCGATTTATATTCTTGGTATATTGACTGGCATAAATTGGGTATAGCGTAGAAGTTGGAACTACTGCCTAACAGTGTTTGCTTTATTTGCTATTTATCACTGCATGAAATGCAATGTGTGTGTATATTCTTGCTTTGTTTATTCTGCAGCTTACGGCTGGGTTTCCAGATAAAGTTTTAACAAGAACCTTACTTATTTTCTTTTGTTTTGTTATGTCAAAACTTCAGTCCAACTGTGAATCTATTCACTGCTCTTCTTAGAGGTTCAGGAAGCCTACTGTTGCTGCATTTTGACTGCTTAATAAAGTTCAATACTTCTTCTGTTTAATATACTCGGACATGGGCCTAACGGAGTTCTATATTGAAAAGATTTGTGAATAATATTGATTTGTCAAATGATATTCTTCACATTCAAGATCTGATTTTCTTTTGGTCAATTCTCTTTAGCTCATAATGTCTCGTCGCCGTATACCGTGTCTGGATTCCTACTTGGATAAGGTATGTATCATCTCATATCCTTGTGTTATTGGGTTCTACATAATTATATTTAGATTGTTTTTTTCTGTTGCTGGACCAACAAAAAGTAATAGAACCTCTATCCCTACTTTGCAATGATGTTTAAGGAGACATCATAATGAAGCGTTATGCATGAATTCACGAGGAAGGAAATAAAATGTGCCATATCAATCACTTGAATGGTCTCAACTCTTTTGATATCAAGGAAGAATTGTATTAGCTGATTGAAAAGGCAAGGGAATATGATGGAGTTTAACCATGAAATTTTCCTGTGCTGAATACTATAGTGTGAAGGCATGGAATGAAAATAAGATCAACTGGGAAGTTGGGCCTTCTATTACTGGATCTGTCGTTGATTACTATTGTCTAATTTGCAATTCTGGTTATAGTTACATTGTTATTTCTCTCCGCAATAAAGAACTTGTATTTCATTTTTTTTCTTTCCCTCTAGAAAATCAGCACCTTGGTGATAATCAATCCAATCTATCTATAATTGGTGTAAACAGGTTAATATTGCTCTGTGGCCTCGTTTCAAGATGGTATTTGACATGCACCTAAACAGTTTGCGGAATGCAAATATCAAGAGCTTATGGGAAGATGATGTTCACCCTCATTATGTCATGAGGCGGTATGCAGAATTTACTGCCTCACTCATTCACCTTAATGTGGAATATGGAGATGGTCAGGTTAGGGAGTTTTTGGCATTTCCGCTGTATCTAATTTGTTATGATTTTGGATCAAGTATCTAATATTGATGTAAATTGTTTAGCTTGATTTAAACCTTGAGAGACTGCGCATGGCTGTTGATGACTTGCTTGTTAAACTTGCAAGAACATTCCCAAAAGCAAAGTTGCAGACTGTTTTCCTCATAAACAATTACGACATGACCATTTCTGTGTTGAAGGTAAAGTTACATGTATATATTTCATATGGTAAAATAGTAAGATTCTACTAATTGTTCTTCTACCATGGAAGATTTCCACAAATATTCTTGGTATGAGATACGATGCTTCAAGATTGAACATGTGTTACATGACGGCATTTCTATAAATTTCAGGAAGCTGGTCCAGAAGGTGGGAAAATTCAACTGTATTTTGAAGACTTGTTGAAAAACAATACTGCAATATTTGTGGTATGTATATTAATGGATTATTTTATCCTTGTTCCGATTTGATAAACAAAGGCTTCTGGCTTTATAGTTGCACGAGGCTTCTTTCCCACCTTTAATTGACAATTCAGTTTGACAAAAACAAATCAAGGTGCTTTGTGGTGAATGGGTGGAAATTAAAGTGCTTTAATGCTCTGCCTATTGAATTTCTGAGAGCTAAATGCTTTTGCACCCTTGAAAGATTAAAAATTTTCTGGACAGAAAATGTTTGGAAGTTCGAATGGCATTGCCTCAGAACAATAGAGTCAGATTCCCTCCAGAAATCTGACAGTTGGAACTTGTGCATTTCTGCTAGAGATTTTTTGTTATCTAATTTTTCTCATTTAACATTGGGTTGTTTGATAGCTTGTTCATCCTCTTGCAGGAAGAGCTACTCTTGGAGCACTTCGGTGATCTGATAAAGTTTGTAAAGACCAGAGCATGTAAGTATCTTTTACATATGCTTTAGATCATCCACATCCTTGAAAAGTATTGAGACTTGCTTACACACGATTCATTTACAGCTGAGGACCCAACTGCTGTGTCGGAGAGGCCCATATCTGTAGGGGAAGTTGAGCCTCTTGTTAAGGACTTTGCAAATAGATGGAAAAATGCAATAGAGATGATGCACAATGATGTGATCAGATCTTTCAGCAACTTCCTATGTGGTATGGAGATCTTACGAGCTGCTTTGACTCAACTGCTTCTCTATTATACCAGGCTCTCTGATTGTATAAAGAAGATTGCCGGGGGTTCTGCACTCAACAAAGATCTTGTTTCCATCTCCTCGATAATGTATGAAATCAGGAAATACTCGAGGACTTTTTGAGTCACCAATCTTTTGGAAAAGTTCAATGCAAATTGCAATCTAAAACAACGTAGGTAAAAAGGGATTTTCCAGTATAATGAGTAACAATCGATCAGATGGCTTTGAGGTCGAACTTTTTAATTTCTGTGCGACTTATGGTTCGTAGCTTTATGTTGGAATGTTTAACGGTGAAAAAGAAAATGAAGTCAAACAAAAGCACTAGAAGTTACAAAACAAACGGAGTGAAGTTTCCGTTCTTTTTGAGATAAAGTACACTATACGTGTATTAGAAATCTATCAATCTGCAATTACTAATTTACCTTGCTCGCTTTGGGATGCAAACGAAACTGACTTTTAAATTTTTCCTTGAATACTAGTATTTGGACTCAACTCTGGACGATTGCCTTTGCCACCGAAAGGCCGTTTTAGGCATACTGCTTTCTAAAGCATTTTCCTGGGTAGTGATATTGTTTATTACACTAAACATCAGCTAAAATAATGCCTCCTTCCATTGTGAAAGCCGGAATGATCGAGTATTCAGGGTATCAAATAAAAGGCAAGGGTTTCGGTTGGTAAGGATCATTTTTTCCTACTGCCTTGTCATAAAATATGTGGTTATTACAAGTGATGTATAAGATGCAAAACGAAGATAAAAATATGCGAAACCTTCATGAGAAGATAAAAATACGTGGATGAATTGTTGCTAATAAAACTTTGGCGTGCACCCAATTTTCAGTTAATTAATCAAATGTCCAAAATTGCAGTTGAATTGTGAAGCCCAAAATTAATTGCTAGAATATGCAAAATAGTATATGTAAAAGGAAACAACATCAGTACCATTCCATCTAACTAATTTAGAGAAACCAGGGAGAGAAATTAATAATAAGTAACCAAAGGGAAGGAAATTTAGATATAGGTCCTAATATACTTGAACAAATTAAGCAGTAAGTGAAGTAACCATTCTCAATCGACCTTGATGGAGAATGGGCCAACAGCATCTTCCTAATTACAATCCAAACCATAGGCTTATACATAAGAAGAGCATTAATAAATTCTGCTTCAAAATGAGACAGAGGGAGGGAGGTGGAGAGAAAATGACAGATGACGACGACGAGGGTGCTCAAGATGAAGATGACCAGAGTCCTAACCATGGTTGTCTTAGAACAGAAGAACCCGAGAGAACCAAAATACCTCCCGTAGGGTAACTTCCTGATGCATTTGAACTCCACGCCCTTTCAATGGAGTTCTTGAATGTTGATGAAGTACCTAACATCTAAGAGTTATAAATTCTAAACCTTGTCCCTCCTATATATCTAGATTACTGGAAAGAGGCTAAAACTCCCCAAAAGCTTAGCCACCATGAATTTACAGAGAGAAGAAATTTTAAGAGTAAGAGTCGACCGTCATCCCAACCCTGGGAATGATGGTCCAAGTTTGTTAAAACACAGATTTTGTGATAGTTAAACTGAAATTTAGAAGAAACATTTGGAGGGAAAAAAAAGAAAAAAAATAGGAAGAAAAAGACTAGTCACGATTTTTAAATTAAAAGCTTAAGACTAGTTAAAGACAAACAAAAATTTGGTGGCATTGCCTTGCCCCATGATATCCATACATTAACACTAGCTTCTCGAGAAAGTAAAAGAAGGCAACAGTTAGGTTGGAGGGATTAGCTGTTGCAAGATTTAAGATTGTGAAGTTGAAAGACTAGCTACTTCTTACTGATGAATTTACAAAACTAGAGAAATAAGTTGCACTGCCTATTTCATGAGCCTTTTTGGGCTAATTTAATTGAAAATGATTTTATTTTGCTTAGCCTTCCCACGGCTAAACTTGAGGAAAAACACACCAGCAACTCAGCAGTTTCAAATAGCTGCAGTTGGTGATGAGATGCACATGCATGTTTTCTTTCTCTTGTTGGAACCTTTCCATCCAAGAGAAGCGATGGACACATTGAAATGTTTTCTCCAGATTCGGAGGCCACCCCTATGGGGGGTGTCTGTTCTCTTTGTATGGAAAAAACCCAACCCATTCATGGGTTTCCATAGCAGAGAGAGAGAGAGAGAGAGCAGGAAGAGAGAACCATGGTTAGGCCAAAGGTACTTCGGAGTCTTCTTGGAGGTATAGAGTAACATGAAAGGAATGTCTCTCTGATCATTGGATTCCTTCTCTTAACGATGAGGCACTGTTGCGCGCAGAGACATGGTCACGCCTGTGGCACAGCAAAACAAACTGTCAAAGATATTAGTACCACTTTTAGGTAATAGTATCATGCAGCAGCTGAGAAAGCACAAGAAGAAAAAGTGGATCGAATTTTAAAATCGATGGGTTACTGTTCACTTGAAAGAGTCAGTTTTCTATCTTGAGATTGAAGCAAGGAAGCTTTAAGTGTTGGATGATTGATGTCTTTATCTGGTGGACCCTCTATATCAAGTTCTCTAGAGCCTAACTGGGCGTCACTATGGCTAAAGTCGATACTATAATCAATCCCTTGATTGCTTCCCTCCCCGACCGTGAAAAAAAAGATTCGGAAACAATAAGAAATGCTAGAAGTCTAAAATGCAAACCTGATTGCAGTGGAGGAGTGGCGGGAGCAAGAGATATTGGGGCACCCGAGCCATAGTGTTGGGGATAAGCTCCGGAGGAGTTCATGGCTGAATACTGGAAGAGGTGATGAGGATACTGAATGCCATAGCCCTGGCTTGCTGTATAGCTGGTTGCACCACCAGTACTGCCTTCACCAAAATTCAGATACGGGTAGAATGCGGCTGCTGCTGCTGCGGCACCCGTTATCATTCCGCCAGTCCCAGTACCATATATGGGATATTGAGCTGTTGTCCCTCCATATATGCTGTAGTAACTCTGAACAGTCAAAAAGAACTACTGTTTAAGTACATTATGATGTCAAGCCACGCATGTAGGATTATATAGTGCCATTTTCTTTATCATTCGCCAAGCGGATATTCGCTTGTCATGTCTTCCCATTATGCTTTTACACTTTCGATAGCAACAAATTCTGCCAATAAAACCACCTTTATAAACCATAGTTTTTTTGAAAAAAGTGAGGAAAATGAAAACAAAAATGAAGGAAAAAGAGAAGTGTGCAAACTATGTTGGGAATTGACCGCTTTTATGGATCATAGTGAGTATTCGTTTTATTCTAGTAAAAGGACAATGATAATCAGTTAGAGAAACAAATGAAGACAAGTAGGGAAAAGTACAAAATTCTTGGAAAAAGAGAAGAACGAGACAAAGTGAACATCCAAGCAAAATTTTGAAATATTTGACTTGATATAGTTTGGCATGACCCTAGCCCCTAAATTCACATTCGCTAGAACCCATGCACGAGAACCTGAAGGGCTTCCAAACATAGACTAACGTGCGTGTCACTACAAAGATATCTAGCAATGGACACTTAAAGAATAAATACTTCCTCTCGACTCTAAATAACAAAGCTTCTCTGGATATTCAAACGTGTTTGGATCCTCTCATCAAGAAAAGATAGTGCAATCTGCTCAAGGTTGTCTATTCTCTAGTACCATTTCATGCTGTCACGGTAGTCATAAATTCTTAATATTGGAGCAACCACATTTTACACACTTTATTAATGTACAGTAAGTCCTGAAAATGGTAAATAAGATCTTAGTGAAGAGAGGGGTTTATATCAGAACTTCGTTTTCATCTTTATCATTTCAATGAGAGTATAAAGCAGAAGTTTATACGAACCGTTGGGTAAGAATAGTCAGCCGAGTAGGGGGAGTACCTGAGAAAAAAATGCAGAAATGCGTTAAAATGAACCTTCCTACACAAGCATTAGCAAGGAAATGCTGAAGTATGATTGTGTCATGTGCTGTTCAATAAAAGTAATAAAGACTTGGTGTTTAGGTGCATATGTTCAAGAGGACAGATCCTCGATACCCTTTTGCTGTCTAACCTTAGGTTTATATCATTGCATATACTGCATTGTAATGGCCCATACCTGTTTTGATGGAGCCTAGTCTGCGGGTATGAGAAGGAGAATGCAACATGAGGAATGAGTATGTTTGGGAAATGGCACATGCAAATATGTAATTGGTTCTCATTTTCCATCCTTGATTGTGCTTGTGTTCTTCAAGACTCGAGTATGAGAGAGAAATTTTTTGTGACTGTTGATTTGTGGTGGTGGATGAGCATGCGTAAACGGAGAGATGGTAGTTTAATGAAGACGGGGGTGCATGAGTTGTCAAAGCACGTGCAGCTCTCCAAAGGAAAAGAGAGAGAGAGAGGTGAACATAGGTGAACATAAATAAAGCAACCTATGCACAGTATACATACCCATAGAGATTATAAGGAACTCCTTGTTGGATGGCATAATGAGGGAACGTTGCTGCCGAAGGAAAAGCTGTTCCCACCCCACCTGCTTGAAATCCAGCTGCTGCTGCAGCCTGGAAAGCGCTCATTACCCTAAAGTTCCTGCCGCCTCCTCCTCCTCCTATAGTTTCCATCCAGCACTGAATTAAGTATCCATCACACAATACATGCAACAAATACATATATATAGAATCCGCGTTCTTTCTTTAGTTTCTTTTAAAGAAAGAAGATTTCTTGTGAACAAGAGAGGAAGGATAATACTGCATGGTGGAATGTTCAGCCTTCAAGAAGAAGTTTGTTCTTCGGTTAAGCTATGCCCTTTAAGACATTCTATGGGCAAAACTGAACATTCAACACAAAGCAAACAAAAGGTGAAAATTACAGCAATGCAAAAGCAAAAGTAATGTTTCTTCCACAGTAGGATGAGCTGTCATGCTTTTTCAAAACATATCCCTCCTCCAAAATGCAAACCAGTGGTACCAGGCACAAAGTAATTATTAAGTGTACTCAACTCAAACCTTATTCTTGCATACCCAAAACCAAAGAGTAGAATACAACTTCCTTTTTCCCTAAACGGGGAGAATATTCATGCTGCGTGAAGATGTGGATCGATGGACTTGCTTTGCCTCAAACTGATCAATTAAAATGACAACCTCATTGTCTTGATAAGTGAGTGTGAACAGCACATACAAAGGAGATGGTATCAAAGAAAAATGTACTCATTTCTAATCTCTAATCATTCATGCAGTTAGTTGGGAATTTAATTAACATTAATCGCATGTGATATAAAAAATAACGAACAGTAAGGAAAAAGCAATGAATGAAATAAAAAAAGAAAGTCGTATAACGTGTGTATATATATATATACATATATACACTACCATGTTTTGGGGTGGATGGTTTAGATCTTTGAACGCCCAAGGAAGCAAGATTGCAATTAGCCCTCCTCCCATCAATTACGGGAGCAGCGTCAGCGCAAGCTCTCATGGCAGCTTCTGGTTCCCGAAAAGTTACCTGAGTTTGAAATTTTCAATTAGCTTGCAATGCTCGGACTTTCATATAACAAGAGAAACAGGAAATCAAAGCCTTATGAAACTTGTTTGTTTGAGACGATCCCAATATTGGCCGATGCGATTTATGTACATACGATCACAAGGATCGAATACCGAATCGGTACCGATGCAGAAGCCAGTAGAAAACGAATTTGTGAAGAGAACAGAAAAGATGATGTAAAAAAGAAGAAAGGAAAAAAGCTGGAGCATACAAATCCATAGCCTTTGGATCTTCCAGTAGCCTTATCTGTGATGACCACAGCCTCCAGGATCTCACCAAATTGTTCAAAGTATTTCTTCATGGTCTCCTTCTGAGTCTCCCAAGCCAATCCGCCAACAAACACCTTGGTGTAGGTTGTATCTCCAAACTGTCCTGCTAAGTTAGCCGGAGTCATCTTCTTGCTTCTAAATGATCCTTCTTAATTAATCTCTCGAAACGAACAAGCTTGTGAAACGATCCAAAACTTGCAAAAATGAAGCCAGTAACCCGTATATTTGTGAAGACAGATCGCCGACGATGAATCCCCGGTAGAATTCAAAGAGGATGGAGAGGAGGCGTCTGTGGTGCGGTGGTGGTAGGAAGAGTTGATAAAGAGAGGACGAGGAGGAGGAGAGGAGGGAGGAGGATGGAGAGAATTAGGTCAGAGATCCAGGGAGGGAAAAAGATTAGAGAGAGAAAAATGGGAGGGAAGAGAAAGCAAAAGGTAAAAGGAGGGGCCTTTCATAATACGGACATGAATTATATACAGAGAGCAGCCCCCACTTCTTTACACACTGCTAACTCTAACTTCCACGCGCTTATACCACTCGTGACTCGTCTTTTCATTCCTCCAACTAATATGGGCTTTATAATTATTCCTACTAAAATTAGTCAAAATAAAATGTGTATTTTTATAGTATTTTAAATTTGAAAAATACACCTAAATCCATATGTATTGTTATACGGGTTACTGGCTTAAACCGACGCATACCGATTTTATATCTCAACTTCCCAAATGTTGCAGTCGGTAAAGTCTTCGTGAAAATATCTGCGAGGTTATCACATGACCAAATTTGTAGCACATTAATTTCACTTTTCTTCTGGAGTTCATGAGTAAAGAAGAATTTTGGTAAAATATGTTTTGTCCGATCTCCTTTAATATATCCTCCTCGTAATTGAGCTATGCAAGCTGCATTATCTTCATAAAGAGTAATTGTAATATCCTTGATTGATGATAATCCACAACTTTCTCGGATATAATGAATCATGGATCTTAGCCATACACATTCTCGACTTACTTCATGAATAGCTATAATTTCAGCATGATTTAAAGAAGTAGCTGCTATAGATTGTTTCATAGAACGCCATGATATAACATTATTTCCACATGTAAATAGTTAGCCCGTTTGAGAACGTGCTTTATGTGGATCAGATAAATAACCAGCATCTGCATAACCTATCAATGTTGGACTGGTTTTATTTGAATAAAATAATCCGAGATCAATTGTACCTTGGAGATATCGAAGGACTTGTTTAATTCCATTCCAATGTCGTCGTGTTGGTGAAGAACTAAATCTTGCTAATAAATTGATAGCAAAAGCAATATCATGTCGTGTATTATTAGCAAGATACATCAATGCACCAATTACACTGAGATATGGTACTTCAGGACCAAGGAGTTCTTCATCATTTTCTTGAGGTCGGAAAGGATCTTTATCCACATTTAATGATCGGACGATCATTGGAATACTCAATGGATGTGCTTTGTCCATGTAAAATCTTTTTAGCACTTTTGCTGTATATGTTGATTGATGAATAAATGTTCCACTCTCCAAATGTTCAATTTGTAAACTAAGGCAAAATTTGGTTTTACCAAAATCCTTAATTTCGAATTCTCTTTTTAAATAATCAATTGTTTCTTGGAGCTCTTCAGGAGTTCCAATAAGATTAATATCATCAACATATATAGCCAATATCATAAATTTAGAATCAGATTTCTTAATAAAAACACATGGACATACCTGGTCATTTTTAAATCCCGCTTTCAATAAATATTCACTAAGACGTGTGAACCACATGTGCCCAGATTGCTTCAGGCCATATAATGATTTTTGCAACTTGATGGAGTAATTTTCACGAGGATAATGTTTATATGCTTGAGCATATGAAATCCTTCGAGGATTTTCATGTAAACATCATTTTCTAAATTTCCATACAAGTAAGCAGTGACAACATCTAATAGGCGCATATCTATCTTTTCATGTACTGCTAAACTGATAATATATCGGAGTGTAATAGCATCAACAACAGGAGAATAAGTTTCATCATAATCAATACCTAGTCTTTGTGAAAAACCTTGGGCTACTAATCGCGCTTTATATCGAACGATTTCACTCTTTTCATTGCGCTTTCGCACAAATATCCGATTGTAGCCAACAGGTTTTACACCTTCTGGTGTTCGGACTACAGGTCCGAAGACTTCACGTTTTGTCAGTGCATTTAACTCCGATTGAATCGCATCTTTCCATTGCAACCAATCTTTTCTATGCCGACATTCATCAACTGATATTGGTTCAAGATCATCATTATCCTGTGTAACATTAAGAGATATATTGTATGCAAAAATATTATCAATAACAGTTTCTATCCGATTCCAACTTTTACCGGAAGTGGTATAATTGATAAAAATTTCAGTGTTACTTTCATCAACTTTTGGTTCTTTGTTATCAGTTCTCTCTTGGTCTTTATCATTCTTTTCTTCAATATGATCTTCTGAATCATTTAATCCTCTTTTTTTTCGAGGATTTTTATCTTTAGATCCAAGAGGTCGGCTACGCTTCTGGTGTGTTTTTGACTCAGCAGCTATAGGTATAATATTTTGTTCTGCTGGAACTTCAATTCGAATAGGAGCATTTATAGTCTGGAATATGCGATTTTGTAACTATTACGGAGTCAACAAAAGCGTACGGCATTTGATTTACAATGCTTTGCAAATGAATTATCTTTTGAACTTCAAGTTCACATGCGCTTGTGCGCGGATCAAGATAATTTAATGATGTTGTCCAAGCAAGATCCTTTTTATACTGTTTTGGTTCTCCCCCTAATTTAGGGAATAATGATTAATCAAAATGACAATCAGACAAATCTTGCTTGTGAATACATCTCTGTCGGGGGTTCAACATACACGATAATAGAGGGAGAATCATATCCAACGTATATCCCCTTTCTTCTTTGAGGACCCATCTTTGTACGTTGGTTTGGTGCAATTGGAATATATACTGACACACCTAAAAATTCTTAAATGAACAATATTTGGTTACGACCCAAAAGCCAATTGCAAAGGAGAGAATTTATGATAACTAGCTGGTCTTATACGTACAAGTGTTGCGGCATGTAGAATAGCATGTCCCCAGGCGAGATGTTGGGAGATTTGTTTTCATTAATAATGGTCTAGCAATTAATTGTAATCGTTTAATCAAAGATTCGACAAGACCATTACGTGTGTGAACATGAGCTACGGGATGTTCAACATTAATCCCAATTGACATGCAATATGCATCAAAAGCATGTGATGAAAATTCACCAGCATTATCCAAACGGATATTTTTAATGTGATGGTCAGGAAATTGTGCTCGTAATTTAATTATTTGAACAAGTAATCTCGCAAATGCCAGGTTGCGAGTAGATAATAAACATACATGTGACCATCGGGATGATGCATCAATTAAGACCATAAAATATTTGAACGGTCCACATGGTGAATCAATAGGTCCACAAATATCTCAGTGAATCCATTCGAGAAATGTAGGACTTTCAGCTCCTACTTTTCTTGGTGATGGTTTAACAATTAATTTTCCTAGGGAACATGCGGTACATGCGAATTTTTACGATGTTAATATCCTTTTATTTTTTAAAGGATGACTATGTGTATTCTCAATGATTCTTCTCATCATGGTAGATCCCGGATGACCCAACCGGTCATGCCAAATGCTAAAAGTAATAGGATCAGTAAACTTCTGGTTTACTAGATGATGAATTTCAATTGTACGTATTTTTACAAAATATAGGCCAGTAGAAAAAGACGACAGTTTTTCTAATACAGATTTCTTACCCAAATGCATTTGAGTAATAAAAAGATGCTCAATCCCATTTTCCTCATTTGTTTCAACATGATACCTATTTCTGCGGATATCTTTAAAACTTAATAAATTTCTTCTGGATTTTGAGGAAAATAGTGCCTTATCAATAATACTTGTTGTTCCTTTAGGCAACAATATACTAGCTCTTCCGGAGCCCTCAATCACATTTGCACTACCGTTTATCATATAAATATTTATTTCTCCCATTTTGAGATCAGAAAAATATTTCTCATTTTTTAGTATGGTGTGTGTAGTTTCACTATCAATAATGCATACATCATCATTAACAACAGCCATCTGAACACAAATATATATATGCAAACGTAAATATTATTAGAATAGAATAAAAATGAAAATACAAAAATATCAGGGTGAGGTTTTAGTTCTTCTGGATACTGCCATCACCAATTAAATGGTCTATCCTACCGTCTGGGTGTTCAAAAAAATCCGATACATCCATATGGGTAATATTGATATTAAGATCTTCAGGATCAATATCATCATCCTCGACATTATTTATTGGATGTTGAGAAAAATTTGCTTCCACATTTTTATTTTTCAATGAAGCTTGATACAATTCAACTAAATGTTTAGCCGATACTGACAGTTTACGTGACCAATGACCTTTCATGCCACATCTATAATATATATCCTCATGCTTTTTTTCAATTTCTTTTTCTTTTCCCTTATGATCTTTTCTGTTCCACTTCAAGTGGCCAGTATTTCTCACAATTTGATTATGATTATGATAAGGGAAATATCGAGCGTGTCTACGACCATAACCACGACCACGGCCACGGCTATGGCCACGACCACGACTATAACGATGGCTTCTGCTAGAGCCAATAGCATTCACTTACAGAGTCTTTGTTGAGCCGATTGATCCGGCTTCATGATTTCTCAATAATAACTCATTATTCTTCTCTGCAATGAGGAGGGCGATAATTAAATCTGTAAATTTTGTATACCCCTTTTCTCGATATTGTTGCTGCAGGACAATATTTGAGGCATGAAAGGTGGAGAATGTCTTCTCCAACATATCTTCATCAGTCATTTTTTCTCCGCATAATTTTAATTGAGATATAATTTTATACATTGCGGAGCTATATTCATTCACGGTTTTAAAATCTTGCAACCTCAGGTGCAACCATTCATACCGTGCAGTGGGTAGTACGACCATCTTCAGGTAGTCAAATCTTTCTTTTAAATTTACCCACATGACATATGGATCTTTTTCGGTAAGATATTCCATTTTCAAATTTTCATCGAGATGACGACGAATAAAAATCAAAGTTTTAGCCTTGTGTTGTGCAGATGCACTATTATTTGCTTGAATAGTTTTACTAAGGTCTTCAACATTTAGATGCATTTCTGCATCGAGAATCCATAACATATAATTTTTTCCAGAAATATCAAGGGCTACAAATTCGAGTTTAGCGAGATTAGTTATAGAGATCAATAAATGCGTACCTGTCTTCTGGTTTTGTTAACGACAGAAAATCGTGCTTAGTCTTCTGGCTTTTGTACCGGTAGAGACTCGTGCTGATAACGTGTTATAAAACTAGGGTAGTGTTAGAATAAAATCTTCACACTACACACTAATAAAACTCTCACTATTTTGCACAAGAATTTCTTTTCAAACTTCTCTCTTTCTTTCTCTCACAATTCTTTCTCTAATATTTCTTTCACAAAATAATGGTGTATTACAAGTTTAGAGAATAACTCTATTTATAGAGCTCTGATTAGTGGAATACATCATGGCATACATCATCTTCCACTAATCTCAATTAGTGGTGTCTCCACTAAATGGTGGACATCCATAAAAATCTTCTATAATAATTCACATAAATCCATAATTAGTGGAGCATTCACTAATTAATAAAGATCCCAATAATTCATAACATGTATCACTTTTTCATTACCTTTATTTGACAGGAAAGAAAAAAATAATAAATATGATCTAATCTTAAATTTTAATATTGAGTTTGATTAATATTTATTTAATTTTCTCTTGTGTTAAATAAGATTAAATAATTAATTTCCATTCTTTTAGATGAAATAATTATTATTAAATTGAAAATTTGAATTCTTAATTAAAAATTTTAATTTCTCATTCAATATCTTTAACTTTTAAAATTTTAAATAATCGATATTTATATTACACTCTCTATTTGTACTTAAGTAAATTAACATTAAAATCTATAAATTAATAAAATTTATATTCTTTAAATAGAAGATATTAATCATGAAAGATTAGTAGAAAATATATTAATTTTAATAAAATAGATACTTATTTCTAAATATTTAAATATAAATATACATTTAATTTCAAACTAAGATAGTAGGCTATTCAATTTTAACAATAATAGAACACATCCATCGGTTGAACATATTGAACAGAGAAAAAAAATTAAAACCTATATAATTGGTGAGATAAGGGACATATTTATACATAGTTTATTTTTGTATTAGAATTTCTAGAAAATTAAGCGGACCAATTGAAGAGAGTATTGTGGACGCGTTAGAAGTGAGGGTGGGAGTGGACAAGGAAGTATTATTATGTCCGTCGTGGATGTTGGCCTTGCTTTATTTAAAATGGAAGGGAGGAACAGAAGAGGGCCTAGTTAGTAGAAGTATTTACGAAATTACCAGGAAAAAGATCTAGGGATACAGCGCACACATGCGATGGCAGAAACGGAAGAAACGGAACGGAACGGAACGGAGGCAACAATATAAAGGCAGAACTCTGTGGTTAGTTTGTTTGAATACGGTCAACTGTTGAAACTTCTCTTTCCACTCTAAACAAACTAAAACTTGTGTGCTCAAAGTTGTCAAGGAAGGCCGCAAGGATTAGATTAGTGTTGGATACATTGTCACTGCCACATCATCTCTGGAAATTTCCACATAAGTTAAATGATAATGAGGAAGGAAAATTAGCTTACGTGCGATTTTATAAGAACGGGAAAGAATAGTAAAGACGGAACTAGAAATTTTATATTGAAATGAGTTATATTTTTGAGGGTGAAATATAAAAATTTTAATTCATTCTTGGAGAAAATGATTGAAGCGATGTATCCGTAAAATAATCATTATTTTATATATATTCGGTTAAGAATTAAAATTATAACTCGTGTTAAATTTTAAAAACAATTCTTGCGTAAATCAAGTTTACGTTAACTTTATGTTTTGAATGTATTGTATGCAGTATAATTCTTTAAAGCATCTAGTTCGATCAATCTGTGAACGCTTAAAATTTTCATAAGTTTAAACTTAATTTTTGTACCTAAACTGGATTTAAGATGAACTTGAATTGAGTTTCACCTAACATCTCGAGTTGAAAACATTATATACTCTGTCTGATTAGATTTCAATATTTGATTTTGAAGTATTTAAATATAAGTAAATTACTAAGTTATTTTTATTACTCTAGGTATGATGGAACTTGTCCCTGTAAATGAAGGAAGTTAGATGTGGAATTATGTTGTTGTAGGTATAGAGGAATAAGTTGTGGTGCTCCAAATGCGGCGGGGCTGGCAAAGTAGCATTTGGTAATCGGAGGATTTTACTGCTGAGAGGCTTCTAAGAAAGCCCCCAGAGGACTCCCCTTGTTTTGTAGCAGTACTATATCATGTCTGTGTGCTGCTTTGGCTTGATGCTTTTGCAGTAGTTGTCGCTCTCTTCCAGCTCATTAAGCTTTGGCAATCTTTTAAGCACGGGCCGAGTTTTGGCCAAGGTGTGTTTCGATTGAAGGGGATGGGAATGAAAGGAAAGGAAAATAGATAAATTTAGGTACTTGAATTAGTTTGTAGAAGAGAATAAAATGATTAGGTTTAGTTTAAGAGATATAATTTGATTTTCTTTAATATTAAAATAAAATTTTAATAAATTGTAAGGTTAAAGGTAAAAATACCTTTTAAAAATAAATATTTTTGTAATTATATTCTTCACTTTTAAAATCAGTAATATTACTCTTCTTAAATTTAAATCATTTTAAATATACTATTCAAATTTAAAGTTTAGTAATAGTATCATTTTAAAATCTAAATCCTTTCAAATATATCATTATGTCAAGAATTTAATGAAATACGTCACATTTGACCATTTAAAAGGACGTAATTATAATATACCCATTGTTATTATTAAGAGCAAATTGACAATCTCAACTTTTATCTTCTCCAAATAATATATATATATATTTTTTGAGAATGAAAAAAATTGCTCTATTTTTGTAAATCTCACAGGAGCGATTTTGATTATAATGAATCCTTTCTACTAATGGTTTTGATTATAATCTTCAATATTTGTGAGATTTATAGAAATAGCACAATTTTTTTCATTCTCGCCAAGAAACGTTTATTATTTGGAGAAGAAAAATGTGAGATTACCAATTTATCATTAATAATATGAGTATATTATAATTACATCATTTTAAAGAGTTAAATGTGAAGCATCCTGTTAAAATTTTTATATAATGATATATTTGAAAGGATTTAAATTTACAAATGGTATTATTGCTGAATTTTAAACATGAGGGGTATATTTGAAAAGATTTAAATGTAAAAAGAATATTATCACTGAATTTTAAATACGAGAAATATATTTGAAGAATTTAAATTTTTAAAAAAATATTATTACTAAATTTTAAATATAAAGAGTATAATTACAAAATTATATATTTTTAAAAGATATTTTTACATTTATCTCTAAATTATACGACGATAAAAAATGTTCTTATTATAAAATATTTATGGTCACTTAAAATAGAGATAAATGTAAAAGTTAAATAATTTGTTTATTACTCTCTCTTTCCTTTAGTTAACTATACAGATAAAGATCGTGTTAGACCGAAAGCGAATCGACATTAAAAATTCTAGTCCCGTTACTACCTCAACATATTTCCTCCGATCACCATTATAGGGAGAGACTAGGATCTTCATCTCTAACCTGTTAAAGACAAAATTGTCCTCACCTTTTGCCCCCATTCCAATCTAAAAAACAAGAACTTAGTAGGGGAAAAAACTTATAGAGAAAACATATTAACAGATTTAAAATTAACAAAATTCTAAAATACAACTTGAAGTAATAAATAAAAGTCAATAATAATGAAATATAACAAATCATTAAAATTAACTTCTTGAAATGTTAGAGTATACTTTTTGCAAAAGTGAAATCTCAATACAATTTTACTTATTCAAGAAGACTCTTAAAATTCATACTTTATTTAACATGAATTACAATATATACCTTTTTCATAAATGTATATACTTAACAATCCATTTAGTAGGAATATATATATATATATATATATATATATATATATATATATATAATTTGAGAGATTTCATCTGTGGTTGCAGCCCTAAGTCCTTATATAAATGGATGAGTATAATTACAAGGGTTGCATACATACATGTGTAAATAAATAGTACTGCTAATGAAGTTGCCATCCACATTAGGTAGGCAGAAATAAGAACTAACTTACATGACTCTGTCAAACAAAATATATGTGAATGAACCCCATCATCATCATCAGTTGTTTGAGCTTTTTCTTTTTTAAAGTCAGAACTTTGATCATTGGCCAACTTGCTTTTTTTGAAACTCTCTATAAGACTTTGATATTTTTCTTCCGTACCAAATGACATTTTGATTTTTTAAAAAATATTTTTTGGTTACTTTAAGACATTTTCTTATGCCCTATTTTTGTAAATTAATTTTTTATATACAAGAAAAATAGAATATATAAATCGAATTTAAAATATATTTTACAATATCATAATTCTTTAAATTTTTTTTAAAAGTATATAATATTATTTTTTTAATATATTTTGTTTCTAATATTAAATTCTTAATTCTATTTTAGGTTTGTTTTGGTTCGCGAAGGGAAGAGGGAGAGGAAAGGAGAAGAAGAATGACATATTTTATTTCTACTAAGGGAAGACAATGTATTTACTCTTATCCTATTTAGTTAGAGTAAAAATAGGAAGGGAATGAGAGGGAAGAAGAGAGAGAATAATTAATTTAATTTATTATTTTATCTATTATTATTTATTTTATTAAAATTTTTAATGTTAAAAATATGATTAATATTGTTATTATTACTCCTACTTTATTTTTTCTTTCCCAATCTCTCTAAATTAGACGGAAAGAAAATACTGATTCAAAGGGAGAGTGATATCTTCTCTTAATTTACTTTCTTTTTTACATCTACATCTAACTAAACAATATAAATATTTATATTTACTTATCCTCCTCGTTTACTTCTATAAAATAATACAACCAAACTAAGTCTTAAAGAGATTTGAATTAGAATTCAATGTAGGAGGAGAAAAACAGGGTGGTATTTTAGGAATAAATGGTAACAAAGAAGCACAAAAATGGAAGGAAGGAAGGTCGTTAAACGAGGAGGAAGAGAAAGTAGCAGAGGGAGGCAGGTAGCCAGACACAGCTCTGTGGTTTTGAGTGTTTCTCTCTGTGGCGTCGCGTGCCGCACTGCCATTCCATTTCAATGGAGTAAGCAGACTGAATTATTTATATACTTAAATCCTTTTGGGAAAATATCAGTCCTCTGTCTCTCTCTCCAGCTGTTGTTCTTGATAAATGGTCGGTTTCAGTCTTCTTCACTCATGATAGAAAATTACCAAACCATTGGTCAAGTGCAGGAGACTGCAGGTGTCTACTCCTGCCATGTTGTTTCTCTCCCCTCGTTTGTTTATAGCTACAAGAAGATATACGATTTGCCCCGAGAGGGTAGTAGGGTGAACTCGTAAATCAAAAGATTACGAATTTAAATTTTATATAAAAATTTATTTATTAATTTATTAATTAGATTAATTAATTAAAAATTATCTAAATAAATTTACATCACTCAATATTCTTTATCTACTAAAATCCCGAAACGAACTCTACTTCCCTACATACTTAATAAATAACGATTAGAAATTTTTACCGTTATATATGATTTAAATCTTGATTTTACTTGATAAAAAGGCTTACCTTACCTTAACTAATATATTAGGTGGTTCTCTACCTTTGTGTGGAGATTTACTTGCTTGATTAGGCGGTGTGTGATTTCTCAAAAGCCCTGAAACCTTTGTTTTTTCTTGGGCGGGTAGGGCGAGGGGGTGGGCTAGGGGAGAGGCATGTAGGTCTACTATACTATTAGAAGGAATATTTAAACAAGGGCAAGATGCAACTCCGCAAGCTGTATCCAACTTGGATTTGACCACAAAGCAAAGCTGACCCCAGTCCAACTCACTATCCATCCATGTTATCTATCGACCATAGGACTGTATTGATGGATGGAGATATCTCTTTCTCTCTGACTGTGTTCTCTGTGTGTCTGGGAATTTACATGATTTTTGCAAGAGGGAGAGAGAGGCAGGGACTCGGTTAGGAACACATGCATGCCATTCAGCCATTGCCCTGTGCTGTACTGCTTTCTCTCTTTGTTTCCTCAGCCTTGCAACTTTATCAGTTCCTTTTCATTGGACCCATTTGCCAATTCTTCCTTTCCTTCTAACACAGACACAAACTCAACCGCGTACAAAACCAGCCACCACTCATATATGGAACGTGTACTACTACTAATGTACAAAACTATCCGATTAGTCTCATCATTCAAGAATTTGCAATAGCATTTGCATCTTCAATCAAAATCTACAAAGGAAAAACATCTTCCAAAGAAACCACAAAATATAAAACATCTTAACTGGAAACATTTGGCAAATGCACAAAACAAACACCACCAACACGTACAACTTCTACAGGGACCAATTCTCCTCCTGTCCTTTCCCTGGGATGGGACCTGGGAGAGCACATTTGCATTTCATTACTTTCAAAGTTCAATCAAAAGTGGTCCTCTACCCTCTACTCTCACAGAGGACCCATAATATTCCAATAATACCTATAACTAGGCTCAAAATCCATTTGCCAGCTTAAGTTAACATTGTTATTACATAATTCCCAGCCCAAGAGACTCGAGCTCTATACAAATGTCACAAAAAGCATAGTCTTGCGAGTTCAATTAAACCAAATTTACAACATGTCCTCATGATAAAGATGAAGTCCCAGCCCAAAGCGAGCACAAGCTCGACGAAATGCCATTGCTTCTGCTTTCTGCAGGGGATCCCCATACCCAGGTTCATCTATTGAAGCAGTACCTGTTGACTCCCGATATATCTAATTGAAACAACAGTTTTACATATTTATAAGAATAACCAAAAAGAAAATGGTTAGCCACTATTTCATTAATAGGATCGAGAATGGAGAAGGAAACAAACGAAAAATAGGTCATCACGTAATTGCTTAAAACCTAAGGCTTTCCATTGTCAACACTTTACCAGCAAAGACAGAGACAAGCACAACTACCCACATCAAGTTGTCATATTATCAGAATGCCAACAAGATAATAGCAATATGAAGAATAACACAGTTCAGCACCTTATTATCCAGTCAATGAATTTTCATTCACTAATTAGGCATGCCATTCTAGTAGCATATTTATTTCCAATAAAAATAAACACACCAATTGCAGCTAAAAACACACCTCAAATATTTCTTTCCTTATCAGTCTTTCGTCCAACTATCCAAAAACACCATTCTTTTCCCAGCTCAAAATAAGAAGACACAAGGAATTCCTCATAATACTTATCTTTAAACACTTACATTCAGCACAATCCTACAGGAAACAGTTCCACAAATATACAGTTCCTCACTGCTACATCATCCGACCCATCAGTTTGAATCTGAAAATATTCTCAGAACCTCAAGTTAAGGAAAGTGGGTATTATCTCTTATGAAACTTCAGAATGTCCTTATGATGTTGAGTATTTAAAAAGACACAGAATACTGATATATTTAAATCCCTACATTAACACCGGAACCACACAACAGACTAGGAACTGAATATTTGAACATGCACAAAAGTAAATAATATTTAGAGAAAATGACCCTCTTGCTTAGTTTATCCTGCTGATTGATACATTCTCGACTAAGCATAAAATTCTAAAGTGACCTCTCTAACACTCTTCCTCCTTTTGTCTCAATCCAGTGCCCGCCTTTCATGAGCCATAGCTGAAAGTTACTCTTTAACAGTGACCTAATGAGTTGTAGCAATATCAGAATTTGTAATTTCTAAATTAACAGTCCCTTTAGCAGAATAAGAGCAATATGTGCTCTCCTTAAATTTGCAATTACAAGCAAAATGAAAAGGAAGAAAATCATTTAGAACATTGTTGAGTTATCATGGAACAGAACAATAGACCACCAAGAAAGAAAATCACAAAAAGAGTACAATCAGTAACATATCACAACACCCAGGCATAATGCATGATTTTTGGTCCTAGACAAAATGCCTCGACCATAAGTGAAAACAGTACCTCTGCATCAGTCCCATAAAGTGTTACACGATAAACGACTGACACTGATTTCCCGTTAGCTGAATAGGTGACATTTCGAACCTCACCAGACCACTCTGCAACAGGAAAATGATCAGAAAATTTTCAGCATGTGAATATGAATGAAACTAAATCAAAATTTTGTTCATTTCGAGGAGAGTATGTGATTATAACATACCTGGAGCATGTAAGTTCATAATCCGGTTCACTATATGCCTAAATGGAGGGCAGAAAAAGGTGATAAGGCTAATATCAAATGAGCATTGCAAGAAAAACAAATATCGCAAGCTACAATCTCAATTGTGAGGTGCAAGGCTAACTGAAGATGGAAGAACATACAAATTAATTGCGATACAACATTTATTATGCATCTTTTCTAGAGGAGACTAAGTTAATGGTCAAGTGAGCTGATCCAGCTGGATATCGATGATTAAACATTAAGGTCATTGGAGGGTGGATTGAATAACCTAGCCAACCATCTACCTTACAGAAGACAAACAAGCCAAAGTTAACTTAATAATAGCCAAAGTGATAATCCAGCTCAGGTGTATTACAAATGCTGCAATGTCAATTTATCAAAATGAATATGAATTTCTTCATAAACAAGAACTGCTTTTGGATTTAACAATTCAATATGAAGTGGTCACTTATGCTGCCGTGCTCCTTGGATTCAAAAGTTAGGCAATTGGAAATATGGTCCTGAAATTTCAAAATTCAATCTTTACTCTCTCATTTGCACATTCCCAATATAGTTAACAGCAATAAGCTATTAAGCAATCAGATTTTCATGCCGGTTGTGATTTCTTTCTTACATGACTTAGCATATCAAACTTCCCCATTAATTTATCCCTCAAAAAATTTTGACGATCTGAATGATTCTAAACGACTGGGTTCACACAGAGCACAGAGAGCGGAAGTTCTAATTAGTATATACTAAAGGACCCATCAATGTATGCATAAATAGCATAATGCCACTAAGCAAACAAGAGAATAGTAGTGAGAGAAGGGAAACGCAACCGACCAGGGGATGTATTTGACAGAAAAGCCACCGGCCTCCGTTCGGACTCTAATGAGGGAGTCTGGAACTTTCTTGTTGAGCTCCTTCAGAATTTCCGACAGCGGTCGGCATATCCCCGACGTAGGCACATCAGGGACGTCGCTATAACCTTCTTCTTGCTTGTGATCAGCAGCATCATTTGCCGAACCGGACAAATCTTCCCTCCTAGTCTTGGCAGCAAAGCAGCGCTGGAAAGAAAAATTGCTGCCTCTTTTCAGCATCAAACTTAAATACTGCACTTTTTGCAAAGAACCCGCCATGCTTTTCTTCTCCGTCTCAAAGCCCTCTTTTGAACTTCGCTTGCTTCATAGATCAAGCTCCCATTCGGGGGGTTTAAAGGTTTTAGAACCCGAACAAAGGAAAGATTTTGGACACTTTTGAGGATCAGCCCATGCCCAACGATGCTATTGGATTTTGGAAATTCTTATATGTACCATTGATTTATTAAATATTATATTACTTGTAAATAAAATTGTGTAGAACAGTCGATATGCAATAAATATTACAAGGGATACAATATCTCATATACTGAGTGCATATAAGAATTTCTCATTTGAGCGTATGTGACCTTTAGCAGCACTGGAATAAATTTTCTATTAGTCCTTCGGGGATTAAGGCCTTGTTTGTTTGGCAAACGGGAAGGGCACAATTAAATTAACTTTATTTATTTAGAGTGAAAAGAAAGTATATAAAATATTTTTATTTGTTATAAAATTAGGGTAGTGTTAGAATAAAATCTTCACACTACACACTAATAAAACTCTAACTATTTTGCACAAGAATTTCTCTCTTTCTTTTCTCTCACAATTTTCTCTAATCTTTCTTTCACAAAATAATGGTGTGTTACAAGCTTAGAGAATAGCTCTATTTATAGAGCTCTAATTAGTGGATTACATCATGACATACATCATCTTCCACTAATCTTAATTAGTGGTGTCTCCACTAAATGGTGGACATCCATAAAAATCTTCTAATAATTCACATAAATCCATAATTAGTGGAGCCTCCACTAATTAATAAAGATTCCAATAATTCATAATACTCCCCCTGGATGTCCATCCATTACATAAAGAATATGCCTCGTTAAAACCTTACTAGATAAAAACCCAGTGGGAAAAAAATCTAGTGAAGGAAAAAGAGTACACTATTCTATATGTCCATTTATTACTCCCCCTGATGAGATGATTCCTTTAAATCTTTAAACCGACGCATACCGATTTTATATCTCAACTTTTCAAATGTTGCGATCGGTAAAGTCTTCGTGAAAATATCTGCGAGGTTATCACATGACCGAATTTGTAGCACATCAATTTCACCTTTCTTCTGGAGTTCATGAGTAAAGAAGAATTTTGGTGAAATATGTTTTGTCCGATCTCCTTTAATATATCCTCCTCGTAATTGAGCTATGCAAGCTGCATTGTCTTCATAAAGAGGAGTTGGAATACATTTGATTGATGATAATCCACAACTTTCTCGAATATAATGAATCATGGATCTTAGCCATACACATTCTCGACTTGCTTCATGAATGGCTATAATTTCGAGCATGATTTGAAGAAGTAGTCTGCTATAGATTGTTTCAGTAGAACGCCATGATATAGCGAGTATTTCCACATGTAAATAGATAGCCCGTTTGAGAACGTGCTTTATGTGGATCAGATAAATAACCAAAGATCTCGCATAACCTATCAATGTTGGACTGGTTTTATTTGAATAAAATAATCCGAGATCAATTGTACCTTGGAGATATCGAAGGACTTGTTTAATTCCATTCCAATGTCATCGTGTTGGTGAAGAACTAAATCTTGCTAATAAATTGACAGCAAAAGCAATATCATGTCGTGTATTATTAGCAAGATACATCAATGCACCAATTACACTGAGATATGGTACTTCAGGACCAATGAGTTCTTCATCATTTTCTTGAGGTCGGAAAGGATCTTTATCCACATTTAATGATCGGACGATCATTGGAATACTCAATGGATGTGCTTTGTCCATGTAAAATCTTTTTAGCACTTTTGCTGTATATGTTGATTGATGAATAAATGTTCCACTCTCCAAATGTTCAATTTGTAAACCAAGGCAAAATTTGGTTTTACCAAAATCCTTGATTTCGAATTCTCTTTTTAAATAATCAATTGTTTCTTTGAGCTCTTCAGGAGTTCCAATAAGATTAATATCATCAACATATATAGCTAATATCACAAATTTAGAACCAAATTTCTTAATAAAAATGCATGGACATACCTGGTCATTTTTAAATCTCGCTTTCAATAAATATTCACTAAGACGTGTAAACCACATGCACCCAGATTGCTTCAGGCCATATAATGATTTACGCAACTTGATGGAGTAATTTTCACGAGGATAATGTTTATATGCTTCGAGCATATGAAATCCTTCGAGGATTTTCATGTAAACATCATTTTCTAAATTTCCATACAAGTAAGCGGTGACAACATCTAATAGGCGCATATCTATCTTTTCATGTCTTGCCAAACTGATAAGATATCGAGTGTAATAGCATCAACAACGGGAGAATAAGTTTCATCATAATCAATACCTGGTCTTTGTGAAAAACCTTGGGCTACTAATCGTGCTTTATATCGAACGATTTCACTCTTTTCATTGCGCTTTCGCACAAATATCCATTTGTAGCCAACGGGTTTTATACCTTACGGTGTTCGGATTGCGAGTCCGAAGACTTCACGTTTTGCCGGTGCATTTAACTCCGATTGAATCGCATCTTTCCATTGCAGCCAATCTTTTCTATGCTGACATTCATCAAGCGATATTGGTTCGGGATCATCATTATCCTGTGTAACATCAAGAGATATATTGTATGCAAATATATTATCAATAACGGTTTCTATCCGATTCCAACTTCTACGGAAGTGGTATAATTGATAGAAATTTCGAGTGTTACTTTCATCAACTTCGGTTCTTTGTCATCGAGTTCTCTCTTGGTCTTTATCATTCTTTTCTTCAATATGATCTTTTGGATCATTTAATCCTCTTTTCTTTCGAGAATTTTTATCTTTAGAACCAAGAAGTCGGCCACGCTTACGGCGTGTTTTTGACTCAACGACTATAGGTATAATATTTTGTTCTGCTGGAACTTCAATTTGAATAGGAGCATTTATAGTTGGAATATGCGATTTTGTAACTCTTCCGAGTCAACAAAAGCGTACGGCATTTGATTTGCAATGCTTTGCAAATGAATTATCTTTTGAACTTCAAGTTCACATGCGCTTGTGCGCGGATCAAGATAATTTAATGATGTTGTCCAAGCAAGATCATTTTTATGCTATTTTGGTTCTCCCCTAATTTAGGGAATAATGATTCATCAAAATGACAATCGAGCAAATCGTCGTTGTGAATACATCTCCTGTCGGGGGTTCAACATACACGATAATAGAGGGAGAATCATATCCAACGTATATCCCCTTTCTTCTTTGAGGACCCATCTTTGTACGTTGGTTTAGTGCAATTGGAATATATACTGACACACCCAAAATTTCTTAAATGAGCAATATTTGGTTCGACCCAAAAGCCAATTGCAAAGGAGAGAATTTATGATAACTAGCTGGTCTTATACGTACAAGTGTTGCAGCATGTAGAATAGCATGTCCCCAGGCAGATGTTGGGAGATTTGTTTTCATTAATAATGGTTTAGCAATTAATTGTAATCGTTTAATCAAAGATTCAACAAGACCATTACGTGTGTGAACATGAGCTACGGGATGTTCAACATTAATCCCAATTGACATGCAATATGCATCAAAAGCATGTGATGAAAATTCACCGACATTATCCAAACGGATATTTTTAATGTGATGGTCAGGAAATTGTGCTCGTAATTTAATTATTTGAGCAAGTAATCTCGCAAACGCCAAGTTGCGAGTAGATAATAAACATACATGTGACCATCGGGATGATGCATCAATTAAGACCATAAAATATTTGAACGGTCCACATGGTGGATCAATAGGTCCACAAATATCTCAGTGAATCCGTTCGAGAAATGTAGGACTTTCAGCTCCTACTTTTACTTGGTGATGGTTTAACAATTAATTTTCATAGGGAACATGCGAGTACATGCTAATTTTTCGATGTTAATATCCTTTTATTTTTTAAAGGATGACCATGTGTATTCTCAATGATTCTTCTCATCATGGTAGATCCCGGATGACCCAACCGGTCATGCCAAATGCTAAAAGTAATAGGATCAGTAAACTTCTGGTTTACTAGATGATGAATTTCAATTGTACGTATTTTTACAAAATATAGGCCAGTAGAAAAAGACGGCAGTTTTTCTAATACCGATTTCTTACCCAAATGCATTTGAGTAATAAAAAGATGCTCAATCCCATTTTCCTCATTTGTTTCAACATGATACCCATTTCTGCAGATATCTTTAAAACTCAATAAATTTCTTCTGGATTTTGAGAAAAATAGTGCATTATCAATAATAATTGTTGTTCCTTTAGGCAACAATTTACTAGCTCTTCCGGAGCCCTCAATTACATTTGCACTACCGTTTATCGTATAAATATTTATTTCTCCCATTTTGAGATTAGAAAAATAATTCTCATTTTTTAGTATGGTGTGTGTAGTTCCACTATCAATAATGCATACATCATCATTAACAACAGCCATCTGAACACAAATATATATATGCAAACGTAAATATTATTAGAATAGAATGAAAATGAAAATACAAAATATCAGGGTGAGGTTTTAGTTTTTCTGGACACTGCCATCACCAATTAAATGGTCTATCCTACCGTTTGGGTGTTCAAAAAAATCCGATACATCCATATGGGTAATATTGATATTAAGATCTTTAGGATCACTATCGTCATCCTCAGCATTATTTATTGGATGTTGAGAAAAATTTGCTTCCATATTTTTATTTTTCAATGAAGCTTGATACAATTCAACTAAATGCTTAGCCGTACGACAGTTTCGTGACCAATGACCTTTCATGCCACATCTATAACATATATCCTCATGCTTTTCTTCAATTTCTTTTTCTTTTCCCTTTTGATCTTTTCTGTTCCACTTCAGGTGGCCAGTATTTCTCACAGTTTGATTATAATTGTGATAAGGGAAATATCGAGCGTGTCTACGACCATAACCACGACCACGGTCACGGCCACGACCACGACTATAACGATGGCTTCTGCTGGAGCCAACAACATTCACTTCTGGGAGTGCTGTAGAGCCAGTTGGTCTAGCTTCATGATTTCTCAATAATAACTCATTATTTTTCTCTGCAATGAGGAGGACGGTAATTAAATCTGTAAATTTTGTATACCCCTTTTCTCGATATTGTTCTTTGCGGGACAATATTCGAGGCATGAAAGGTGGAGAATGTCTTCTCAAACATATCTTCATCAGTCACTTTTTCTCCGCATAATTTTAATTGAGATGTAATTTTATACATTGCGGAGCTATATTCATTCACGATTTTAAAATCTTGCAACCTCAGGTGCAACCATTCATACCGTGCAGTAGGTAGTACGACCATCTTCAGGTGGTCAAATCTTTCTTTTAAATTTACCCATAGGCTATATGGATCTTTTTCGGTAAGATATTCCATTTTCAAATTTTCATCGAGATGACGACGAATAAAAATCAAAGCTTTAGCCTTGTGTTGTGCAGATGCACTATTATTTGCTTGAATAGTTTCACTAAGGCCTTCGAGCATTTAGATGCATTTACGCATCGAGAACCCATGACATATAATTTTTTCCGGAAATATCAAGGGCTACAAATTCGAGTTTCGCGATGTTAGCCATAGAGATCAATAAATGCGTACCTGTCTTACGGCTTTGGTAACAGCGAAACTCGTGCTTAGTCTTCGGCTTTTGTACCGGTAGAGACTCGTGCTGATAATGTGTTATAAAATTAGGGTAGTGTTAGAATAAAATCTTCACACTACACACTAATAAAACTCTAACTATTTTGCACAAGAATTTCTCTCTTTCTTTTCTCTCACAATTTTCTCTAATCTTTCTTTCACTAATCTTTCTTTCACAAAATAATGGTGTGTTACAAGCTTAGAGAATAGCTCTATTTATAGAGCTCTAATTAGTGGATTACATCATGGCATACATCATCTTCCACTAATCTTAATTAGTGGTGTCTCCACTAAATGGTGGACATCCATAAAAATCTTCTAATAATTCACATAAATCCATAATTAGTGGAGCCTCCACTAATTAATAAAGATTCCAATAATTCATAATATTATTATATTAAATTTATTATTATATATAATGTATTTATTATTTTAATTATTAAAAAGTAAAAAAAGACAAATTTTTATTTATTTTTTTATACTATATTTGATTGGAATGAAATGAGGAAAGAAAAAAGACAAATGTAAAAATAATGATTTATCTCTTTTAGTTAAGAGGATAATTAAGAAGGAAAGTAAATATAGAGAGGAATCTAACTATACTACTATAGAAGAGGGATTTTAGGGCACTTGAAAGCGCCTCAATATGTATCATAATAGGGCACTTACCTTAATGAGGCGCATAGATAAGCGCCTTCCATTCATTCGTCACAATAACCTGTTGAGGCACTTATAAGCGCCCTAATATGTGAAAATATAACAGGGCACTTGAAAAGTGCCATTTAAAAGTATGTTAACGGTAGGAGATTCACCGTCCGTGCAAAAACTTGTTGAGGCGCTTGCAAGTGCCCTAATAGTGTCATTTAAAAAGTATGATATTTACATTTCAGCCTACATTTAGAAGTGACACATTAGAATTTATAGGACACTTATATGTGCATCATCAATTCTGAACCCAAAAAAGTTCTTTAGATTTAAGGCACTTATAAGTGCCTTATTTTTCACTTTTTAAGGCACTTCTAATATGCCTTATTTTATCACTTTTTAAGGCACTTCTAAAAATTATTATTTTCATATTTGAGGCATTTGGTGCTGGCTTTCTACTCAATTTTTTTAGAGTTTGTACCTATTTTTTGTTTTCTTGTGGAACGCTACATATGTAATAAATCTAGTAAAATATATACATACTAAAAAATAATCAATATAAGAACTTATCTTTGGAATGTATTTTGAACCATCATGTTCATCAAGTCGACTTTACACTAAACCCAAAAATATATGTCTCCTGTCCAATTTTGAACCATCATCATCAAGTCGACTTTACATTCAAAAATAAAAATATATGTCTCCTATCCACTTGATTCCAAAAGTAACAAAAATAGAAGCATAACATCTAGTTTTTCTCCCAAAAGTGCTTGTCAATAAACAAAAGGCACTATATATATCTCCTATTCACTTGACCCCAAAAGTAACAGTTCAAAAAAAATAGATCATGCACCATCTTGTACTTGCAAAAAGTGTTAGGTTGCACCAAGATCATGCACTTTCCTTGAAAACCTGCAGTAAAAGAAAATAGAAATCTTTACCCAATCAATTTTTATTTACAGTTAACATCTCTCCCAAAATAATGATCCCATTATAACAACAAAGCCATGAAAATGCATTGCATTGCATATGTGTGCATGAGAGAGTGATATGATGTCCTCGATCAGCAGAACAAATGTAAAGCATCCACACAGCTAATCAGTCTCAATATGTACCACTATCAGCAGCATGATATCAATTGTCAATTTTCAAAACCACATAAAGCAACATAAAAGAAGCACTTATTGCTAATGCATTGCATATGTGTGTGAGAGAGAGTGATATGAGGTCCTTGATCAGCAGAACAAATGTAAAGCATCCAGCTAATCATTTGAAACATATAGTTCCAAAAATTTGCAGGAATAGAATTTATGGAGTCAGAGCTCCTAGAATATTTCAGACTTCTAGTACAGGCAAAGCATATTTTCTTCTTAAAGCAGCTTACATCCTCAGGTTGTATGTATGTAGATTGATTCAAATGGGAATAATTATAGAAGAAAAAAGGCATTAGCTATATATCAAACATTGCTTGGACAAAGACAAAATAAAGAAATATGATTTCAAATCCATTCAAATGGAACTGGTTTGCAAATAGATATTGAGCTTTGTTGATATCTCCTAGGATTTTCCTTGAATTATAACTAGAAACAATCAAACCAACCTAAAGATCAGAGGTTGTTAATACAAATCATCCGCATTTACATCATTCAATCCAACAACAAAGTGCAGGAGTCCAGTCATCATTGCACGATTGTGCTGTAAGCATTTGAAAGAGAATCACTAATTATACATACATCTTTTACAGTAACTGATTCCTTTAAGGCACCCACACCCACACCCACAAAAAAGAACCAAGAAAAATGAGTATAAGGTTGTTCTTGTGAAAAGAAAAGAAAAGAAAAGAAGAAAAAAAAAAATCATTTATGTTCAATCTCATTAGTGTAACAAGCATCAAATATTTATGCCCATGATGGGACATGTCCCAATTCAACTTCCTATAAAATTAGTTATGTATTCATTGGTGAAACCTTGGGCATAAATCCTAAAAAAATATGGTGTCAAATAAGCTTTCAACATGGACTAAAATTGGGAAAGATTTAGGAAATTACCAATTCTTGTTCAACTTCTACAAAGCTTAATTTTCCAGTAGTTTGATTTGTTGTCTTCGCTTGTCCATGCTTCTTATTTCTTTCACTAAGAACCAACTTTTTTTTCCAGAGAAAATAGAAAAGGAAAAGAATAAGGAGCAATTAGACAACATCCTTGAAATGAGCAAGATTCCTTGTTCTAACCTTTGCATCATTTGTATTGCAACAAGACACGATGTTGTTCCACTGATCTTCGACAACACGAGTCGGCTTATTTGCTGCTACATTGTCAACTGACATATTGGATTTATAATGTTCAGCCTTGACTCTTGATTTCCAATTTCTTCTCTTTTTGCCTAAAGACTTCAAAATCCAAATTTCTGCACTTGGAGGTATCTCAAATCTCTCCTATACAAATTTGATTGTCATTGATCACTCATAAATTGCTATGAAATAATATAAAGTATTTTACAAAGTCAAACATTTATAATAGTTGTAAATGAGGTAAACAGTCATTGTGGCATACCTTTACGAGTCTAAGCATCTCATCTTTCTTGGCTTGAGGTACCATACGCCAATCATTAACATCAAGTGGGGCATACCTTCCAGTTCTTGAAATAGTTCCCAAGAACTCTGTAAGTGTTTTTTTATTAGGACCAAATGGTTGTCCGCGATTATTCCACCCAACTATAATAAGTGGGTCACCCTCTTTATAAGCCCAAAGATCAAGCATATGTGTAGGTCCTCTCGTTTTCTTTATCATTTCAACACCACCATTTTCATTCCCTAGAAAGAAAGTACATACATTTAGTGGAACACAAAGGAAGAATATGATAAGCTTAAAAAGAAATTCATTTGTTCAAGCTACAGAAGAAATTCATAGTTATGCAATTTATACCAATGTATAGCAGAAAATTTCAGAACATTTTCAGCCATTTATGAGTCCACAATAAGTCATGATTCTCAATCCAAAATCCAAGCCAAAATCATGCCCAAAACTCTTCAAAGTTGATTCAAACTAACTCCTCCAACAATCTCAACTTCTACAACAATAAACAGTTATGCAATTTATACCAATGTATAGCTGAAAATTTTCAATATTTTCAGCCATTTATGAGTCCACAATAAGTCATGATACTCAATCCAAAATCAACTTAAATCCTCCAATTAGACAACATAATCACTCCTCAAACAATCTCCCTTGCCAAAATAGTTTAAACAGTTATGCTAGAGTTGAAATCAGCCCTCTAAGCTAACATTCAAGCTACGGAACTGAACTGAATAGTACAGAACAGAATAGAACCAAAAAAGGAAAAAACAGTTCAGGTTTTTGCAACAGAACTGAACTGAACTCAACCAAAAAAAAAAAAAAAACAGTTCCGAAATTTGTAACAGCAAAGTACAGAATAGAAAAAAAACAGTTCAGATATAAAAAACAGAACAATACAGAACAGAACAGAACAGAATAAAAAAAGATCAGTTCAGATTTGCTGCAATAGAACAGAACTGAATTGAAATCTGCAACTGAAAACAGTTCTGAAATCAAGAATAGAAGAGTATAGAACATAACAGGGCATTGACAAAAAACAGCCTAGAAATTTGCAACCCAGAACAAAAAAAAAAAAAAACAGTTTAGAAATCGCAAATCGAACGTAACGTAACAGTGAAAAAAATCGTAACGTAGCTAAAAAAAAGAAACAGTTTAGATTTCTACAACATAACTGAACTGAACTGAACAAAAAAAAAAAAAAGATCAGCTCATATTTCTGCAACAGAACTGAACAGAATTGAAATCTACAACTGAAAATAGTTCTGAAATCAAGAACAGAAGAGTACAAAACAGAACAGGGCATTGACAAAAACAGTCTAGAAATCTGCAACCCAGAATAGAAAAAACAAAACAAAATAAAACAGTTCAGAAATCTGCAACTGAACAAAACAGAACAGGAAAAAAAAAACAGTTCAGATATCTACCCCCTATGCCAGTCAAACAGTCTATAATAAGTCATGATACTCAATCAAAAATCAACTCAAATCAGTCAATTAGACAACACAATCACTCCTCAATCAATCTCCTTTGCTAAAACAGTTTACATGCAACGTTAATAGCTAAAAATAATGTAGAAAATTTCAATAGTTGCTGGACCTCCAAAGCAGTAAAATTCCCAACAGAATCACAATAAATTCACAATTTTAGAGTTGAAATCTGGCCCCAAAATAGTAAAATTCTCCCATAGAATCACCAAAAAAACAGTCCAGAAATCTGCCCCCTTTGCTTCTATTAACTTTTTCATGGTCACGGTTCAGAAAAAAATAGAACATAACGGAAATGATTTTAATACCTTCATGTGCTTCTGGCTGTATTACTGTCACATTTGTATCGTCTTTTCTTCTAGTCCTTCGAGCCATAGTTGAAAAGGAAACAAAAAAATAATTTTAATGTAGCGAAAACAAGAGGTAGTATTTAGTACATTCACATGTATAAACCATTCTCCATTCAATTGGACAAAGCACAACATGAACATAAAAATCAAGATATATTTATCAAATACTTGGAAATCTCTATACCATCAAAATTCAGTCATGATTATATATATATATATGACTGATAATATTCCAAAATCCTATCAATTCTGGATAACATAACAGCTAACATTCAGTAGCTATCAATTGATCATTCTATATTTGAAGGTAAGTATATATCAATAGCATCCAAATAATTCATATCATATTTTTTCCTTGATGTCGTGGTGATAGCAACATGCCACCCTTTCTGAAATTGATTTTCAACATAGAACACTTGCTTTGCTTGAGATGCAAGAATAAATGGCTCATTGTGGCGCTTTACACTACTAAAATTAGTTACAGTGAAACCATCTTCATCTTGCTTCAATCTTGTTCCCTTGGAAACCCAATCGCATTCAAACAAAATAACTTTGTGATCCCCGGTGTAATCCAATTCAATAATGTCCTGCAATACTCCATAGTACACCATTTCTCCTGCAATAGGATTTTTATCTTTGGAACTTGAGAAGCTTGAAACCGTTGCATTGACAACAACTCCACTATTTTGAGTTTTTCTTCTTTTCTCCAACATTTTGGTATGAAACCTAAAGCCATTCACCAAACATCTCTTATACTTTTTTCCTACGAGATTTGGACCCCTAGCAAGCAACTTTAAATCTGTCATTTTTGGATCATCATCAAGTAATGACAATTCGCCGACCTGATAAGGTGTACTTGTCAAGAATTTAAATTTAGAAAACAAAAACAAATAAAAAACAGAACCACTACTTACAGTTTTAGAGAACCAAACGGCAAAATTTTCACTATGAATTCTCTCAATTTCATGCTTTGAAACCCGGGGAAGTTCTCTTTTCACAATGTCGAGGT
This sequence comes from Voacanga thouarsii, assembly GCA_026120185.1. Taxonomy (NCBI): domain Eukaryota; kingdom Viridiplantae; phylum Streptophyta; class Magnoliopsida; order Gentianales; family Apocynaceae; genus Voacanga; species Voacanga thouarsii. Next base: position 1,237,647 of record JANUWF010001004.1, on the reverse strand, counting down.
GTTGGCTGCAAAATTATATATGTTTTTTCAAAATCTCTTTTTAAATTTTTTTCTTCGAAAGATAAATCCCATTAAGAATGGTAATTACTTAATATATGGTTTCACTGCATCACTATTAAACAATACATATCTATGTCCCTTTCACAATATCTCATCATTCAGTGTCACTGCAACTCCTTTTCCAAATAGACGCGCAAATGGTGAAAAAACATCCAAGCCAATTCTCTTTACTACATCTTCATCATTTCAACTGAGTTGGTTAAATCTTGTTTCAATATCATTCGCAAAATAGAGAGAACGAAATGCTAAACACTCTTCTGCCAAAGATCCTTTAGCAATAGAACCTTCAGGCCTTCGTCTATTGCGGACATACGATTTCAAAGTGCATAAGTACCTAACAAGATTACCCATAAGAATTTTAAAGTTAATAAAAATTTTAAGAATCAAATGGGATGTTATTCATAATGATCAAGATTAAAACCTCTCAATTGGATACATCCAACGATAGTGTTTTGGTCCAGCTAACTTTACCTCAGTAGCCAAATGAACACAAAGATGTATCATAATATCAAAAAATAATGGGGGAAATAACTTTTCTAACTGGCAAAGAATGACAACAATATCTTTCTCCAAACGAACAAGGTTTTGAGGGTCAAGAACCTTAGAACATAATTCCCTAAAATATCGGTTTAACTTCATCAAAGTAGCCCGGACCTCTTTTTTTAAGGTTTTCCTCAAAGATAACGGTAGAAGTTGCTGCATTAAAATGTGATAATCATGACTCTTAAGTCCAGAAATTTTTGGAGGCTTTAATTGAACACCCTTAATATATTTGATGCATAACCATCTGGAACCTTCAACTTCTTGAGAGTGTTACAAAATATCGCCTTCTCTTTTTTGTTTAAGACGTAGCAAGTAGGAGGTAAAGTTGTTTTTCCCAACTCATCTTCAATAGGATGAAGCTCTGCTCTTATACCCATTTCTTTTAGGTCCTGTCGTGTTTTGTAATCTTTCACCTTATCTGAATCCATCAACAAATTAACCACTTTCTCACAAACATTTTTTGTGATATGCATGACATCAAGGTTATAAGGCACTATATTATCCTTCCAATAAGGCAGCTAAAAAAAAATGCTCTTCTTCTTCCAATTGAATGGCATCTTTTGATTGTCAGAAACTAATTTACCAAACTTAGTGTCAAACCCTTCTAACTGTCCTAAAGTCAAGGAACCTGTCACTTTAGGAGGTGGATCTCTATGTTCTTTGGTACCATTGAAAGAATGGGAGTCATCTCGAAATGGATGATTTTTTTCGAGAAATCGACGGTGTCCCATATGGCATTGCCTTCCATTATGTTTTAGCCACTTTGAACATGTATGCTCATGACAAACTGGGCATGCAAACTCTCCTTTAGTGCTCCATCCAAATAGCATTGCATAATCAGGAAAGTCACTAATCGTCCATAATAAGGCAGCCCGCATCTGAAAATTTTCCTTCAATGATACATCATATGTGTTCACACCAATATCCCACAATTCCTTTAGCTCTGCAATGAGTGGCTGCAAATATATGTCAATATTATTTCTAGGAGATAAAGGACCAGGTATAAGTAGCGATAACATGAAATGTGGTTGTTTCATGCACATCCAAAGTGGCAAATTATATGGCATTAAGATCACTGGCCATGTACTATGAGCTACACTCATATTCTTAAAAGGATTGAACCCGTCTGATGCTAATCCCAATCTCACATTACGAGATTCTTTAGCAAATTCGGGATGCTTAACATCAAAATACTGCCACGCTGTTGAATCTGCTGGATGTCTCATATACCCATCCTTGGTGCGACCTTCAGCATGCCATCGCATATCAGCTGCAGTCTTACATGACATAAACATATGTTGTAATCTGGGCTTCAAAGGAAAGTGCCACATGACCTTTTTCGCAATCTTTCTTTTCTCACCAATAGGATCATCTTCTGATATAACCCACCGTGTTTCATTACATGTTTTGCACACAATAGAAGATTGGTTTCCTCCCCAATACAAGGTACAATCATTGGGACAAGCATCATACTTCTCATTTCCTAATCCTAAATCTTTTATCACTTTCTTCGCCTCGTAGTATGACTTTGGTAATTCCACATCGAATGCCTTTCTTAGCAGATCAAGCAGCATAGCAAAGATCTTGTCAGACATTTTCCCAAGACACTTCAAATGAAGTAGTCGTATTAAAAATGATAGCTTGGAAAACTTTTGACACCCAGGATATAGTTCCTGTTGAGAATCATCAAGTAATTTATAGAATTTCTCAACTTTTAAGTTTGGCTTTTCATTCCCAAAAGCACTGGAATTGGCCATTACATCAGCTTCATCATGAATTCCAAATGCATCGTGCACTAAATCATCTACATCGTCAATAGGATTTGAAGTCCTATGGAAGACATTGGCCGCTATAGTTGTAGTATTATGGAAAGAGCTTTCTCCATGAGCTATCCATTGGGTGTAACAACTAATGAATCCCTTACACCTTAAGTGAACCTCTACATCCTCCCTTCTCAAACTTATACCCTTTTTACATGTTTTGCATGGGCATAATATTGTCCCATCTACATTTGAATTAGAGAAAGCAAAATCAATGAAGTCTTGCAACCCTTTCTTATATCCTTTACTTGTTCTTGACAACTTCATCCAGCTTTTATCCATAATATTAGGTCTGAGAAAATGTATACAAACAGTCCAAAATAACTAAGTAATTTCCAAAATTAGTAAAACATTAAAGCAAATATAATTCCTTTCCTACAAAAGAACAAAAATCAAACTTCAAAATTAAAGAAAAAGAAATAATACCAATATTCTTATATATCACACACCAGAACATAAGGATCAGCTTACTGCTCATGTAACAAAGGTACATGAAATAAAGTTCAGCTTTATTAATTTTGCAAACCACATGAAATAAAGTCCAATTTTTAACATATCAACCTGTTATTTTTATAATACTTAAAATATAAAAACATATTTAGCATGACAAGAGAAACACAAGATGACACGAGCAACCAAAAAAGGAAAAAAGAGAATAGATGAGAAAAGGAAAGAATACACAAGACTTTGCCAATTGTCCCTACTTCCATAAACAATTCACCATTTACTAGTTTAGTGGTAAGAGTTATTTCTTACACTATCGTCGAAACCAAAGGGTAAATAATGATTACATTTAATTTAGAGAATATCCACATGAATTCTTAATGATCACCCACCACAAAGTATCCTAAAGAATGTGAAAATGATGAAATATCTCTTGAGATTCTTTAAAAATGAAAGAATTGGCGATCACTTACAACTTCATTGGATTCTTTTAATAATTTTTTACTAAGGTCATACACTAAAATACAATCATCCCTCACCTTTCAATGTACAACCACACCTAACAGTCTATAAAAAGGAATGACCCCTCACCTTTCTTTTTGTTCCCCATACTAAAAGAAGGAATTTAGCTCTCATTTTTAGCTGTGCATTTTCTTTTCCTTTTCCTTTCTTTTCCTACTCTAATTCCACCAAAAAATTTTCTTCTAATTTCTGGAATTGGGATTGGCAATTTGACTAGACTAGTGTTGGAACAAGGTTAAGCACAACAACCATAGGGGAAAAGGGAATGCATAGGTTTTTGCAATATGTAAATAGATTTTCAGCTGAGGCTAAAGATGATCAACTAGTAATCTCAAGGAAAAAAAAAAAAAAAAGGCATGGAACCATAATTTGATCGAACCTCATTATATAAAGCCAAAACATGCCTAAGAAATGTAATTCACAGCAGCCTACTAACAACAGAATCTCTGGACACACTAACCAAGTCAAGTTCTTGCACTCCAAATACTATACTTTTATCTTTAGCTCAATACTATACTTTTATCCATAGGTACCCCAATGTTAAGAGTACAAAGGACTTGATTTACAAGAAAGGTGTTGGAAAACTTAACAAGCAAATAGTTCCTTTAACAGACAACAATATTATTGAACAGGTATTTGACATACCTCACTTGTTGTTTTATGTGTTCTGGTTTATTTTTGTTGTGGAATAACATGTTCTGCTAACTCTCATGTCAGGCATTGGGTGAACACAATATAATCTGTTTAGAAGATATTGTAAATGAGATCACAACTTTGGGCCATCATTTCAAGGAGGTAACTAGTTTCCTTTGCCCTTTTGCCTTCAACAAGCCAGAAAAGGCATTGCAGGGCAAGAAGAAACGGTACAAGGATGGAGGGGACTCTGGAAACCGTGAGGATGACATCAATGAGTTACTTAGCAGGATGAATTAACACAACAAAGCAAGTCCTATACTAGAATGAAGATACAAATATGAAGCAAAATTTTCAGTCAGAAACATTCTGTGGCTAAAATCCATGAAAAATCAGTCATATTGAGCAAAAATTAGAGGGGGAAAAACACAAAATCAAAAGTTGTAGTTGCAATACAAGCTCAAATGAAATATCAAATTCATTCAATAACGAAGAAAAGCTCAAAAATTTGTAGTGACAAAAACCCATTTAACACCATCTGTGCAAAATCGAAACAAAAAACCAATTAAAATCTAAAGTCATACCTTAACACAACTGTCGAAGGTGTTTTCCTAGCAAAGATTGCAATTTTGTAGCCCGTCAACTCTACTACAATGAATCATCCACACATTTGCCATATTTTACAATCCATTTGATTTTTCTCTCATCAATCAGAGGTGGAATGGTGTGGAGGAGATGGGTCTGTTCGAGCAACACTCTCTGATTTTTCTCTTGCCAACCAGAGGTGGAATGGTGTGGAGGAGATGGGGCTGTTCGAATACACTGAAACTCTCTGATTTTTCTCTCAAAACCAGAGATGGAGAAGAGTGGAGAAGATGGCTCTGTTCGTCGAGTACTGAAGACTTCGATTTTTCTTTTTTGTTTATTTCTCTATTTTTTCATTTCTTCCCTCGCTTTTTTTCTCTTAGCCTTCCAGTATGGCGTGAAATGGATTGGACACTGTTGTTTTCACACGAGTAGCCTTGTTTTTCCTCCCAAATTATTAAGTTTCTGTGCATATATTTTTAAAACTACGTAGTTTTATTTCACCTAATAAGGCTCTTAATTTTGTGTCTTATTAAAATCATAATGTGACACTTATTAATGAAGTGCTTCAAGATAAGTGTTTTATTAGCCTTATTTTGTAGTAGTATATATATATATATATATATGAGATCTAACTATTAAAAAGAGAAAAGGAAATAATATTTGTAACTTACTTTCATTTATAATATATTTGGTTGGGTGGGAAAATGGAGGAAAGAAGAAAGAATGTGAATTTGGAGATAACACACGAATTAACTTTTTTTTGGGTAATATGGGAAGTAAGAATAAGAGTAAATATTGAGGAGACTTTTTCCTCCACAGTAAAATTTCAGTCTATCCAAAATAGAACGAATTAGGAGATAAATTGAATAAGGCAAAATATAAATTTATTTTTTTAATTTTAATAAAATAACATAAAAGTAAATTATATAATTCTTCTAGTAGAAGTAAAGGAGTGCTTTCCCTCTTTCTACACCTTTACGAATCAAATGTAGTGTTATATTCCAACATCTCCAAAATTGGATTTGTTGATGTGGAAGGGAAATAGCTTCTCTTAATTTACTTATACTCCTGATTACTTCCAATTAAATATGAATTTTTTTTATCATTTATCTGCAAATTTATTTCTCTCTTCAAATACATTTTCCTTTTACGATAACCACACAGTGTAAATAGCAAATACTAAGTATGGAATTTTTAGCCTTTGCAATACTTTTCCCAAAAATTTCCCCTAAATTTTCATAAAATACTTACATAAATTTATTTTTAATTATAAAAAATTGATTTTTTTGTAGATAATATAATTTGTTATTTGTTTGAGACAAGTGTTTAGTGTTATAATTTACAATGACCAGTTTAAAATAACCATTCCTAGTAGAGAAAGACAATGATAGCATAAGACAATTATATATAGCAAACTTTGGGAATAAATATAAACTCAGAAGAATTATGTTGTTCTTACATAGTGCATGAGACTTTATATATAATCCTTCAGCATTTATGAGTGTAACAACATCTAGTTTTGGATTTAGACAAGCATTTCCAACGCATTTGAATATTATATTTATAGTTTAACATATTTAAAATTTAATTTCTAGACTCTTGTAAGAAATGGCACAAAATATTTTAATAATATTCTTCGTAATTGTCCTTTGAACCATATTAAATTGAAATACTCGATTCATTTCACATCCTCACCAATTTAAATCAGAAACCTGAGGACAATTATTATTTTCGTTTTTTTTCCCTCATTCATAAAGAGGAGAAGATGTTCGTGCACAAATAAAAGCCTAGCTAAAGAATGCCTCTAGACTTGGAGAGGCCTCGGGGCCGGGGTGGTGATGCATATGTTACGATCTTCTATTTCTTGTTTTGCCTTCCCATGCAGGGATGAAATCAGTAGTTGATTAGAGCCATCTGGTGAACATTCATAGGGTAGCAATCTGATGGCGGCCCTGAATATGCCGTTTGAGCTAGAATGGAATCACAAGCTTGGGTTGGATGGAAGGCATCCCAGAAGATATACTGATTTCTGTTTGCGCATGGAGTTACAAATGGAAGACAAGTTATCTGTCCTTGGTTTCTTCCTAACCCACAGCAGCCTCTGTCCCAGACACTGAAACCTGCCACGGAATCCATCGATTCCTCCACTTCATATCTGTATTACATGAGCTAAGAATATATACATATATATATCTTATCTTGTAAGTGAAAATCTCGAGTTACCATATTTGGCTGGTTGGTTTAGTATATCACCCATGGCACCATAGGTATTTCCATACACAAACATGGCACCAGGGTGGCTGCCATTGTTCATAATATCAACAAGCCTTTTCAGCCCTTCATTGAAGGAACCGAGCATCTGGTTAACGTAGTCCACGCATCTTCCTGGAAGTGCTTGACCTGTTGCAAGTTGGTTCGGAATGCATCCTAGCGGTCCTATTCCTGCTAGCATGAACTTTCTTAGTCCTACGCTGTACAACGCCTGCACTTCCAAAATTCCTGCTCAGGAAAACTGATAGATTTTGAACTATTAAGGGATTGAGTTTCCTAGCTAGCTGGATCATACCACGAGTTGTCGGGCATAACGATTCAGGAGGAGGTTGGCGTATTGTGAGGGACTATAATTGTAGCTTGAGGTGTAAAGGGAAGGAAGAAGATAGTTGTTGATGTAGTCATTGCTTCCAATCACAATTACTGCTATGGATTTTGATAGGTAGCGGGTGAGGTTTGCTTCAGAAGTCATACCTCTCAACTGACTTAATGTGCTTTCAAAATTTATCACCTGCTGGCTCAAGGTATAGCGATCTCCCTGCAAAATTATAATCCCCCACACGAGAATGATCAGTGAGTAAAATTTTCCGCAGAATCCCAATTGAAATTGAAATTCTGATACGAAATAAGTTAATTGCTACATAGAGTGGTCGTGAATTTTAAAGATCGTGTTCTTATATATAAGTGGATAAATATGAATTCATGTACGTAGTGTTGGCCTGTTTCATCCAGGATTCCAGCAGCAGCGGAAGCGTAGTTAACTCCTCCGATCAATCTTGAACCAGAAGTGGAGGGATCTGCGAATGGCGGAGGAGACAGCACACCTAATAGCTCCGCTGAAAGTTTCAACAAATACTCTAACGTTAGCTGAAAGCAATGCAAAATTAACTACAGGATCATAACATACTATAGTATGCACATACGTACCCATAAAGTCCACAAAATTTTTTCCATTGGAAAACCTGCCAGTCGCGCCTTTGGTGTAATCAATGCCGTAGGGATAGAAATTTGCTTTAGCAATGGCGCTGAGGTAGTTGTTGTTGCCATTATCAACCAAGGAATCTCCAAACACCCACAGAGCGGTAACCTGTGGGTCGCCGGCTCTCACATGGACGTCTGAGCATTGAAGGATCACTGCTGCCACGATCACGACGGTCATGAACAACAGCTTTGGATAAAAAACGGACACAGCCATGCCTTCTTGTATAGGGTCTGCAGATTCTTCCTTTACACAAGCAAAAAGTTCAAGAAAAATCTTTATGAAACATGAATATGTGGGAATGAAAATCGTGGAACCGCCTTCTAAGTAGGCTTTAGCTAAAGAGGGTATGGTCAGGGCTGATAGGCTAATGCATACAAGTTTTATCCCTTGAAACGGCTTGATACGTACTGCCTATTTTTATTAGGTAAGCAGAGCAAGGGGCACACATGAATTGTTGCTTTCCTGAAACTGGTACGTTCTTTTTCTGAATTCTGCAGCAGCTTCCGTTCTTGCTTATTAATTGTAGGCTGTTGCAGGCTGCAACAAACTTGTGAATCCATACTCTTATCCTAAAACGGCAAACTCATTTTCTTTTCCCTAAATATGGGCCTTTTTGCATTCCCTTTCTGATAAGGATGGCAAATATATATATGAATTTGTTCTTTTATTGTTTCTTCTAGGTGAATCTTGAGCATGTGATTGAAAATGCCAAACATATGAACTAATATGTTAAGGGTTGGCTATGAAAATTTTTTTTTTGGGGTGGGCCGGGGGGGGGTTGGTGTTTTGCCGTTGGCCTTTGTTAGTCTTCTCCATCATAGCTCACATTTTTGGATCTTTGAAAAGGCAGTGATGTAGAGAAAACAAAACATCCAGACAACATTAACAAAGAAATATGGCATACTGCTATAACCCAAAATGAAAATTTCAGTTGCAGGGCAGAAAATCATTCCTAGTGATGGATACTAGAAGGTAAACTTGAAGGTTGGACACTGCATGACAATGGATATAGGGATGAAAAAGCCCCTAAGAGTCCACAGTAGAATTAGCAATTACTAGTTCAAAAAATGAGTTCATGCACATGGAAATAGAGGAGAAAATCGTACCTGGCGAGCGATAGATGGACAAAGAAATGTTACAGCATTCGAGGTTAAGTGATTGACGAGTTGTTTTTGAAATCTTTTCAAATTGACAAACAATTGATTAAGAAAAGTCAAAATTTCATTTATAAAAAAAATAGAAATTTCACTATCATTGAAGATATGAACATATCCTTAGATTAAGCTGCCATGATGAGCTGGGTAATTGTAGGAATTTACCCTCTAAAAAGCCATCATATTCATGGCTGAAATTTAGGCTTTCCTTGAAAAAGTTTAGATCCTCAATATCTCCTATGTCCATAGACGTCGCAAAAAAGAAACCAGCAATACCTTAAGTTAAGGTATGATATGTGAGTCATACACAGTGAGAGAGATGACATAAGTTTCCTCTATGATAAATACTTGACCCAACGCATGATAGAATTTTTCAATCTATATATTGATTAGGTTAACGTTATCTTTTTAAATTGTTAATTCTGCTTAAGTACTAATCTTAAAAATATTAGAATTTTTTTCCTTTATTTGAATTTGAATATGTTTATTTAAAAACAAAAGGTAAATATTTATTTTCAGAATGATTTTATTATTGATCCTACCCTCATGTTATTCATATGTAACATGTTCTTACAATTATTCAATTGTTTTAATGATATAATTCGATCCTAATCCAATTGTCTCTTTTGTTTTCTTGCCTTTCTCTGTATTTCAGCTTTTGAGATTTGGATGCACAATAACAGTACTAGCTAGTCTATTCAATTTGAAATGTGAAATTTGGATACACAATAACTTCCATTTTGAAACAATTATTATTTTTAAAAATTATTCCTAAATATTACTTTAAATTTTTAAAAATATATTTATAGTTTTTTTTCTACTTATTTACGTAGCCTAATTAATATAATATTTCAATAAATCACAGCATTAATTAATTTTAGTGTAAAAAATGATAGCACAATCCTTTTATTTTGTATTTAAATAGTTTTAAAATTTTATTTAATCTTTGTATAAAAATCTTAAACCACATGTGGATGTAATACTGTAATGTTAATGCAATAATGTTCCATTCAGCCGTTGATGGAGAAAGTCCGACGGGGTAGGTGGCAAGAGCAACCGCCGACCAGACAGTTGGATTACACTATCCAATGTTTAAGACATATAATATATGGATAGTGTGCTATTAGACATAGATGTTTTTCAAGAGAGTAAAAGGAGGGTATGCGTCTATATATGGCCAAAAAGTCTCGATCCAGACAAATCAAGAAAGAAGACCATGGCATCCATTTCCATATTACTCCTTTTACATTAAGAAAAGTTTGCAATAGAATTTTATACTTATACAGGTCTTTAAATGATTCCATCCAATCTCACTTGGTCGGTTCTCAAAGAAGGATCCGGGATGATCTTCACAGCAATATATGCATATGGATTGAGATTGCACGTATTTTTAAAAAGATTTCATTCTATTGAAAATTGTTCAGTATATGTAATTTATTCTAAACGGTCAAATTTTTTTTCTTTTGATTGCTACTGTCAAAAGACCTCACAAATATTTACTTGGCTCCAAATCTCTCAGAAAATGTTACGGTGTGCCATGCTCTCTCTCTCTCCATATCAGTTCTTTCTTCTCGCAGTTACGATAACCATGATTTGAAATGCTGGCTTTTGCTTAATTTGTTATGGCTCAATCATATATTACAGTAGGGGAGAAGAGGAGGTGGAGGAGAAGGAGGAGGAGGAAGAAGAAGGTAGTGGTGGATGGGTCAGTGGGGTAACAAGAAGCAAGAAGAAGGTTTTTTCCCCCCTGTTTGTGCACATGCTTATGTACAACTTGGATATGGTAGAGGAGTTGACTAATGTTTGGAACATATTGGTAATCGATCGTGCTTTAGCTTAATCACTATGTATACGAGAGTTCAAAAAGAAATGGATTTCTATAGGATCCTTAATGTCAAACCTTACCACTAATCAATCTTAATTATGATGGTTTCTTTGGCTAACTGCAATTTGGATGCAATCATTATTTTAGAACCATGGAAGAAATGTGCCAAGTATAATCACTACAAATAAATAAATAAATAAATAAATAAATAAATAAATATATATATATATATATATATATATAATCTATTTATTACTCTCATGTATTAAAAGATTCAACAGCCAAGTGTTTATATATAAGATTTAGATCTTTAAACTATGTGTACTCTATGTATTCAAATAATGGTTAAAACTTTTATTATACTTCATTAATTCGTAATTCGGTCTAAATTTAAATATTCTATTTTGATTTGACATAAGAGAGTGTTGTATTTAAATTTTATGAATTAGAGATATTACTGGTGAGACTTTGAATACTTTTATAAAAGTTTAGAAAAATGTGTTTATAAAAAAAAATTAGACCTTCAATTTGAAATATTTTTATAAAAAATATATGAACTTTTAATTTTGAACAAAATGAGTATATTAATTACTTGTTCCTCCATTATCTTTAATAAAATTAGAAGAAGACAGAATTTCCAAGTGTATTGATAATAAAATTGATTTCAAGATACAATAAATTAATGACTCTAAATAACAAATTAACTTAGTGTAAAATACCAATAATCGTACCATAAGAATAAAATTAATTGACAGCCCTTTCCTTTTTGGTCTGATAGTAACTTTGGTCAACACTATAGGCAACCTCCCAAGTAAATTACTCAAGCATACCGTTAAAAGTCTTTATCTTTACGTAATAGCTAAAACTCTCTTTTGTATTTTTTAGCACATAATGTCTCACAAAGCAAGACAAAAGTGAACCAGACTATACCCAATCGACCTTTTTCCCAGCACCTGCAGTAAACATTTATCTTCTTCTTTTAGCTTGCTTGCCATCTATCATCCATGCTATCCTATTAATACTTATATACAGCGTTAGGTTTTGGACTAATGTCAATTTTATGTGATTTTGTTAAACTTCCTTATTGTAGTAACGTTAGTTTGACAAATAGTAAAGTAAGGAATTTAACAAATATAACAAATTAATTACTAACGCAGTTCGGCTATCAAACCTTTGTTTATAAGTCTTAAATCAGTAAAGAAATCTACTAAAATTTTAATTAAACTTATAAGGATAATACTTATCCCAATCATCAAGTGATTCCTAATGGATTCTAACATAACACAACACAGAGTTATTTTTATCAAACTTCCAGAAGACCTTTTGTTGGACCTAACTCTACGATTGAACACCTTTCAATCTTCACTGCTATAGCAACCTAGAACTTCATTTGATTATAGAAACCTTCTTACCAGAAAGGTATTTGATTTGGAAAAGAAATATATATTAATTCAAGTCCTTCAAGAATATTGTATATTGTTGTTGCTCATCACTTGAATCAGAAGCATACTTTAACATAAGGATTCAACACCTTCAATTAATAGTGTATGCTTTTCAACCACTCAGAATATTTCTATAAATTTTCTCCTCTATTTCTCTCCCCCAATTTATGAAGAATCTCTCTTTTTTTCGTGCTTCTACCTTATGTTTTCTTTTTTTTCTTTGGTCGCTATAATATATAGCAATAGAGTAGTAGTTTCATTGTTAAATTGGGAATTTTCATTAGCCTTGCAATTTTCTAAATCTTTGCAACTCCAATCCCACTTGGATTCAGAATCTTTCACTTATAAAATCTTCATTAGATATTCACTAAAATTTGCCCAAGATTCTTTGGAATCCCTTTTCTACTCCAACTGAATTATTACAATACCAAACCTTACTAATATTAAAATTTCTAAAACAGCTTCAATTATGTTGAAAATGCCGGTCAAATGCCAACTTTGACAAAAACAATGAAGCACTTTGTTTCCTTGTTAAATTAGGATATTATCTAAAAGATACCTATCAAGATCTTCCATATCTTCATACTCAATCCAAGAAATACTTAATAATCTTTATAGCATGATCTTCATCAAGATTCTTCTAGAATTTGTTTCCTAATTCAATTCCAATTGTTTGTTTAATGCCCTAAGAAATCTAGTTAGCTTGTTATGTTAGATATTCTTCAATATCTTTTAGGATTCACATTCCTAAAAGAACTCTAGTTTGTTTTTGCTCAAACATTGCCAATAATCTTTATAGCAATTTCTAAAATGATCTTCTGCAGTAAGTCATTTCCCAACAATCTCCCCTTTTGGCATTGTTTGATTCAAAACCCACATTAAGTAAGGTGTCTTCAATAGTTAATAAGTTCTTCAACAATAACAACTAAACAAGAGTTCTTCAATATGCAACAACATACAACAGAGTTCTTTAACAATAACAACTAAACTCAACAACAGACAACAAAGTTCTTTAACAATAACTACTAAACCCCCTTAAGTACAGTATTTGCACCCTTGCATTTTCAGCGTTAATGTGCTATATCTCCCCCTTTTTGTAGCAAAGAAGGCCAAACCATCATTTTTAATCAAGGAGAGCAACAAGACCATCTTGAGTGTTAATCTGATTCGACTTTGTTGCAATATTAAGTTGTTGCTAAATATTATCAATAAGTATTATTGAAATCACTATCTATTGTACTTCTGCCTGTTGAAGTCACTTGGATAGGAATCACAAATTCTTTGAATGTTCATTCTTGACGTTGGCATTCCATGGACTGCACCTCCAACATTTAACATGCTATTTCCAACTGCTTTATTTCTGGAGCCATCATAAATAGAAACATAACTACCGCTTTTGTGTTCATCATTATCAAGGAACTCCTTCTTACCTATCATGTATTTTGAGCAGCTATTGTCATGGAGCCAAACATCTTCCATAGCAGCTTTTTTAGAGAAATATGTGCTTTCAGATCATTCTTTCTAACCTATAGACGTTTCACATTCAACACTTTTCTACCTTTGTCAAACTCAGGGTTGATAAACTTTCATCTATATTGGAGGTCATTAAACCTCTTCAAACAGTTCCTCCACTTGTAACTTGCAAGAGAATAATAGTGACAATAAATAGGGGGTCTCTTAGTCTTAGGTTTAAATTTTCTCAATTGTCCCTTCTTCTCAACAACTGTCAAAGTCCATTTTTCAACAACAGCTTTATCGAGCTTATCATAGCCAAGTCTAGTTTTGTCATGAGGATGTTTTCTAAAAGAAAGAACTTCATCTAGCTTTACTTTTCTTGTATTCAATCTTTTAGTAGTTTGTTCAACATCTTCCAACTTCTTATTAGTGGCTTTCAACTTTTTTTCGCATTGTTGAACTTCTTGTTGTAGTTTTTTGATCTCCTGTTGCTGTGAACTATTCACTTATCGAAGTATCTGAACTTCCTTTTTCAACTCCTTGTTCAACTTTACAATTTTGAGGTATTTAGAATATAACAATTCATACTTACTAACAAGTTCGACATCCTTATTGTCAGTGTCATCATCAAGATCACTGTCAGAATCGCTATGTGTTGAACCTTTTTTGACAACAATGTTGAATGTAACATTACTTGATTGTGCAAAATTATCACCATCAGTGCTATACTCAACAAAATAATTTGGTGCGTCATCGTCACAATTATTCAGGGTGGTATTGTAGGACTTGTTTCATCTTTCTCCTTAGATTTCTACAATCAATCTGAATATGACTAATTCCACCACATTTTCTACGTTTAGGTCTTTTCAATCTACTTTGGTTTTCTAACGATCTCTGCTCTATGATATTCTTCTAGGACTCCTCGTTTCTTGTTGAAAGGCTTGGTAAACTACTTGTCCTTCTATCTTTCCCTTTTTAGCAGTTTATTAACCCGTCTTAATAGAATATCAATCTCATCATCTGAACTCTTGTTATTATCAAAATTATCTTCAATTTTAAGTCAATTTCTTTTTCTTTGGATTTTGGTTGAGACTGAAGATTTATCTTATAAGTTTGTAAAGAATATAAAAGTTTAGCAAATTGTATTTTTCACACATCTCTACATTCTTCAATAGTAGTAACTTTGGCATGAAATCTGGATGGTAGGGATCTCAGTGTTGCCCTTACCAATTTTTCTTCAGAATATTATTCTCCAAATTGAAAAGCTTGATTAGTAATATCTTTTAGTTTGTTACTGAACACAACAATAGTTTCAAGCTCACCCATGCTTAACTATTCGAATTGTATTGTTAGCATTTGTAACTTTGATATCCGTACTGTGCTTGTTCCTTCAAGCCCATTTGTAATCTCTCCCATGCATCTTTAGCAGATATGCATGTTGAAATTAACTTGAATTCATCAACACCAACAACATAAAAAATTGTATTCAATGCTTTAATATTAGCATTGTTAAGAAGACATTAAGCACCAGTCCATAATTTCAATGGTTTTTCTTCTTCTATTCTAGTACTAGCATTTGGCAGTGTTAGCGGTTTCCATCCTTGTTCAACAGCTCTTTAAGCAGGTGTGTCAAGATTTTTGTATGAAGATCCTCATCCTTATTTTCCAATAAACATAATTTTCTCTTCCTTCTAGTAATGGTAGTCAAGCAACAAACGCTTCTTCTTTCAATGGTCCAAACATGGTTTCCAAACTAACTTTCAAGATCTCATCTGTTAAATCAACAGCAACTCCAACACGTTGAACCACTTTGATACCACTTGTTATGTAATACCCCTCATTATAAATCCTTGTGAATAGCATTAGTGAAGTATGGATGGATGAATTGGTGAAAGTTAAGACAGAGTTATCTAGAAAAAGGCCAACTGTAGATCTATTCCGTGAGTTTAAAAGTATTCATTATTTGCAATTGTTCTTCTTGTTATGTTGATTTGCGCATATAAATTCACTTATTTGTCGTTTGTACCATATATGCTTGTTTATTTAGAAAAAAAAAAATAAAGAGTTATGTGATGCATGATTAATTAAAAATTATATATATTTAAATTAGGACACACACACACACACACACACACACACATACATACATACATACATACATACATACATACATACATACATACATACATACATACATACATACATACATACATACATACATACATACATACATACATACATACATACATACATACATACATACATACATACATACATACATACATTTATTTATTTATTTATTGCTAATAAAGAGTTATCTAGAAAAAGGTCAGCCAAAGAGCTATTTCGTGAGTCTAAAAATATTCAGTATTTGCAATTGTTCTTCTTGTTATGTTGACTTGCATATATAAATTTACTGATTTGTTGGTTGTGCTATATATGCTTGTTTATTTAGAAAAGAAATAATGAGTTATGTGATGTATAATTAATTAGAATAAATATGTGTGTGTGTGTGTGTTGCTAATAATATTATTTAGGAGGGATTGACTACTTATTAATTACTAAGTATAGGTGACATAATAATTTCATTACAACTAATGTTGCAGGGTGGCCCACTTCATTTATTAACCTTAGATGTTTTAAATTATTATATTAGATTTATATTATCAATTTTATCTTAAACTATATTAGTAATGTACATGACCCACTTTAATTCTTATGGTGGCCCACCTTAATTGTTTTCTTATATAACCTTAAGTATTATAATACTTTCTTTTATATGCTCAAAGTTTATATATTATTTTATTAGATTCTTAAAGCTTCTAAAATATTCTATTAATTTCCTAAAACTTCTACTTGTTCTATAAGTTTCCTAAATCTTCTAAAGCCTTCTACTAGTTTCTAAAAGTCTCTAAAATATTCTATTATCTTTCATAATCTTCTACTATATTCTATTATATTTTATTATATTCCATAAGCTTTTTATATTTCTTCTTATGATGACTAAGCTATATAAATCATTACTAGTTATTAAGAGAAACTATAAATAGGAGGGAAGGAGCTTAATTAAGTGACAAAAAGAAAAGAAAAAGGAATAGAAAAAGAGGGAGAGACCAAGAGTAAGAAGGAAAAAGAAAGAGAAAGAAGGAGAAAGAAAAAGAGAGAGAGAAGAAGAAAAAGGTTAACAACTTGAAATCTTGGTGTGTTCATATAAGAAGGTAAAGTTATTTCCTTCTTGAATTAATGTTTTCTAAGTACGATAAATATTATTTTGATGTATAAATGTTATCTTGATGTTAGATATATGAATTTGAGGAGATTGGGAGTGATTTGATGGTGGTTTGATGTTAGATTATTACTTTGAAGTTGGAATTACTAAATCTATCACTACAAGAAAAATGTAGTTTAGCGACGGCTTTGTTCTGTTGCTAATGTGCCACGAAATAGCGACAGCAAACAAAAATTTTAATTTAAACTTATTTTTTTAAAATTTTGTCAAATAGTCGTAGCTAATCCCTTATCGACTAACTGCGTTAGTCGATAATGGATTTCCCATTTTCGTCAACAATGAAACCGATTTACAAAAGTTACAGTTTAATTTATTCGTTGTCTGCTGTAGATGTGTTGTCCAATTGTAACTTACACTAATGTAGACAGAGCAACCCTCTGTGACTCCAAATATTGCAGACTATTTGCGGCTATGATTTAAAAGATAAAGCTTTCATGGAAGGATTGTAAGTGTTCAATGTCGGTGCTGAGATGAGAAATTGTTCAATGTTAAATGTCAGGAGGATACCTAGAACTATATCTGTTTATATGAAATAAAAAATAGGGGAAACTGTTAGATAAATTGATATACCTATATCCCTTGAAAGTTGAAAGCCCATTGTAAAAAAAATCAACAAATTCAGGGCCCAGAAATTTACCTAACTGCGGCCCATGGGGGGACTTAAAAAATTGTTTGTGAATAGACACTATTTATTTCTAAGGGATTCTGCTGTGCTGGAAAACGTTCTCTGCTGCTTATAATAGCGTGAAGAAAGGGAGTTGGGGTATGCATGGTTTGCAAGGAGATGTTGAGGAAAAGAGAGGTTGAAATTAGACACAAAAGGTGAAGGGGGAGATGAATTAGTTGGTGGAATAGAAGGAGAAAGCAATATGGGAATCATCAAAATGAGGTGCTAGTGAAGGAAACGGAAACAGGGGGCATGCACGGTCACGGGAAAAAAATTCAGAGAAAAAAACCCGCGAGCCTTAAAGGCCACACGGAAGCATGAAGATCATACATTTGCGCTCCTTAACCCTTCTAGGTTGAGTAAGAGCGGATTGAACAACTGGAATCGCCTCGCTTTATCCACTTGAAGAAGCTTCCGGTTGAACACCCGCTAGCCTTCTACTCCGCCTTGTTTGCATGAACGCCTAACTTTCTAGCTCTCGGGATATTCCTCTGCCTAACCTCTAGTCGGTGAACACAACAGAGAAGAAGAATGGTCTCAAATCTCCTTGGTTCTCTTGCTATTGGTTAGCAAAGCTCCAAGGAGAACAAACAAGAAGAGGAAAGTAACGTGAGAGTCTAAGAGAGAGTAACGTGAGTTCTAGAGTGGCTAGGGAAAAATTATGGTTTTTCTTTTTCCAGAGAGTTATTTATTAGTTAGCCAAAATAAGGTCTCTCAATATCTGATAAACATATCCTCGGGATATCATATTTCAAACACCCGGATGTTATCCCTGAGAATCAATTTGACTTAACCCTAAACTCCTCTTAACCGTATCTGGAAAAAACCCTAAGGTCCAAGATATTGGGCAAGAAAAATATTTATTATTTTTCTTGGGCCCAAAAGGTCCAAAATAATAAACATTAATTATTTATTTCCTGTGCTTATATAAACAACCCAATAAATAATTAAGAAACCCAAATGAACCATAATAATTAATCTTTAATTATTTATTGCTTGAGCCTATATAAATAACCTAATAAATAATTAATATTAATTATTTCCCCTAGTTTAAGCCCAGGTTAATTTCTTAATTATTCATACTGGACCTAGGCCCTGAATAATTAATTAACCAATTAAACTAGATAATTAATTTCTCCCAACTCCTATTTTAATTAATTTATTTATTTTATTCCAATCTAATAATAAATTAGACTTTCTGAATAAAATAAAATAAAATCCTCTTCATACGAGACCAATTCCTCAACCTAAAAGTAGTTAGGACTTACGGGCTATCCCGAGGACTAAAAAGACACATCGCCTTGGCTGCTAAAATGACCAAAATACCCCTGCTATATAAATAGCTGTATTTTGCATTTTAAATATTTTCTAATATCACCATAAGGAACTATTGACCCCAAGGACAATGCTGCATTCGCAAAGTCTCCGACCTACAGGTGAAATGACTAAAATACCCCTCTACACATCGCCGTACATTTAGAGAGGAAGAAGTGTACTAACTCCCCTCTAAAAAACATCTACCATCCTTAGGCTTCTAGTCCAATAATCCACGACTTCCTGGAGTGTTTCCGCTTTCCAAGGGAGCTACCCTAAAGCAAACACCCAAGTCATGTTTACCAGGGCCCTGGACATTTTAGACCATTCGGACAACCACAAGGGGCGATATAGTGCAGAAACTATCTTGTATAAGTCTGTCTTAACTAACTAGTCACACATACCCAACATGCAAGTATATTGGCCCTACGATAGAACCTCAACTATAGCAAATCAAAGTATATGCTTCCAGCTTCGCCAGACCACCAACTCATACTCAAGTCGTAGAGTACTAGTCCATACTGTAGCGGTAGTAGTCTAGGTTTCTATCATATAGTACTTTTTAGAAACCACTACTACAAGTCATGTTCTACGTATTCGAAATACGCTTATGTCATGATGTGAGTGGACTACTCACTGGCTAAAGGTAAGCCATTCCCCATTTGGAATTCATAACATAATAACCTAAACATGATGAGGTTCCCAGTCTCATCAATAGGTTAAGAACAAATGTTTATGTGTTAAATAATCCGTGATCCATACCTTACTGTGAAAGACCACCATTCACATGGATCATTTATTTAAACACAATGGATCTATTCCAAACGAAAATCGTGCACGAACAAAAAGTAAATTCACAAACAATTTCTGATAATAAATTTTTTTATTAAAATATTCGATTTTACATCAGAAACCTAGTCTAAGAGGACATACAATCCAACAATCTCCCACTTGCACTCTAAGACTAGATAAGTCCATAGGTGCCCACCCCTATGGCATCTAAGTGTCTCTTGAAGACTCTCTTAGCCAAAAGCTTGGTGAATGGATCTGCTAGATTGTTTTCCGAGGCAATATGCTCCACCACGACTTCCCGTCTCTGGATGAAATCCCGGATCAGGGGGTACTTCCTCTCAATGTGTTTTCCCTTCTTGTGGTTCCGAGGTTCCTTAGATTGCGATACTGCTCCAGTGTTGTTGCAATACATCACAACCGGCCTGTCTATATGTGGTACGACTCCAAGTTTTGAAAGAAACTTCCGGAGCCAGACTGCTTCCTTGGATGCCTCCGAAGCAGCCACATACTCAACTTCCATGGTTGAGTCAGTAATACAAGATTGCTTGATACTCCTCCATGAAATTACTCCTCCAGACAAGGTGAACACATATTCACTAGTAGATTTTCTCTCATCCTTATCCGCCTGGAAGTCTAAATCTGTATATCCTGTAGGAACCAAATCATCAGTCCTGTAAACTAACATATAATCTCTTATTCCCTTGAGGTACTTGAGAATATGTTTTACAGCTTACCAATGAACCTCCCCTGGGTTTGACTGATATCTGCTAGCTAAGCCCACGGCAAAGCAGATATCTGGCCTAGTACACAGCATGGCGTACACGAGACTTCCCACAGCCGAAGCGTAGGGAATCTTACTCATTCTGTCCTTTTCTTCTTGAGACTTAGGACAGTCCTTCGAAGAAAATGACAACCCACGTCTGCAAGGGATTAGAGCTCCCTTGCATGAGTCCCCAACATCTTGTCAATGTATGTCGCTTGGGATAACCCTAACATTCTCTACTTCCTATTTCTAAGAAGCCTAATCCCGAGAATATAGTTGGCTTCTCCCAAGTCTTTCATACTGAATTGACTAGGCAGCCAAACCTTTGTAGATGACAATGTCCCTACATCATTCCCAATGAGTAGAATGTCATCCACATACAGAACAAGAAAAACCACATTAATGCCTTCAAGTTTCCTGTACACGCATAGTTCATCTTCGTTTTGAATAAAACCATAAGACTTTACAGTCTCATCAAAACGAATGTTCCATATTCTCGATGCTTGCTTAAGTCCATAAATGGACTTCTTAAGCTTGCAAACCATGTGTTCCTGGCCTTCAGCAATGAAGCCTTCCGGTTGGGACATATAGATATATTCGCTAAGATGGCCATTTAAAAATGCCGTCTTGATATCCATTTGTCATATCTTGTAGTCATAGTGACATGCGATGGCAAGGAGGATGCGGATGGATTTAAGCATGGCTACCGGGGAAAAAGTTTCCTCATAGTCGATACCTTCTTTCTGAGTATACCCTTTCGCTACAAGCCTAGCTTTGAAGGTTTCCACCTTCCCATCTGCTCCCCTCTTTCTCTTATATACCCACTTGCACCCAATGGGTTTTATCCCTTCAGGTGAAGCTACAGGATCCCAAACCTGATTGAGGTACATAGACTCAATCTCGGCTTTCATTGCTTCATGCCACAGATTTGCATCGGCATCAGCAATAGCCTCCTCGTATCTAGTAGGGTCTTGTTCCTAATGGTCGGAGACCAGCTTAAAAGCTTCTCCAGTCCATCTATCCGGAACCCTAGACACTCTCCCACTACGACGAGGCTCCATTTGCACAGGCTCTTGAGGCTGTGCCTCCTCTTGTTCCATAATTGGGTCAGAAGAAGTTGATTCAGTAGATAACTTCTCCTCAAGTTCCAACCTCGTTGAACCTTCAGTGGAAGTACTTTGATCATCTTCCAAGCATCTAGCATTGGTACTGACTAGTACCTTCTGCTCCTTAGGATGATAAAAGTAACCTCATTTTGTCCCTTTTGGATACCCAACAAAATAGCATAATTCTGATCTTGATTCCAACTTGTCTCCCTTGATCAGTACATAAGCTGGATAACCCCAAATCCTGAGATGATTCAGACTTGGCTTACGCCCAGTCCACATCTCATAGGGAGTTCTAGGTACTGACTTGGAAAGCACCAAGTTCAGAATATATGCCGCTGTCTTCAGGGCATATCCCCAAAAGGACACTGGAAGAGTAGCATGAGATATCATGCTTCGAACCATTTCCATCAACGTCCTGTTCCTTCTCTCAGCTACTCCGTTCTGCTAAGGTGTTCCTGGCGCAGAGAGTTGGGATACTATCCCATGATGTACCTGTAGTCCTTGAATTCACCTAGGAGGTACTCTTCACCACGATTCGATCGTAAGGTTTTGATTAATTTACCTGTCCGACGCTCCACTTCAGCCTTAAACTCCTTGAACTTGTCAAAAGAGTCAAACTTGCGTCTCATCAGGTAAATGTAACCATACCTCATACAATCATCCGTGAACGTGATGAAGGACTCAAAACCTCCCCTAGCTTGTGTAGACAATGGACCACACACATCAGTGTGAACAAGACTCAACACCTCATTGACTCTATCTGCCTTTGGTGTAAATGACCTCTTGGTCATCTTTCCTATCAGTCAGGATTCACACTGAGGCCAACTTTCCAATCTCAATGAGCCCAAAGGCCCATCATGGATTAGCCTCTGAATCCTGGTTGAATTAATATGACCCAACCTTAGATGCCAAAGGTATGAATCATTAATATTGGTCTTTCTCTTCTTAGTTAAAGATTCAGACTGAGCGTTATTTGATTGGTTGTTAATAGGGTTTAAAAAGAACAGATTTCCATACATGTTCCCAGTACATAAAATTTCTCCATCTCTACTGATAGAAATACCAGAATGGAAAGATACATAATATCCTTGATTAATAAGTTTTGCAACTGAAATCAAATTCTGACGAAAACCAGGTACATATAAAATGTCTTTTAAAACCACTATCTTATTACAATAAAAAATAAGATCCAGCTCTCCCACTGCAAGGGCACAGACTTGTGCTCCATTACCCACTCAAAGCCCATGTTCGACCTTCTTGAGTCTTCTTATCTTCCTAAACCCCTGCAAGGAGTTACAGATATGATCAGTGGCTCCTGAATCAACAATCCAAGTGGAAGTTGATCCTACCATTGATATGGATTCTAGATAGTAAACATTACCTGTGGGGTTTTTCTTGGCCTGAAGATCTTGACACTCTTTTTTCCAGTGTCCCTTCTTCCCACACTTGAAGAACTTGCCCTTTGGTTTGTCCTTGGGCTGGTTCTTGGGCTGGGCTGCTGCATTCCCCTTCTTTCTCTTGAATTTTCTGGGTTTAGGCCCAGTTCTTGAAGAAGAAGCCCTAGTAATCATGGCCTTAGACTGCGGCTTCATGACCTTCTCCGCCATCTGGAGCTCCTTCATCAATTCAATTAAACTCAAGTTCAACTTATTCATGTTATAGTTTAACTTGAACTGAGTGAAAGAGCCCGGTAGAGATTCGAGAACCATGTCCACTTAGCTCTTGGGGTTAATGACAGCCCCTAAGATTTCGCCTCCTCGAAAGCAGCAATCATCTTGAGCATATACTCTCGGACTGATGCTCCCTCAACCATCTTAGTGTTCACAATAGTTCGAAGAGCCTCCTGTCTTGTGGGCCGACTCTTGTCTGCGAACATCGTAGCCAATGATTGACTAATGTCATATGCAGAAGCCATGTGCTCGTGTTTTGACTGGAGCACATTAGGCATGGAAGCTAACATATAGCAACGTGCCATTTCGTCAGCTTTCTTCCATGCCTTTTCAACCTCTCGCTCTTCAGCGGTGGAACTTTCCCCGATAACAGGGCAGGTCTCGTAAAGGACATACTTATACTCCTCAACTGTGAGTATTATGTCCAGGTTCCTTTTCCAGTCCACATAGTTTGGACCCGTTAACTTATTCTCCCTGAGAATAACGGCCAATGGACTAAAAGAACCTCCCACCATTTCTGAAAATCGAAAATAAAAGAAAGAATTTAGTTTGTGAAAACAAAATAAAATTTGTGCACTGAAAATAATTTGGCTCTTAGGAAAAACTGACATAGCTTCTTGGGAAGATTAACAGTTTCCTAAGCTAAGTGTATTAACTACCACAAATTAATTTCCCTTCTAGGTAATGGTCTAGAGAATAACTCCATCGTGGGATGGTCGTTTCCTCTCATTTCCTATGGACATACCTCGCACTATAACCTTCAACGTGGGCTGGCCGATCATTGTACGTACCCCGGGTTATTAATTACATCCTTCCATTAGATCTAGATCCTTGTGGTATCCCCATCCTATACGGGTTCACTCCCAGGGTGACGCGAGGAGATCCACGATCTCTAATGAGGACCGTGATGGAAGCCGTGGGGCCGATGGAACCCCTCTCCCACTTAGTCTTTTAAAATAAAGGTTTTCTGGAAAATATCCTTTTGAAATTTCCATTAAGTCTTTCTTAACTCAAAAATAAAATATCTAAGTCCAATAAAATCTCTATGTCAAGGCTTATATCCTTTGAGAGATTTTCTTCATGGACTAATTTTATTTAAGTTAAAACTTAATGATTTCAAAAATTTCCAATTAAAAATTTCTAGAGACTTTGGTCTCAAGTTTATTTGACAAAATCATTTTTCTAGTCCAAAATAAAACAAAATGGCTCTCCATTTTATTTACAAAAATATTTAAATCTAATATATTTTCTATGTCAAGGATTAAATCCTTTGAGAAAATATTCAAGGATTAATTTTTGTACCAATTAAAATAACCATTTAATTTTGGAACAAAAATATTTTTCTTGTCAAAACAAAAAGTTCCCAAAGACTTTGGTCTTTGAGAAAAACGCACATAGGTATATAAAAAATAGCATGCTCAAAACAGTAAACATTTTCATGCTTTTCTATTTTTTAAACCTAAGTACCCAAATAATAGAATTAAACACATTAATTAATTAATTAATGATCTTGTTTAATCCTAAAATCCCTTACTAATATATTTCATACAAATATATTCCAAGAATATAAATATTGCAAAAATATTAACTTCGCCTGGTATGGGACCCAAAACGAAAAAGGAAAAAAAATAAAAAAAATTGCAAAAAAAAAAACGCTGGCGGTCCACTGCACCCGCCGCACCGGATCCGCGCCCGTATGGCCTGCGGTCCACCGCAGCCGCGATGCACCGCGCCGCACCGGATAGCACGCGCAGCCACGACCCGTGGACTTCACCCGTGACCCACACCCGATTCACCTTTGCACACGACCTGCGAACTCGCCCGGATACCCGTCGCTCGACCCGCGCACGATTGCAATTTGCAATTGCAATTTTATGCAATCGGCGCAATTGGCTCCCAATTCTCCCAGCGGCTCGGCTCATCAGCGACCGGCTCCTCTCACCAAACAGCAGCGGCTCGGCTAAGAGGCTCGGCTTGGCTCGTGCGGCTTAGGAACAGTATCATCTTCTTCGTTTTTCCACTGTCCGCGCGTGAAATTGCAGAACATTCCTTTTTCGATTTCTTTCTTATTTCTTTAGCTTCTTTGGACATTTTTACTTACAAAAAACATCCAAAACAAAACACAACCGCCTATACCCATTAAAATTGGGTTTACATGATTAAGCCATTAAAACAAAAAATTTTACGGTGACCTCCTATGCTTCAACGATGAAGCTTACATCAAGCCTATCCCATACCAAAACAGTGAAGGATCACAGGTATAATCATCTTCTCCATTTTTATTAACTACCATGCTCCCAATATTGATCAAAAAACCAGTGGCTCTGATACCACATTGAAGGAAACGGAAACAGGGGGCATGCACGGTCACGGGAAAAAAATTCAGAGAAAAAAACCCGCGAGCCTTAAAGGCCACACGGAAGCATGAAGATCATACTTTTGCGCTCCTTAACCCTTCTAGGTTGCATAAGAGCGGATTGAACGACTGGAATCGCCTCGCTTTATCCACTTGAAGAAGCTTCCGGTTGAACACCCGCTAGCCTTCTACTCCGCCTTGTTTGCATGAACGTCTAGCTTTCCAGCACTCGGGATATTCCTCTGCCTAACCTCTAGTCGGTGAACACAACAGAGAAGAAGAATGGTCTCAAATCTCCTTGGTTCTCTTGCTATTGGTTAGCAAAGCTCCAAGGAGAACAAACAAGAAGAGGAAAGCAACGTGAGAGTCTGAGAGAGAGTAACGTGAGTTCTAGAGTGGTTAGGGAAAAATTAGGGTTTTTCTTTTTCCAGAGAGTTATTTATTAGTTAGCCAAAATAAGGTCTCTCAATATCTGATAAACATATCCTCGGGATATCATATTTCAAACACCCGGATGTTATCCCTGAGAATCAATTTGACTTAACCCTAAACTCCTCTTAACCGTATCTGGAAAAAACCCTAAGGTCCAAGATATTGGGCAAGAAAAATATTTATTATTTTTCTTGGGCCCAAAAGGTCCAAAATAATAAACATTAATTATTTATTTCCTGTGCTTATATAAACAACCCAATAAATAATTAAGAAACCCAAATGAACCATAATAATTAATCTTTAATTATTTATTGCTTGAGCCTATATAAATAACCTAATAAATAATTAAATATTAATTATTTCCCCTAGTTTAAGCCCAGGTTAATTTCTTAATTATTCATACTGGACCTAGGCTCTGAATAATTAATTAACCAATTAAACTAGATAATTAATTTCTCCCAACTCCTATTTTAATTAATTTATTTATTTTATTCCAATCTAATAATAAATTAGACTTTCTGAATAAAATAAAATAAAATAAAATCCTCTTCATACGAGACCAATTCCTCAACCTAAAAGTAGTTAGGACTTACGGGCTATCCCGAGGACTAAAAAGACACATCGCCTTGGCTGCTAAAATGACCAAAATACCACTGCTATATAAATAGCTGTATTTTGCATTTTAAATATTTTCTAATATCACCATAAGGAACTATTGACCCCAAGGACAATGCTGCATTCGCAAAGTCTCCGACCTACAGGTGAAATGACTAAAATACCCCTCTACACATCACCGTACATTTAGAGAGGAAGAAGTGTACTAACACCCCTCTAAAAGACATCTACTATCCTTAGGCTTCTTGTCCAATGATCCACGACTTCCTGGAGTGTTTCCGCTTTCCAAGAGAGCTACCCTAAAGTCTCCGACCTACAGGTGAAATGACTAAAATACCCTTCTACACATCGTCGTACATTTAGAGAGGAAGAAGTGTACTAACACCCCTCTAAAAGACATCTACCATCCTTAGGCTTCTAGTCCAATAATCCACGACTTCCTGGAGTGTTTCCGCTTTCCAAGGGAGCTACCCTAAAGCAAACACCCAAGTCATGTTTACCAGGGCCCTGGACATTTTAGACCATTCGGACAACCACAAGGGGCGATATAGTGCAGAAACTATCTTGTATAAGTCTGTCTTAACTAACTAGTCACACATACCCAACATGCAAGTATATTGGCCCTACGATAGAACCTCAACTATAGCAAATCAAAGTATATGCTTCCAGCTTCGCCAGACCACCAACTCATACTCAAGTCGTAAAGTACTAGTCCACACTGTAGCGGTAGTAGTCTAGGTTTCTATCATATAGTACTTTTTAGAAACCACTACTACAAGTCATGTTCTACGTATTCGAAATACGCTTATGTCATGATGTGAGTGGACTACTCACTGGCTAAAGGTAAGCCATTCCCCATTTGGAATTCATAACATAATAACCTAAACATGATGAGGTTCCCAGTCTCATCAATAGGTTAAGAACAAATGTTTATGTGTTAAATAACTCGTGATCCATACCTTACTGTGAAAGACCACCATTCACATAGATCATTTATTTAAATACAATGGGTCTGTTCCAAATGAAAATCGTGCACAAACAAAAAGTAAATTCACAAACAATTTCTGATAATAAATTTTTTTATTAAAATATTCGATTTTACATTAGAAACCTAGTCTAAGAGGGCATACAATCCAACAGCTAGATTGGGGGAATTTTTTTACAAACCAAATGTGTTGTTTTCTGGGCGCAAAGATGTCGAGGCATATTGAAGAGGGAGTTGTTTGACGATGAAGCCTACTCAGTCAATGCCCCGTCATTTCATATGTATATCTGAGTCCCTCATTTTTTTTTTATTTTTTGTTTTCTTGGGTCATTAGATATACTTGATACAGTGCTTTTATTAACTAAATTTATTAGCTTTGGTTCAATAAGAACATTGGGTTGCTGATTATGAGGTTGGTTTAGCTCAACTTCTTGAAATACCAATTATATGTAAATGTTCCTACTTTTTCCTATTGATATGCATTCTATCTGTTACAGTTCACAGCAGAAATGGATTTTTTATTGAAGTTGCTGAGTCAACTTTGATCCATTAGTTATATACAATGATGAACTGTAGAGGATAATGTTGGTTAGATATATGTATTTTAGCTGTAGATATGTATATAAGTTGCTACATGCATTTCTGTCTACATGAAATTGAATCATTGGTTATATGTATGAACTTATTTATATTTGAAGAGTTTGAAATCATTTGATTGATCTGAGCATGTGTCCTATAGCATGTAGCATGTAGCTATAGGTTATAGATGCTGATTTCTTATATCCAATACTTGATTTTATTTTTGGTTATTGAAGACTCATTTCATTACTGCATATGAATTCATAGATGTCATTGGGATGATAACAGAGGTTTCAAATGTTGAAGAGCAAAATCGCATGAACCACCGTGTAAAATTGCAGCCAATTACCATCAAAAACCATAGGTAAACGAAGAAGATTTCTATTCATTTAGCCATACTTTATCTACTTTTCAATACAAGAATTTAAATGACTGTTTTGATCAGTGGAAGACATTTACAAGTCACTTTATGGGGAGCAGTGACTGATATCATCCAAAGCCACAATGTCATGACAAGTAACAATATTGAAGTTGGTATATTCGCATCTATGATCATCAAAGAAGAAAATGGAATTGCTTCATTATCAAGTAGCAGCGCAACGAAGATTTATGTTAATTTACAGATAATTAAAATAGAAAATTTAAAAAAAAAAGTGAGTGAAATGCAGTTTTATAACTACATTTTTGCATGGCATTTGCATAGATGAATGATCATTACTGAACTACTTAACTAGGTGTGAAGTAAGTAATGTGGTACAACATCCAACTGAAATCATTCTTCCATCTGTGTTACTGACAAATAAGACTTAAGAAGCAAACTAGTGAACGTTACTCCAACTGAGAGATATGGTCAGCAACGGTGGTGATTTGGTAAGATCATTTAAGTAATAGTCATAGATTGCATTTCCCTTTCATGATTAAACTGCACAATGAAATAACTCCATTTAATGCAACAACAGGCTAAGGCATATTACTGCAGTATCGTAGTGCTTGATATTGTCACATACAATGGATGGAGATACAATTCATGCACTAAATGTAGGAGAAAATTGAAAGTACTGGGCAAGCAATTGGGGTGTGAAATATGTGGCAGAATAGAGGAGTATCCAGAAATAAGGTAATGCTCCAGATAAATTGTTACATATCTCTATGCCACAGAATATTAACATGTTTTTAATATATTGAAAAACAAATATTGTGTTGAGGCAATTATTGGAGATAGTAGTGCAGAAGGACGCTTTGTGTTCTTTGATATAGAGGTTGAGAAAATTGTGGCCATGCAAGCTCAACATTTGGCCAAAAAAATAGCAGAAGTAAGTAAATAATATGGATGATGATTGATATATTTTGTAGAGCATGTTGTAAACATGACATTGAGTTTGAAGTTACAGTTTCTCTCTCTTGGACAAATTTGGCTACTTTTCCCTATAAAGATATACTTTATGGATATGTATCTTCATAATTGCGATAATTGAGTTTGAGCCCTTCACTTATTTCAGCATTTTTTATCTTCACATGATAGGGAAACATCTTCAGCCAAATTTATTATATTGTCTTCATCTTTAGTCGCTTCATCCAATAGGGACACACCTTTAGACAAAACTTCTATCAGCATTGCTACTACAATAGCTTCCCCCAACAAGGAAACATCATCAGTGAAGTCATTAATAACCTATTTACCTTTGGAAGCTTCATTGAATAGAGAAAGATCTCCAGGTAAATCTTCTGATTGCCTTTCTACCTCAAATGCTTCACTTATGAAAAAAAATATCATCAAAGAAGTTATTCTTACTTTTCCACCTTTTGTTGCTTCACTAGACAGTGGGACATCTTCAATCAAATCTTCTATCTCTACTTCAGAACATTCACTTGATTGAATCCAAAAGTATAGAGTTTTATATCAAGAAGGGCAGAATCCAAAAGCTGTATACATATCTGTGTTGTAAAAGAAAATTGCATACATATTGGACATTCATCCATATTAGTTGCATATTAAGATCTTTTTTTCTGTTTATGAGCACATGTCATTAGCTATATTGCAGTATGTTATATTGGCTATTTTTGTTATCATCCATATTGTAGTATGTTATTTCCTATGTACATATTCTATAAATCAACATTTCAAGAATCTATTAATCATTTTTGTTAAGCAAACATATATTGCCAACATCATCTACCAAATATATCAATTTCTTTGATGAAAGATGATTTTCCAAATGTTGAAATTCATTTGTATTGTGCAATATATAAGAGGGTATAGATGATGCAGTTCCTACACCTCTGAAAAAGTTAACGGGGAAAGAATATATATGTCCGGTGAAATTCAATGAACAAAGTCAAGGCATTCCTAGGGAATGTTTTACTATTTACCGTACGTATGAACCATCGGATGTTGTTGACACAAATGAAGAAGAATTGAAGGTATGGTACATAATTGTGCAAAATTTATGACTGCTAACACTGAGGGAGGGAAAAAAAGAAAATGTAAAACATACTAATTAAAATAGTTGTCTACAACAACACAGGACACAAGCAATAAAAAGCAAGTGCAGCAATCAGCAAATCTACAACATCTTCAAACTCCTACACAAGTCGACAAAAACAAATAACGACCACTGTAGTAAGAATATTTAGATATTCTACATACTCCTAGGTGCATAAAATTTCAAAAACTCTTAACATCTCTTTTGCTTTTATAGATCAAGCTTCAGAAATGCAGAACAAGAAATGCATGGTGTCATAAACAAAGAAAATGCAAAGATGAAGAAAAGTTTATTTGAAAATAAGAACAGGGACAATGGAAGACGGGACAAAGAATGATAGATAGACAGAAACACATTTAGAAACTCTATAGCATAGCTATATTTGTGATGAACATTTTTACTTTTAAATGTGTTAATCTGTATAAAAGAATTTCAGAATCTTGAGGCTGTGTTGAGAAATAACTTTTCACTTTGATTTGTAATATATGTTATATTCCTGTTGAGGATATGCCCTAGAGTCAATTTGTACTTATACTATTGTCGTTATGTTTTATATAATAATATGAGACTTTCATTTCCATGAATAGTGTGTTTTGTTTTGTGGTCATTAAGTACGTGACTTGATAGTAAAACCCAACAATGAATATAATGACTATTCTAAATTTGTCCCTGATCGTTTATTATTATTGGAACAATAATAAATTAAGATTAGTATGTTTGTGACTGGATGGCTATGTTTTACTGGTCATGGATATTTGTGATATCAAGTCAAAACATAAATAAATGTTAGAAAACATTGTATTGGATATGACCCACTGTGAGAGTACTTCATGAAACATGTCATAAGTACTTTCTAGCCATAATAATATTAAAAGTCCTTTAACCTAAATTCATCATAGTTTCCTACTTGATAAATTCTATATTTTGACATTGTCTAAAGTTGTCTTTAATTAGATAATAAATTAGACTACTGTTGAATATAGAATAAATCGAGGAGAGGAATATGATTGATTGTGAAGGAATTTGTCCCTCTCAATTATGGGAGAGATATCCATGGGCCCCTTGATAAGTTAGATTGTTAAAATGCATGGCTGTGCTGAAATATATCAATCTAAGATATTGATATCATTTGTTTGAACAGTCTACTATAAAATCAAGAAATAATTGATTGAGCTTAATAAGGATGACATGCTCCGTGCCTTATGCTTAATCTGGATATCATGTGACAAAATGACTAAATATAAAAGTATGGTTTGGTTCAAAGAGATCACCGGTCTTCATTTAACCTGGATAGTTATAATGTTTTGCTAGAAACTGCTTATAACTTGTGGGCCATTTAAATATGATTTGGGCACACTGCCAGTGTTAAATGAACCTATAGGGTCACATAATAAGCGAACTTGTTAGGTTATTTTCTGGTAACCGGATTCGATGAATCTGGAAACATGTCTAAGTTAATCGAACTTAGAAAATCTACCAAATACAATGAATCTGGAAATATGTCCACATTCGATGTATCTGAATGATGTCCAGATTATAAGAATCTGACTCGGTAAATTAATTAGTTAAATTACCGAGATAATGGCAGAATCTTATCGTATCAGTTTTAATTTAATTTGAATTTAAATTAAAATACGATAAGATATTATTAGGGTTGGACTCTAAGAGGTTCGGAGTGGGGTTTTAAGAAAACCTTAGCCGTCTTCTTGTGTGTGCCAATTCTGTTGTAAAAATTCGTGCCTTCATCGACCAGAAAAATAAGCCTCTCAAAAACCCTAGGCACTAGCACTCCCCGGGTGACGAGTGAGTTCGCGGTGTGTATCCGATAGAGGACGTTCGCACAACTGTAGCGTCTGGTGATCGTTCGGGTTGCACGCACAGCAGCACAATCGAAACTGAAGGATATCGATTACACATAACAGAGGTAAATTTGCAAACCTACGATCTTCTTAATCATTTACTTGGATCCTCGGAAGGGATTCGTGGATGTTTTCCGCATTTAGGAGTCCACGAATTCTAACAGTGGTATCAGAGCAACTTGCTAAACGATTAGGTTGATTCATTTGTGCTAATCGTATTATTGTGGATATGTATGATATGTGTGTGTGTGTGTGTGTGTGTGTATGTGTGTGTGTGTGAATTTAAATGGTTTATATTAGCATGTTCATATGATTATGATTTTAGGATACTTAGCATACAGTCTGCTTGAATTAGGTTTAATATGTGCGTCTTAGTTGCCTAATCATACCAGATTAGTTGCAGATTATCTGTAAACTAGTTTGTTTTAATATGATATGGTATCGTAAGCATGCTATCCATCGTTCTATATTTGCGAATTGTTTGTATTAATCGGCCATGATAATATGTTATCTGTATGAATATGATTAAAGGGGAACGCAGATTGTCTGTAATATGAAATTTCACGGCGATGATTACTGAGGGGTCTGAACGTTAATCTAATTAATATTCAGAAATCGGAAGGCAAAATCTCATTCAATGAGAGAATGAAAAATCGTTTTTCCTTCCGGGGGCACTGCCCCCTTGGACCCCGCCAGGGGCGTTGCACCTTGGAACCCTGACTAACTGTTCATTGTGTATTATTCGTTTGTGTTTTGATTGTAATTGTGGATTATTTTGAATAGTGCATAGCATGGCCCGTTTTATCCCAATGTGATTGGCAGGTTACATTATGGTTGTTTTAAGTTGTAATTTTTAAATACGGCATGCGTGTCGTTTTTCATTGTTGTAAAATTGTATTGCTTTCCTAGAATAGGAATTATTTTAATTTTACTATCCAATGTAAAAGAAGACGGCGGCCTACAATTACAACCAAGGAGGAGTATGCTCAAGGCATTAGAGAATGCTTAAGGAGTTCATATACCTAGATTGACCATCTTGATCCTCACTTTGCTCGTGATGATCAACATAGGTTATGGGCCATGCTATGTCACTTTTATCTATGTCCTGCATGCATATTTGATATGATTATTTCGTGCTTACTACAATCAAATTTTTATTTTTTAAAAAAAATTAAGTGTTAAATGCCTTCCAAAATCAAACACTTATTACTTGGATCATCATATGGTCATTCCTACCAAAGTAGGATGCTTTTGATTATCTAAGTGAGACAAGAAGGAAAATAGTTTTCCATATGTTTGATATGGTTTGACTTAACTGAGCTATCAAAATGGTTTTGGGCCTAGGATATTATATGAGATAAATTAGCCGGGACATTTGATGCCTATCTCATTTAAAATTTGAGTTTTATTTAATTATAAGATTAAAGCCAAAGTTTACTTATGATTAAAATAAAATATTTATGAAAAAATATTTTTTTTTCCCACTACGAAACATCAAAATGTTGAAGTTTCAAAAGTTTAAATACTTTTAGTGGGAATTTTTCATTAAAGCCTCAAAATTAATTACTTTGCATATTTTGTATGTAGATAATGGCAACAAACAGTTGGAATAATTCATTGCGATCTGTGCTCGAGAAAGACAAGCTTAGTGGGACTAACTTTCTTGATTGGGCACGAAACTTAAGAATTGTTCTTAAGCAAGAAAAAAGGCTCTATGTTCTTGAAAATCCTATTCCCCCTGCTCCAACAAATAACGCCTCAAAAGCTGAAAAAGATGCTTATAGTAAGCACAAAGATGACTCTAACGATGTTACTTGCCTCATGCTAGCAACCATGAACTCTGAACTTCAAAAACATTTTGAAGAAGAAGAGGCATATGACATGATTGTGCATCTCAAGGAAATGTTCCAAGAGCAAGCACGACAAGAGAGATTTGAAACTCACAAGGCGTTAAATACATGTAAGATAGTTTCTGGCACCTCGATAAGTGCTCATGTCCTTAAGATGAAGGGCTATCTTGATCATCTTGATAAGCTTGGTGCTCCTGTTAATTATGATATGGCCACAAATTTGATATTGGGCTCATTACCTCCTGAGTATGACCAGTTTGTCATGAATTTTAACATGCATAATATGGAGAAATCCATTACTGAATTGCATGGGATGCTAAAACAAGCTGAACTGAACATTAAGAAGAATACTCCTAGTGTTCTAATGGTTCAAAAAGGGAAAGGAAAAAAGAACAACCAAAAGGACAAAGTCATGGCTAGTAAGGGCAAGGACAAGGCAAAGTCCAAGTTCAAGCCCAAACCTAAGGCCAAGACACCAAAGGAGGGAGCTTGCCACCATTGTGGAGAACAAGGACATTGGTTAAGAAATTGCAAGCTCTATTTGGAAGCAAAGAAAAGGAAGGACAATGAGACTGCCGCTTCATGTATTTATATTATAGAAATTAATTTATCTACTTCTGATTCATGGGTATTGGATACCGGTTGTGGATCTCACATTTGTGTAAATGTGCAGGGTCTAAAAAGGAGTAGAGCCTTGGCAAAAGGCGAGGTGGACCTACGAGTTGCGAATGAAGCAAAAGTTGCTATAATAGCTGTAGGAACTTTTGAATTAATTTTGCCCAGTGGGCTTATTTTAGAACTGAATAATTGTTTTGATGTTCCTGCTATGAGTAGGAATATTATTTCAGTTTCTTGTTTGGATTTAGAAGGTTTTGAATTTGTTATTAGGAATAACATTTGCTCCATTAATAAAAACGGCATTTTTTTATGAAGATACTTCATTATCAAATGGGCTCTATATTCTCAATCTTCGTGGATCTTCAAACAACGCTATCTATAATATAAATACTAAGAGATTGAAATCTGATGATTTAAATCAGACTTACTTTTGGCATTGTCGTTTGGGCCATATAAATGAGAAACGCATAACAAAGCTTCATAATGATGGGCTTTTAAAATCGTTTGATTTAGAATCTTACGAAACATGTGATTCTTGTTTATTAGGCAAAATGACTAAAGCGCCTTTTAAGAGACAAAATGAAAGGGCAACTGATTTATTGGGCCTAATACATACTGATGTATGTGGACCAATGAATACACATGCTAGAGGAGGATTTTAGTACTTCATTACCTTTACAGATGATTTTAGCAGATATGGCTATCTGTATATGATGAAACACAAATCTGAATCGTTCCAGAAATTCAAAGAATTTCAAAATGAAGTACAAAATTAACTTGGCAAAAGTATCAAAACACTTCGATCAGATCGAGGTGGTGAATACTTAGGTCACGAATTTGACGAGCATCTTAAAAATTGTGGAATTATCTCCCAATTAACTTCACCTGGAACACCTCA
This sequence comes from Voacanga thouarsii, assembly GCA_026120185.1. Taxonomy (NCBI): domain Eukaryota; kingdom Viridiplantae; phylum Streptophyta; class Magnoliopsida; order Gentianales; family Apocynaceae; genus Voacanga; species Voacanga thouarsii. The sequence continues at coordinate 1,201,629 of JANUWF010001004.1, read as the reverse complement.
ATGGAATGGTGTATCTGAACGGAGAAATCGAACTTTATTAGATATGGTTCGATCAATGATGAGTCAAACTGATCTTCCAATCTCCTTTTGGGGTTATGCCCTAGAGACTGCTACATTCATACTAAATCGAGTTCCATCTAAATCGGTTCAGAAAACGCCATATGAGATATGGATTGGGAGATAACTTAGTTTGTCATTTCTCAAGATTTGGGGTTGTGAAGTTTATGTAAAGCGATTATTATCTGATAAACTTGCACCTAAATCGGATAAATGCATATTTGTGGGGTATCCTAAAGAAACTAAAGGATATCAATTTTATCTCCCAAAAGAAAATAGAGTAATTGTTGTTCGAAATGGATTCTTTCTTGAAGAAGAATTTATTTCCAAAAGAATCAGCGGAAGTAAAATACGTCTTGATGAGATTCGAGAGCCACAATTAGTACCTGAATCGAATAATGAACCTCGATTAGATAGCTCACAAGTTCAAGATGAGCTTACTTCTATAGAACAAGGACCTCGAAGATCTGATAGGGTTCGTCAACAACCTGAGAGATATGGATTTCTTATCACTGACGATCACAATGTGGAGCTTATGGTTAATGATGAGCCCACTTCCTATCAAGAAGCCATTAAGAGTTCTGACTCTGGAAAATGGTTAGAGGCTATAAAGTCTGAGATGAAATCCATGTATGATAACCAAGTTTGGACTTTGGTTAATCCACCTAAAGGTTCAAAAACCATTGGGTGTAAGTGGGTTTTCAAAAAGAAAACAGACATGGAGGGAAATGTGCATACTTACAAAGCACGACTGGTTGCAAAAGGTTATAGACAAACTCATGGTATAGACTGTGACGAAACCTTTTCACCAGTTGTAATGCTTAAATCTATTAGAATTCTTCTTGCCATAGCAGCATATTATGATTATGAGATTTGGCAAATGGATGTCAAAACTGCGTTTCTTAATGGAAACTTACTTGAGGATGTGTACATGACACAACCTAAGGGTTTTGATGATCCTTTGAATTCTAATAAAGTGTGCAAGCTTCAAAGATCCATTTATGGATTGAAGCAAGCATCTCAAAGCTGGAATCTTCGGTTTGATGAAGCAATTAAAGAATTTAACTTTATCAAAAATGAAGATGAGATTTGTGTCTATAAGAAAATAAGTGAGAGTGCAATAGTCTTTTTGGTACTTTATGTTGATGACATCTTACTCATTGGAAACGACATCCCAACTCTACAAAGTGTAAAGACATGGTTGGGAAATTGTTTCTCAATGAAAGACTTAGGTGAAACTGCCTATATTCTAGGTGTAAGGATCTAAAGAGATAGATCTAGAAAGCTAATTGGACTAAGTCAAAGTACATACGTTGACAAGGTACTGAAAAGGTTCAGTATGCAACACTCTAAGAGAGGATTCTTGCCAATGTCACATGGTATTAAGCTCAGCAAAACTCAAAGTCCTTCTACAAAGGATGAAGAAGAGCACATGAACAAAATACCATATGCTTCCGCTATAGGGTCTATCATGTATGCCATGTTATGTACTCGACCCGATGTGTCATATGCTTTGAGCATGACGAGTAGGTTCCAGTCAAACCCTGGAGAGGCACACTGGACTACTGTCAAGAACATACTAAAGTACTTACGAAGAACTAAAAATATGTTCTTAGTTTATGGAGGACAAGAAGGCGAGCTAGTTGTAAATGGTTACACTGATGCTATTTTTCAGTCCGACATTGATGATTACAGATCGCAATCAGGTTTTCTATTTTGTTTGAATAGAGGTGCTGTAAGCTGGAAAAGTTCAAAGCAAGACACCGTGGCCGATTCTACTACAGAAGCTGAGTATGTAGCTGCCTCAACTACAGCTAAATAAGCAGTTTGGATTAAAAAGTTCATTATAGAACTAGATGTAGTTCCTAGTATTGTGAACCCAGTGGATCTCTATTGTGATAACAATGGAGCCATTGCACAAGCTAAGGAACCAAGATCACATCAGCGATCCAAACATATACTTAGACGTTTTCATCTCATTCGAGAAATTGTTGATAGAGGAGATGTCAAAGTATGCAAGGTATCAAATGATAACAATGTTGCAGATCCACTGACAAAGCCTTTCCCATCGTCTAAACATGATAGTCATACCAGATCAATGGGATTACGACTTATGCCAAATTGGTCTTAGTGCAAGTGGGAGACTGTTGGGGATATGTCCTAGAGTCAATTTGTACTTATACTATTGTCGTTATGTTTTATATAATAATATGAGACTTTCCTTTCCATGAATAGTGTGTTTTGTTTTATGGTCATCAAGTACGTGACTTGATAGTAAAACCCAACAATGAATACAATGACTATTCTAAATCTGTCCCTGATCGTTTATTATTATTGGAACAATAATAAATTAAGATTAGTATGTTTGTGACTGGATGGCTATGTTTTACTGGTCATGGATATTTGTGATATCAAGTCAAAACATAAATAAATGTTAGAAAATATTGTATTGGATATGACCCACTGTGAGAGTACTTCATGGAACATGTCATAAGTACTTTATAGCCATAATAATATTAAAAGTCCTTTAACCTAAATTCATCATAGTCTCCTACTTGATAAATTCTATATTTTGACATTGTCTAAAGTTGTCTTTAATTAGATAATAAATTAGACTACTGTTGGATATAGAATAAATCGAGGAGAGGAATATGATTGATTGTGAAGGAATTTGTCCCTCTCAATTATGGGAGAGATATCCATAGGCCCCTTGATAAGTTAGATTGTTAAAATGCATGGACGTGCTCAAATATATCAATCTAAGATATTGATATCATTTGTTTGAACAGTCTACTATAAAATCAAGAAATAATTGATTGAGCTTAATAAGGATGACATGCTCCGTGCCTTATGCTTAATCTGGATATCATGTGACAAAAGGACTAAATATAAAAGTATGGTTTGGTTCAAAGAGATCACCGGTCTTCATTTAACCTGGATAGTTATAATGTTTTGCTAGAAACTGCTTATAACTTGTGGGCCATTTAAATATGATTTGGGCACACTGCCAGTGTTAAATGAACATATAGGGTCACATAATAAGCGAGCTTGTTAGGTTATTTTCTGGTAACCGGATTCGATGAATCTGGAAACATGTCTAAGTTAATCGAACTTAGAAAATCTACCAGATACAATGAATCTGGAAATATGTCCACATTCGATGTATCTGAATGATGTCTAGATTATAAGAATCTGACTCGGTAAATTAATTAGTTAAATTACCGAGATAATGGCAGAATCTTATCGTATCAGTTTTAATTTAATTTGAATTTAAATTAAAATACGATAAGATATTATTAGGGTTGGACTCTAAGAGGTTCGGAGTGGGGTTTTAAGAAAACCCTAGCCGTCTTCTTGTGTGTGCCAATTCTGTTGTAAAAATTCGTGCCTTCATCGACCAGAAAAATAACCCTCTCAAAAACCCTAGGCACTAGCACTCCCCGGGTGACGAGTGAGTTCGCGGTGTGTATCCGATAGAGGACGTTCGCACACTGCAGCGTCTGGTGATCGTTCGGGTTGCACGCACAGTAGCACAATCGAAATTGAAGGATATCGATTACACATAACAGAGGTAAATCTGCAAACCTACGATCTTCTTAATCGTTTACTTGGATCCTCAGAAGGGATTCGTGGATGTTTTTCGCATTTAGGAGTCCACGAATTCTAACAATATTCCTTTATGAGAATGTTGATGAAAAGAGTTCATGTTATTTCTTTTTATGGATCCACAAAGTAGTATTCTTTGTTTTAAATTACAGGAAAAACATCATTGAGTCATTTGGCTTTTTACGTCCAAGTCAATGTATCATCATAATGTCATTTGTACATTAGCATGTGATGATTGACGTTGGTTCGAGGTTTTGAGACTGTACCATTTGATTTCCTTTAGTGGAAGGGAAAGTTGGTAACAAATGAAGCGAGAGAGATAAGGGGGAATAGGGACGGGGTCAGGGCAAAGTTGGTTCAGCATAGAAATTAGATAATAGAACATTCCAAAGCACAAAGCACTCCTATTAAAGTCACTTCATCAGGCTTAAATCCTTCTTCCTTCATTCTGAAAAACCACACAAAACATTCATTCTGTTAATGAACCAAATTCTTCAAAAAAATGTATCTCTTATGCATCTGTTCCTATTTTCATTTCTAGAAAAAAGCCGACAAAGCATAAAAAAAATGGCAGCGAAATTATCCAAACATTGTACAAACCTTCCAAAAATCCAGTATCCCATCAAATTTTGTCCTTAATAAAAGTCTTTTTTTGTGTTCAATTATGCTCTTCCATGCACATGCTATATTGGAAATAGGTTTAAAAAACTACTTTCACCGGATTTTATATGTTCACGGTTGTCTCCAAGAAAATGTAAGAAACCCATTTCAAAATTCGAACCTTTATAATTATACCCAACAGTAATAATCCATGTTCTTCAGAAGTCCACACCCTTCTGTACACATCGAAAATATCAAGAAGCCATGAAAAAGGGAATTCAAGAGGTACATAGGACAATGACATACCCCTTTGTCCACATCTAAAATATCATAAACCCATGAAAAACGGATTTCAAAAAGTACATAGGACAATGAATACTGCTTCGATTTATTTAATCCCTCAGAATCAATTCAATGAATAGAAAAATAGTTAATAGTTCCCAATTTTATAAATCTAACGACAAACATTATGCCAATATGTTTTACATCTGGAAGACTACTGTGCAAACTGCTATCCTACAGTAGTTACAACAGTTAACAAATACATCCATTCCAACAATACTATTATCTATTTTTACAGAACAAAACACTATAATTATCTACATGTAACTTTTACCTCTGACAATTTCCTAACTTTGTCCCTCAAACATTGCCACAGAAATGGCAAGAAGAAAAAGAAAAGCAACTACTGAAACATAGGAAGATATCCTTTCAACAAATACCAATTCTGCTGCCAATCAACACATTCAACAAGGTAATTGTACAATTCTTAAACCATTTGATCATTTATTTCTTTTGTGTAAAAATAGTTGTTGATGCCCCATATTTAACATACAATAAAAAATGCTGACAGAAATGGCAAGGAGAAAAAGAAAAGAACATGCTGAAATTCTAAAAATGAAGAGGAAAAAAGCTAATGAAAAAAAATATTCATTCAAAAGGAACATCCAATAAGGTAATTATAAAATTCTTAAACCATTTTCATCATTTATTTCTTCTGTGTAAAAACAATTGTTCATGTCCTATATTTAACATACAATGGAAAATGACAACAGAAATTGCAAGGCGAAAAAGAAAACAACGTCATGAAATTCTAAAATCCAAGAGGAAAAAGGCTGATGAAATATACATTCATTTAGCAAGTGAAACCTTTTCAAACACCAGACATACAAGTGTATCAGTAGGTAAAATACTTTCTTCACATCATACATATAGAACTTGGCTTAAATAGCGTAGGATTTGTGTTACCAAAGTCGTAGGAGAATTCGACCGAATCTCATCTCATTAAAAAGGCTTAAACATTTGGCAAAAATTAACATGTATTATTTCATAACTACTTAACATGACATCTGGACATGCAGTGAATCAAAATGAAGCAAACATTGAACTACAACTAATAAAGAAAGTGACAATATGCCCAAGACCACAAACTGTAGTAGCACTGAAAAAACCACAAAATTTAGAAATTCATTCATTCTGCCCCTTCACATAAGTTAATAGCATGTAGTCATAAATCAAGCCCTCACTCTATCCTAACCTTCATCTACATAGTTTATACCAATTCCACTGGAATTAGGCATAGGATAAGGTTCTTCTACATTCATTGTAGCGCTTCACATAACTTAATACAATGCAATCATAAATCAACCTCTCAATGTACCCTAACCTTCATCCACATAGTTTATACCAACTCCACTACCATCAGACATAGGATAAGGTTCTTCTACATATGCTGCAAAACCCAATCCTCATATCTTGGGGGAAAAAAAACAAAGGTATCAATTCTTACATTTCATAGTTTGCTTCATAGTTTATGTATTGAATACCATTACTTTACATTCAATAAATGCCATTATACACAGCTTATGAAAATGCATAGACATGAAAGTGAGTGTGATTTAAAGTTTTTAGTTTGTTAAAGGTATTAGTTGTACAATGACTATAATAATTGTCATTTTTTATACCTCAAATATACCTATTGTAATAAATAAGTTTTCCTCATTTTATTGTTCATTATGTACACAATATATAGAATATGCAAGAAGAAGAAGAAAAGAACGCAGAAAAATACTCAATGCTAAGAGAAAAGTAGCTTCAAACAGTAACAAAGCATCAAAGAAAAAAACAACAATACCTGTAACAGGTATCAATTTTCACATTTCATTTTTCTATTCATAGTTCATTTATTTAGTACTATTTTTTCATGATCGTTGCATTCTATTATTCACATATTCTGAACTAAACTATAGCTCTTACTATGGAAACCTGAATATGAATGCCAATTTTGTCAAGCAGCATTTTGGAAGCGTGAAAAAATAAAAGAGCACTCAAAGAAAAGGCATCCAAGATACAAACTGTGTTGTAGACAGGGGAAAATTAAATTACCACAAAGACGATTACCACCAGAACCACTCAATTCCCTACTTTGTCATAATGCACCTGAAGATTCCTTAACTTTCTTAGAAAACATCAGAGCATATAACTCAATGTTTTTAATGACATCTATGGGTGCAAAAGTTGATGACCATATCAATCAACGTTCAGGACCCTATATCTATCGGATAAATTGTGAGAATTATCATAGTATTGGTTCTTTGGTCCCAAAAATTGGAAAAGATGCACATTTTATCCAATTATATTTTCATGATACTGGAAATGAAGTGCAGAACAGAATCAAAGCAATGAATCAAAAACAAGCAAATAGCAAATTGGATGAACAAACTATCCAACAATTGATTCATATGCTTGATGAACATCATGAATTGGTGAAAGTCTTCAAAATGGCTCGAGACAGGCACAAAAATATTGAAATAACTGAGTTCAAAATTAGATTGTTCCATAGTAGGAGTGTTAGCAACAAGTAATACCCACCTCCAATAACCTTAGAAATTGCAGGCCTTATAGTTGGAGATATAAATCATATCACAAAGGACAAAGACATAATTGTTGAAATGAGGTTAGGAATATTACAAAAAATTAGTTACCTACATCCTTGCTTCATGGTTTTACAGTATCCATTGTTATTTCCTTGTGGTAAAAATGGATTTCATCCTCAGATACCATATGTTTATTCCATGGAAGAACGACATGGTAAACAGAAATATGTCACAATGAGATAATACTATGCATACATATTACAATATAGAAGAGCAGAAGGCAATACATTATTGTTGTCTGAGAGATTATTTCAACAGTTTATGGTTGATGTATATACAAGAATTGAGCAAGCACGACTCCAATGGATCACGGATCACCAAGGAAAGTTATGAACTGAGTTATACAAAAATGTATTTGATATAATTCAAAAGGGAGATACAGATTCCACAACAGTAGGATAGAGGACTATTTTACCTTCTTCTTTCACTAGTGGTCCTCGATACATTGCTTAAAACTATCAAGATGCAATGGCACTGTGCAAATTTTTTGGCAATCCAGATTTTTTTATTACATTTACAGCAAATCCTAAATGGTCAGAAATTGAAGAAATGCTAGCAGAATGCCTCGACAAAAACCAGAAAATCAACCAGATATTGAAGTCCGTGTTTTTAAAATGAAGCTTGATGAAATGATTGAAGACATTATCAACAACAAAATTTTTGGACAAGTTGACGCAGGTACATTTAAACAAATTTAGAAATACAATTGCTATTTCCTATACTACAAATCTCACGCACCTAACAAATCTCTTGCAGTGGTATACACAATTGAATTTCAGAAAAGAGGTCTACCATATGCACATATTATCATATGGCTTAATCAATGTTCAAAGCGACACACATCTGAAGAAATTGATGAAGCCATATCTACAGAAATACCAAATCCAGATATAGATCTAATGGGATATGAAGTTGTAACTGAATTTATGATCCATGGACCATGTGGAGTTGGCTACAAGATATCACCATGCATGATAGATAGTATATGAATGCAATGTTCTATTTCCAAAATATTTCAACAACTATGTATAAATATGCAGTATCATTTCTATAACAATTTAATAGTAATGAACATTATTTTAACTACATGATAGGCCAATGCTTAAAGCATTTCCCAAAGAAACTGCATAATATGACAACAATAGATGAAAGTGGATTTTGCAACTACCGACGAAGGGACATATCAATTTTTGTGAACAAAAGTGGTTTCAAACTTGACAATAAGTTTGTTGTTCCATACAATCGATATTTTTTGGTCAAGTACAAAAGCCACATTAATGTTGAAGCGTGTAATAAATCAAGGGCCATAAAATATTTGTTCAAGTATGTCAATAAAGGCCCTGATAGAACAACTGTGATCATGGAACAAGAAAAAGGTGACTCTACACAAAATCTATAGAAGGCAATGCAAATGGAAATGAAGTTAAAATGTACTTAGATTGTAGATACATTTCAACATGTGAAGCATCTTGGAGGATCTATGATTTCGATATTCATTTCAGAATACCTACTATAGAAAGATTGGGATTCGACTTAGAGAATGAGCAAATTATTATCTTTATAGATAGTTGTTCTCTACCTACTATTGCAGACAGTGAAGATGCTAAATGAACAATGTTTACTGAATGGTTTGAAACAAATAAAAGAGATCCAAAAGTAAGGAAATATACATATTTTGAATTTCCTCAGCATTATACTTGGAAGAAACAATAGAAGATATGGACAAAGAGAAAGAAAGATAGATGCATTGGATGTGTTATATTTGCACATCCAGCTTCAGGAGAAAGATATTACATGAGAATGTTGTTAAATCATGTTCATGGGCCTACATTATATAAAGAGATACGAAATTACAATGACACATCATATCCATCTTTTAAGGCAGCCTGCTATGCAAGAGGACTTTTACAAGATGACAAAGAATGGCATGAATCCATAAATGAGGCTACACAATAAGCAAGTGGACCTCAACTCCAAGAACTATTTGTGACAATACTTTTATTCTGCAATGTTTCAGATGTGAAAATTTTCTAGGAAGTAAATTGGAAGTCTATTAGTGATGATATTGAACATCGACAAAGAAAACTATTACATTTCCTAAGTTTAAGTTTGTCAGCAGAACAAATCAAGAATTACACATTGAAGGAAATACAAGTTCTTCTTATGAAGCACGGAAGAATTTTGGAAGAAATACAAGGCATGCCAATTCCAAATAAGGAAATCTTGAAGGATGTTGAGAACAGTTGCATCTATGAAGAAATGATGTATGACACAGAGATTTTGAGAACTGAGCATGAATCAATGTTAAAAAAGCTAAAGGCAAAGCAAGTCAAGGCATATGATGCTATGCTAAATGCTGTGGAAAATAATGTTGAAAAATTTTTCTTCCTATATGGATATAGAGGAACTGGAAAAATGTTTGTGTATAGAGCAATAATCAACAAATTGAGATTAGAATAAAAAATAGTACTTGATGTAGCTTCATCAGTAATTAGTCAAATGTTTATTTCCACTCTCTATCAATTGTATATTTAACACATTCTAATGTCATGCTTAAAAATCTTCATACAGGCATTACATCATCATTGCTACTCGGAGGAAGAACTGCACATAGCATATTCAAAATGCAAATAACAACTAATGATAAGACCACATGCTCAATCAAAGCTAATACGCAATTGGCTAAGTTTATTAAAAGAGCTGTTCTTATCATATAGGACGAGGCGCCTATGAATTCCAAGTATGTGTGCAAACTACCTAAATTGCATCATCTTTTACAGACCACATTAAAAAGAAACCACGCTGCAAACTTGAAAAAAAAAACATTTATGTATCAAAAAAAAAAGAAAAACAACATTTTTCATATCACCTAAGGCTTGTTTTGGTTCGCAAAGGGGGGGGGAGGGAGGAGGAGTGGCACATTCTACTTCCACTAGGAGAAGTTAATGTATTTACTCTTATCCTGTTTTGTTGGAGTGAAAATAAGAAAGGAATGAGAGGGAAGAAGAGAGAAAATAATCAATTTAATTTACTATTTTATTCCTTATTATCTATTTTATTAAATTTGTTAATGTAAAAAATGTGATTAATATTGTCATTATTACTCTCACTTTATTTTCTCTCTCCCAATCCCTCCAAATTGGGAGGGAAGAAATCCTGATGTGGATGGGGAGTGGTACCCCTCTTGATTTACTTCCCCTCCACATCTACATCTAACCAAACAAGGTAAATGTCTCATTTACCTCCACATTTACTTCCCCTTCTCATTTACTTCCACAAAACAATCCAATCAAACCAAGCCTAAAGAACCACTTCATATACAGGTATGTCTTTGAAACAGTTGATAGAATATTGAAAGATATCCTAAGAAGATCAAAGACATTCAATGAAAATAAAGCTTTTGGAGGAAAAACTGTGCTCTTGGGTGGAGATTTTTGACAAATTCTCCTTGTAATTCCAAAAGGCGGACGAGTAGATATAGTATGCACGTCATTAAACTACTCTTATTTTTGGAATGAGTGTGAAGTTTTGACACTCACCCAAAATATGAGACTTCAATAGTTTAATGAATGTAACATTAAACAAGCACAATAGACACAAGAATTTGCTAATTGGCTATTGAAAATAGGAAATTCTCAACAAGCGGCAAAGACAATGGGAGATGACACTGAAGCAACTTGGATAAAAATCCCAACATAATACATGATTGATGGTAATGAAGATCCAATAAAAGCAATTTTTGAAGCAACATACCCATATTTTGAATGCCAATTATTTGGCAAAAAGGGCAATTCTTACACCTCGAAATGAAATTGTAGATGAAATCAACGATTTTGTTCTTGACAAAGTACCAGGTGAAGCAATAAAATACATCAGTGCAGATAGAATTGACAAGGCAATGGGAAAGTTATTGGATGAAGAAATGTCACATCCAATTGAGTTTTTAAATAGCCTCACCTTTCCAAGAATACCAGACCATAAGTTGTTGTGCAATGGAACAAGGCTGATAGTCTCACAAACAGGTAGCAGAGTAATTGAAGGCAGAATCACTTCAAGATCTAACATTGGAGAAAAAGTGCTTATTCCTAGAATAGATGTGTCTATAGCTAATACAAAACTGCCATTCACATTGATAAGTAGACAGTTCCCGATGAGAGTTTGCTATGCAATGACAATAAATAAAAGCCAAGGACAAACACTATCAACAGTTGAATTATATCTACCTAAACCAGTTTTCATTCATGGTCAACTTTATGTAACTCTTTCAAAAGTGAAAACAGCAGATGGATTGAAAATATTGGTCATTAAGAAGGATCAAAAGTTAAAATTTCATACAAAGAACATCATCTATCAAGAAATTTTTACAAAACTCCTAATGGTACTATTAAATTTGATATTTTTTAAAAATTTTCAACCACTCTAAATCTGTTGATTAATAATTCATTCAGTAACAATGTCAAAGCTACAAGAGATGATCATGCATGAATAAAACAGAAATGATACACCAATTCCCAGCACATAAACAAGACAAAAAACAACAATATTTGAGGTATGATTTTCGATATACTATATCTACAAAGTCCACTACATACATGACAAACTCTAGGTTAGTGGTACTGCCAAAAATACAACTACCTTAGCCAAATTTAATTTAGAGTCACTAACTTATTTCATTGACTCTAACATTTTCATGATAAATCTGTCTTTTGTTTCAGTTTCTATACTGTGAGGTAGTATATCAGTAGACTCGGGCATGCGCTTGGAAAAGAAGATACGTTTCAGTAACTTTTCATTGCAAACTTAGTGATTCACAAGATGAAAGATCTGCTACATTTACCAAAATATTTTTCAAAATATTGAATATTTCTATTTTTGTTTTCTCCTTTGCTTGGAATAGTATAACTTATACACTCTTCACTAAATATTTACAAATCTTCGGCTTTAAGCATAATTTGTAAAAAAAAAAAAAAAATGTTCCACCAACAATCAAAAACTAAAATTACAGAAGAAGCACCATATGCAAGTCCATTCATAAGAAGATTACACAAATATACACACCATATTGGGAAAAATCAAGAAATTGAATAAATCAAACAAAATAACATACTCATACCTCAAAAACAAATAAATTTTGCCAAAACAAAAGTTCTTTCTAAACAGATCTCTATCAAAAACGAAAATTACACAAAAACCAAAATTACATATCCATATGCAACTCCATTCATAAGAAGATTGGACACATTTACATATTCAATTCTCTTAATATTTTCATGAAAATGTGCATCATACGTGAGAGTTTTTGATGGTAAACCATCGTCGTAAAACACCGAATGGTTTCCCAAACATGTTCATATATACTTAGCACATAATGAAATTCACAAAGCTTATAGCACAAAAAACTTAGTAAAATTCCTTTATGGTTTCGCAGACTTCAAAAAAAAATTACATTTATATATTCAATTTTGTTAATGTTTTCATGACAATGTACATCATATGTGGGTTTTTAATGGTAAACCATCATCGCAAAATACCAAATGGTTGCCCAATCATACTTATAGTGACGCATAATATACTTAGTACATAATCACATCCCAAAAAATTTTAAAAAATGTGACTGAAATGCACTTTCATAACTACATATTTGCATAGCATAAATCAAACAAAATAACATAACCATACCTCAAAAAAAATAAAATGCCAAAACAAACCTAAATAAATATCTATCAAAAATCAAATTAACAGAAAAAGTACCATCTGCAAGTCCATTCATAACAAGATTGGGCACATTTAAATATTCAATTTTGTTAATGTTTTCATGAAATTGTGCATCATATGTGGGCTTTTGATGGTAAATCATCGTTGCAAAATATTGAATAGTTGCCCAATCATGCTTATATTGACGCCTAATATACTTAGCACACCATCATATTTCGTAAAATTTTAAAAAATCTAAGTGAAATGCACAACAAAATTCCTTTATGGTTTTGTACACTTCCATAAAAAAATACATTTACATATTCAAATCTCTTAATATTTTCATGAAATTGTGTATCATACGTGGGCTTCTGATGCTAAACCATCATCGCAAAACACCAAATGATTGCACAATCATGCTTATATTGACGCCCAATATATTTAACACACTATCAAATCTGAAAAAAAATTTAAAAATGTAAGTCAAATGCAGTTTCTCCAAACCCAATTTTTTATATTAGTTTCAACCAATATTTTATCACATCATCCTTGAATATAAGTAAGATTTATTATGTATTACTTTTAATCACATCCCAAGCTTAAAATTCACATTCATCATCAAAATCACGCTCCTAGGTAAAAAACTACCGACCATAACAACAACAACAACAACACTGGAATCACCCTTCAATGTAACTTGAATGGCAATACAATAGAAACAAAAATATGCATAAAAATTAAATCTCTATAAAATGAAGATAACCAATAACAAAAAAATTCAAATCGCATCAAAGCATTCCATAGAAAGAAAAAGCCAAGCTTTACTAATACATATGGTTTCGTTCCTTTATGGTTTCGTAGATTTAAAAAAAAAATACATTTACATATTCAATTCTGTTAATATTTTCATAAAAATGTACATCATACGTGGGCTTTTCATAGTAAATCATCGTCGCAAAACACCAAATGGTTACCTAATTATATTTATATTGACGCCTAATATACTTAGTACACAATCACATCCCAAAAATTTTTTTAAAATGTGACTAAAATGCACTTTCATAACTACATATTTGCATAGCATAAATCAAAGAAAATAACATAACCATACCTCAAAAAAAAAAAAAACTGTCAAAATAAACCTAAATAGATATCTTTCAAAAACCAAATTAACAGAAAAAGTACCATCTGCAAGTCCATTCATAACAAGATTGGACACATTTACATATTCAATTTTGTTAATGTTTTCATGAAATTGTACAGCATACGTGGGCTTTTAATGGTAAACCATCATCATAAGACTGAATGGTTGCCTAATTATGTTTATATTGACGCCCAACTTACTTAGCACACCATCACATTCCGTAAAATTTTAAAAAATCTAAGTGAAATGTAAAGCAAAATTCCTTTATGGTTTTGTACACTTCAATAAAAAATACATTTACATATTCAATTTCCTTAATATTTTCATGAAATTGTGTATCATACGTGGACTTCTGATGGTAAGCTATCGTCGCAAAACACCGAATGGTTGCCCAATCATGCTTATATTGATGCCTAACACTACAAAAAAACCCAGCAAATACGATGCGATCAATTACGACGGCCATAAAACCGTTGTAATTGAGCATCTTTAACGACGGTCAGTAAGCCGTCGTATTAGACAACTATATACGACGGTTTGGGTATAACCATCGTATTAGGTCGAGCAAATACAACGGCTACATTAACCATTGTATTTTGTCGTCCTAATACGACGGTTATACTCAATTCGTCGTATTAGGTGAATAAAATACGACGGCTAGGCATAACCGTCGTAAATATTAGGGTTTAGGGTTTAAGATTTAGGGTTTAGGGTTTAAGAGTTAATTTTAATTAAAATTTAGCTATTTTTATAAATATCACTCTTTAACAACCGTTGTATGAGTCAAAATTACTGTAATTTATGTTTTTGAAGTAAAATAAAATGAATCGAAAGTAGTTTGAATTTTATCTATTTCTTTTCAAATTTAGTCATCAGTAGTTTTAGTAATGCTTCGGTTGGTTCATAATTTGATATATAATTATATTTGTAAATACACTATTTTTTATTACTATTTTATATGTGCTACTAAAAAATGTGATAAAATAAAACAAATGACTAATTTCAACAACAACAACAAAAACAAATGACTTTCAAATTTGGTATAATTAAATTAACTAGCTTGTTTTAACTTTGTAATTATATATCTAGCTAGTTAATTAATACTTAGATCATTAATCTTGTAAATAAATCTACAGTTTGCATCTTATGAATTCAATTTTCTTATATTTGTATTAAAGATCGAGTTTGAATTTCATTTTGTTAGTTAATTATTCTATGATATGTTTTTTATGTGTGTGTGTGTATGTGTGTGTGTGTGAAAAATTGTAATTACAAATATGCATGCGTGTGCATATATCTATGTAGTATATGTAATTTAATTAATATTTTAGAATTAAAGTTAATGTAGTTTTGTGTCATGTTAGTGTGTGTGTGTGTGTGTGTGTATATATATATATATGTATGTATATATATATAAATTTAAGAGTAGTTAATTTTTAATTTTTATACCGGATCAAATACGACGGTTTGATGGATAACCGTCGTATTAGGGCAACAAAATACGACGTTTGTAATATCCGTCGCATTAAGTTACCCTAATACGACGGTTATTCACCAACCGTCGTATTAAGTGCAGTTCATACGACGGTTATTACAATCGTCGTATGTGACCGTTATATCAATCCCGCCGCAGTCGTCTTTCTTTCTCTGTTCTTCATTGAGCTTGAGCTGTCTTCTCGGCACATCTTCTTCTCGGAGCTGTCTTCTTCTCTGCGCATCTTCTTCTTCACGCATCAAATTGCTCAGTCGGGGCTGTCTTCTTCTCCGGGCTGTCTTCTTCTCCGTCGCATTTTAGCCACCTAGCTCCGCCTCCGCCCCTGCGTCTGGGTATGTCCTTCAGATCTGACTGCTGCTTGTTTATTTGTACAGCTATTCTGGTTGGGATTACTGAGATTCACATTGTATATGGTATATAATTCCCTAGTTATTTTATTGCAAAAGTAGACACATACTAGCTGCATTATTTACATACATCAATCTATTATTATTAATTCTCGTGGCAACAGACAGCAATGGAACAATTACACTTTGCAACAATTAGGCTTTTATTTAGTATTCATGAAAGTTTAGTTGGAAGAAGTACAGGAGATACCTCTTTCTCCCCAAATTGTAGTGGTGCAACCAGAAAGGGATTACTCTCCCCTGTCCTTTTCCTCTTAGAGAAATTCCCAAGTTTAATAGCAATTGGTTTGAATCCATTACAAGTCATTTGATGCTGCAAATTTCTCAAAGCACTATCTATTTCTCTGTGCTTTCCAACTTCATCAGGTTCATCCCTCTTTAGCTTGTATTACTTTTTTATCTCCTAAGTTCAAGTTTGCATAAGTCTCAGGGTCCAGAAAAGCAAGCAACCAAGAAGGTATATATTCACCTGGCAGACTTTCTCCTTTTTGTATTGAATTCTCAATTGCAGTTCTAGAACTTTAGAAAGACACAATTTGATGTTGCCATTAGGGTTCAGGCCTAGCTGAGTTTAATTAATAGAAAAACTTCCATATATATGAAATTAGTTGTGATTTTCATATGGAAATTAATGTTGTCAAAGCATTCTTAAATAAAACCTCATCTAAGACAAAATGTAGTTATTTTAGAACTTATTCAAAAGTCGTAGTTCATCTTTAGCTCATTCTTTCTTAGTTGTGAACTTGTGTTTTTAACTCCATTCTAGTATAGGAACTTAACAGGGTAAAACGTACCAATTTATTTAATGCCATTTTCAGTTATCATTGCTTTTCCTTTCTTCTCTTTGCTTTTTTTTTTAATGCCCCTTTCAGTTGCACCACTTTCAGTTTTCATTGTCTAAATAACTCTCTATTAAAAAACAATTGGTATTAAACATTTAAGTACTTGTTATCTTATTTGCAATACTCCCAACTAAGTAAACATAAATTTTGTACATTATAAGCTTATGATGGCATAAGTTGTTTTTGCTTTTCCATATTTTTCCTCAAAGGATTATCATATATACTCCCTAACTTGTTTTAATATTACTCTTGCTATGCAGGTTATTGGTGGTGTCATAGCAAAAAATGCTCTAGAAGAAAATTATCACTATTAGATACTATTCAACGTGGTCAATTTAAGGTAATGAAATAGAAAGTGAATTTTATATATGTGTATGGTATTTTGCTTGATGATATTTCAACCATAAACCTTCTGTTTATGATGAAATTTGTTATAAACATGATTGAATGGTCGGATGGTTTTATGAGTTTTTTATTGGTTGAATTGCATAATTGTGCATTTTGAGGTGGCCTAGTGCCTGGAAAATATTCATTTTATAGGGGAAACTCTGTCAAAAATTTTTTAAAATTTTTTTTTCAAAGAATCTGACTAAAATAGTTTTGTGAGAAAATTTTTTACAAATAATTTTATTTTTTTAAGTTGATAATTTACTAAATGTCTGGTATGTTTATCTTGATTTTTTAGGTAGATTTTTTTTAAGTATTTTTTAGGTAGCTTATTTGTTTAAGGATTTTGGAGTTCCAAGATATCTTGATTAATTAAATCTTTTATTTTCTCTCTTTTAAAAACTCTCAAGGAGTTTATTTATTTATTTTAACTACTACTAAAACTATGTTTATCATTTCCACTACTAAAAAGGAGAATGAACACTAATTTGATGGGGATTGAATTCTTGACCTATTTCCATTTTATCATTTCCCTTCATTTCCATTCATTCTTGAATATGTTTATCATAAAGAAACTTGTAGATCGACTGAAAATGTGGATAAATGAATAGGAAGATGGACCGATCATGGATTGACTTACAAGACCGTTTAGGTGATGAATATAATAAAGGTTTGGATGCCTTTGTAGAATTTGCGTTAAGAGACAAACCCAATGGATCCAAAATCCATTGTCCTTGTATGAAGTGCCAGAATAGGTATCTTTATAGTACACTAGATGTCAAACAGCATTGCCAAATGTGGGGTTTCATGCGTTGGTACAAAAAGTGGAGTGTTCATGGGGAAACATACTTATCTGTTGACCTTAGTGGCTCAGGTGTGCTAAGTTAATATAAAGTAAATATTACGATATGTCTGTTGATATTTTAATTAATAAGTCGTTGATATTTTGTAGGTTCCACAGCGAGGAGTTCTTGCGAAGGTGGAAAGCTACCTTCCGGATGGGATGAGCCAGGGTTTCGAAAGTACGCTGTTGGTGTTAATCAACACGGAGGGCTTGTTGGGTTAGATGCATCTCGTTATAGTTCAGTGGTGGGCTATTTTGCACGCATGAGCAGTAGGTTCTCTCTGAATTACAGGGATTGGCATTCCATACCTCAGAGACTCAAAGACGAAGTTTGGCAAGAAATACAGGTAACTAATTTTATTCTAACATAGACAAGAGTGTTTTCTTCAAAAATTAATATTTTGTTTATTTAATTATTTGTTAAAATTCGTACAAGGACAACACCACGATGCCACCAGAAGGACGTAGTGTCACAATGAAGATGATATGCACAGCGTGGAAGGATTTTAAGTCGAAGTTAAAACAAAAATACTACGTTCCTTTCCAACAAAGTACAGAGCCTATTGTTTGTCAAGATAAACGAGTTGACGAAAATAAATGGATGATGTTAGTTAATTACTGGCGTTTGGAGAATACACAGGTTGTACCATAGAAGTTGACTACTTTTATATCTCAGAACTTGTTTAATTTTTTTTATATGTTAACTATTATAATTAATCACAGATGGAGGCCGACCGGAATAGACAAAATTGATCACATTTGGCATATCCACTGGTCACAGGAAGAATGCCACATTCTGTTATACAAGATCAGGTATTCAGTTTATGTTATACACTATTCAGATGAAATTTATCTACTTTGCTTGAAATTTTTGACACATCTTTACAGATGGCCTCACAAGGCCAACCGACATCATAATATGATATGTTCCTTGCAACACGAAGGTGGCACGGTCGGCAGGCTGATGGTTTAACTACAGAAATGATTGTAAGTTATATTTGAATGCTAATTTTTCTGAGTTTTTAAAATATGATAACGACATGACATTAACCTAATATAAATTTGATATAATGTTTCTTAATTTTGTAGGACCGATTAGAGACAGAGTGACAGGCATTGCCTGAGTCTGAACGCATGGAGGAAGTAAAGGATCATATATTTCGGCGATTGTTTGGTCCAGAAACAAGAGGTCGTGTTAGGTGTAAGGGAAAAGGTCCAACACCAACGTCAGTCGGTCAATCATCAAGTTCTGGAGCAAATGTTGAGGAGGTCGTCAGGATTGAGGTTGAGGCACGTATACAGAGTATGCGAGATACTATGCAGGCTGAGATGCGAGCTGAGATGCAGCGTGAGCGAGAGGTTTACGAGTCACGGAATAGCTTCGCTTCAGACTACCATGGAAGCATTAGCGTGTAGATTAGATGCAGGCACATTGCCTATACCTCCATCTAGTGCTTCTAAGGCATCTCCTGGTGTTGGTTCCACTTCTCTACCTATTAGATCGAGTGATCCTGGCGAGCTTATCCGTCATGATGACTGACATTTTCATTTTCTACTTATTTGTATTTGTACTACTGCTTCTGTATACTGAGGATAAATTTGTTGTCATGATAATGTACTTGTTTGTATTTGTATTTGTATCCGGTATGATTTGTCTACTGAGGATATTGCTTTTGAGTTGTTTGGCAATGAGGAGATTGTGTTTTGTTATATTTGGTGTTGAATGCGTTGATTTTATTATATTTGACTTTAAATTGTACGTGTACAGGGTTTCGTCCAAATAAAAAATGATCTACAAACCAAATTAGGCATAATACGACGGCTGCAACTGTCGTATTTGCTTGAGGGAATCTAATACGACGGCTTGAAAAGCCGTCGTAATTGTGAAAATATACGACGGCCACTTGGGGACCAAATACGACGTCCTTGCCTGGAACAAATACAATGGTCCATAGCCGTTGTATTTGATAGGAAAAGCGACGGTCGACGGTTTATCAAAACTGTCGCAAAAAATGACCGATGAACGCAAAAGCGACGAGAGCAAATACAACGGCTATAGAACCGTCATATTAGGCTAATACGACGGTTTTGTAGCCGTTGTTGAGCAAAAGCAACGAGATCAAATACGACGGCTGTAAAACCATCGTTTAGCCGTTGTATTTGGCTAATACGACGGCTCCACCATCAAATACGTCGGCTCTGTGGCCGTCGTATTTGCTCTATAATTTTGTAGTGCAACATATTTAGCACACAATCAAATCCAGAAAAAATTTTAAAAATGTAAGTCAAATGCAATTTCTCCAAACCCAATTTTTGGTATCAGCTTCAACCAATATTTTATCACATCATCCTTGAATATAAGTAAGATTTATTATGTATTACTTTTGATCACATCCCAAGCTTAAAATTCACATTCATCATCAAAATCATGCTCCTAGGTAAAAAACTATCGACCATAACAATAATAACAACACTAGAATCACCCTTCAATGTAACTTGAATGGCAATACAATAGAAACAAAAATATGCACAAAAATTAAATCTCTGCAAAATGAAGATAACCAATAACATAAAAAGTCAAATCACATCAAAGCATTCCATAGAAAGAAAAAGCCAAGCTTTACTAATACATATGGTTTCGTAGACTTAAAAAAAAATTACATTTACATATTCAATTCTATTAATGTTTTCATGAAAATGTACATCATACCTAGCCTTCTGATGGTAAACCATCGTTGCAAAACACCGAACGATTGCCCAACCATACTTATATTGACACTCAATATACTTAGTACATAATCACATCCCAAATTTTTTTTTAAAATGTGACTGAAATGCACTTTCATAACTACATGTTTGCATAGCATAAATCAAACAAAATAACATAACCATACCTCAAAACAAAAAAAAATGTCAAAATAAACCTAAATAGATATATATCAAAAACCAAATTAACAGAAAAAGTACCATGTGCAAGTCTATTCAAAACAAGATTGGGTACATTTACATATTCAATTTTGTTAATATTTTTATGAAATTGTGCATCATACGTGGGCTTTTGATGATAAACCATCGTCGCAAAACACTGAATGGTTGCCCAATCATGCTTATATTGACACCCAATATACTTAGCACACCATCACATTAAGTTTAAAAAATCTAAGTGAAATGCATAGCAAAATTCCTTTATGGTTTTGTACACTTCAATAAAAAAATACATTTACATATTCAATTCTCTTAATGTTTTCATGAAATTGTGTATCATACGTGGGCTTCTGATAGTAAACTATCGTCGCAAAACACTGAATGGTTGCCTAAGCATGCTTATATTGACGCCCAATATACTTAGCACACAATCAAATCCGGAAAAAAATTTTAAATGTAAGTGAAATGCAGTTTCTCCAAACCTAGTTTTCGATATCCGCTTCAACCAATATTTTATCACATCATCCTTGAATTTATGTCAAAATCACACTAATCTATGTCAAAAGAACATTGGACATATTTATGTCAAAAGTAACTAAACAAAAAAAACTTTTAATAGTTGATACTACTGCAGTAAAAAGAATATGTATGTGTTTTAAAATAAAAACAAGAGGTACAATAGTAATTTATGTTCCATATTTTTATGAGCAGTGTATAAGAAGAGATATTATTTTGTAGTTCTTATTCCCACAACAAAAATTACAATAACCAAGCTACTCAAATATGTGATACAACTAACCAAACTTACCAAAACAAATAGATTTCCTTCATATTTTAATCTATCTAACCTGTTTCTGTTAAACAAAACCTAAAATTTCATCAAATAAATAAATGTATATTCACCTACAAAGCAGTAAATGAAATAGCAATTTATAGAACTGAAATAAAAAATCAAAACACAAGTCCCCTTGAATTTCTTTCTTCATTTAACATACTTGGTTAACTACTTCAACATGTCTGAGTGAGCCTCTTCTACAATCTTAACAGTAGATTCATCATTAAGGTTATACCTCAAAGTCCAGCCATAGCTAACACCCAGGAATATCTTCACAAAGCTATCAACCTGCAAATTTAACGAACACTAATCACTCCAAAAGTTTTAGGAAACGGGAAAAAGTACCGAGCAATGTTTCATATCTGATCTTGCAACCATTTGCTAAACCAAAAGCTTCTTACCTCAGGTTTTGCATATAAAACATTGCCTAGATGTTTTATTTCCTATGCTGAACTGATTCTATCGTTCTCAGCTCCGAGTAAAGCAATATGAATTTTAACTTCTGCAATGACATTAATCATTCATCAGTTAAAACATGTGCAACATTTCATGTTTTCCTAGCATAAGGACTAGTTATTCAAAGAACTTGATATGCAATGATTACCATTGATTTCATTAGTTGTTATTGGACCAGGGTGTAATATAACTCCAGCCTGAATGCAGTCAAATTTTGCCAATTTGACAACCACCATGCCTGAAAGTAAAGTAAGAAGCAATTCTTAGATTCTCAATGTTATAATTGTTGTAAGTGATTAGTTTCAAATTGTAACTCCAATGAATGACATCAAGTCTTACCTTCCCAACAAAAACCTACTGCCCCAATGGCTAAAACTCCTAAGCTTTTCAGAGCAGCAAGTAAAACCATGTTTGTAGGAACTGCTACATCCATCATTTTTGGATATGACAAGTTGAGATCTACCATAAGGAGAAAAAAGAGGATTTATCATCAAGGTTCAAAGAATTCAGAAAGATGGCATTTGTGCAATGGTAATAAGAATTAATAATAGAAAGAATAGAGTCAATGTTATACTTACTTTGCATGATGCGTTTGAACATCTCCTACAGAAACAAAGTTCCACACATGGTCAGAAAAGTATGAACACCTTCCTTTGCACCTTATCCCCTCCTCCGCTTCCATCCAACACCCCACCCCCAAACACCATCCCCCCTCCCCCAACAAAAGAAAAAAAAAAGAATGGGAAAGAATACAAGTAAAGGATAATTGTTTGTTAGTAAAATGATTTGCATATAAAAGAAAACCATATAAATTACCTCCCCCTTGGTCAAGCGACGTTATACTGCATTCCTCTCCCACAGTACTGACCTGGAAAGCGAAAATGGGTGTGATATGCAACTGGCTTAAATATGTATCGCCAAAAGAAAGTAGCAACATCAATCATATTCTTACAGTAAATCCCTTGTAGTCATGTGCAGGATAGATGAAAGTATCTTTTGGCAATGTGAAAATATAAGCCCATAAAGATGAAGGATAAGGAAATATGGGAAAAATTGGAGGATAGAAGAAATATATACAATTAGTTTTTACCGTACTTCAATATACAAAACAGAATAATTAAATCCTTGCTTGAGAATGTACTGATTTGTACAACTGCTATGAACTTCCACCCTGTAATAAAAAATTTTAAAGTTATTCTCTGTCTAGATCAATTTTATTCAATAGAAAATTGGTTCTTTGACCTCAAGGTACATTGAAATCCAATGAAAGCCAAAAGGTTATTTCATGCTTAGTGCCAATAAATACATCCAATTAGTGCCAATAAATACATCCAAAAAACTATTTCCTTAATCATATATCTCATTTAGTCTAAAATGACAGACGAGAACATGGAATCATAAGTGAAAAGTAAGTCTGCACTGTGCTTAGATGATGAAGGCATGACTCAATACCACCTTAAATGTTCAAAGAGGTAAAATAGTAAATTTACCATCCCTGAGAAGAATTTAGTGTAATACTTTGTATCTAAGACTCCAACTGTGCTTACACAAGTTAATACTCCAACTATTAAAAAAGCTAACTATTTCTTTATTTTATAAAAAAAAATGGAAATACTTTTCCAAAAGTTGAATCAAAATCTAACATAGTGTTGAGTATTAAAATTTAAAACAACAATTATATAAAGTGGTCACAATATTATTGACTTCCCTAAGCTATCTCTAAGGATACTTTTCAACATTCCTTCTTTGAGGGAAGACATTCCAACTGTAAGCCCATTCTCTATCTTCACTAATGATGTTTCCTTGTTGGGGGAAGCTACTGTAGTAGCAATGCTGATAGAAGTTTTGTCTAAAGGTGTGTCCCTATTAGATGAAGCGACTAAAGATGAAGACAATATAATAAATTTGGCTGAAGATGTTTCCCTATCATGTGAAGATAAAAAATGCTGAAATGATTGAAGGGCTCAAACTTAATTATCGCAATTATGTAGATACATATCCATAAAGTATATCTTTATAGGGAAAAGTAGCCAAATTTGTCCAAGAGAGAGAAACTGTAACTTCAAACTCAATGTCATGTTTACAACATGCTCTACAAAATATATCAATCATCATCCATATTATTTACTTACTTCTGCTATTTTTTTGGCCAAATGTTGAGCTTGCATGGCCACAATTTTCTCAACCTCTATATCAAAGAACACAAAGCGTCCTTCTGCACTACTGTCTCCAATAATTGCCTCAACACGATATTTGTTTTTCAATATATTAAAAACATGTTAATATTCTGTGGCATAGAGATATGTAACAATTTATCTGGAGCATTACCTTATTTCTGGATACTCCTCTATTCTGCCACATATTTCGCACCCCAATTGCTTGCCCAGTACTTTCAATTTTCTCCTACATTTAGTGCATGAACTATATCTCCATCCATTGTATGTGTCAATATCAAGCACTACGATACCGCAGTAATATGCCTTAGCCTGTTGTTGCATTAAATGGAGCTATTTCATTGTGCAGTTTAATCATGAAAGGGAAAGGTAATCTATGACTATTACTTAAATGATCTTACCAAATTACCACCGTTGCTGACCATATCTCTCAGTTGGAGTAACGTTCACTGGTTTGCTTCATAAGTCTTCTTTGTCAGTAACACAGATGGAAGATTAATTTCAGTTGGATGTTGTACCACGTTACTTGCCTCACACCTAATTAAGTAGTTCAATAATGATTATTCATCTATGCAAATTCCATGCAAAAATGTAGTTATAAAACTGCATTTCACTCACATTTTTTTAAATTTTTCTGTTTCAGTTATCTACAAATTGACATAAATCTTCGTTG
The DNA here is from genome assembly GCA_026120185.1 of Voacanga thouarsii. Classification (NCBI taxonomy): domain Eukaryota; kingdom Viridiplantae; phylum Streptophyta; class Magnoliopsida; order Gentianales; family Apocynaceae; genus Voacanga; species Voacanga thouarsii. The sequence goes on along the minus strand of JANUWF010001004.1, from coordinate 1,176,554 downwards.
CGCTGCTACTTGATAATGAAGCAATTTCATTTTCTTCTTTGATGATCATAGATGCGAATATACCAACTTCAATATTGTTACTTATCATGACATTGTGGCTTTGGATGATATCAGTCACTGCTCCCTATAAAGTGACTTGTAAATGTCTTCCACTAATCAAAACAGTCATTTAAATTCTTGTATTGAAAAGTAGATAAAGTATGGCTAAATGAATATAAATCTTCTTTGTTTACCTATGGTCTTTGATGGTAATTGGCTGCAATTTTACACGGTGGTTCATGCAATTTCACTCTTCAACATTTGAAATCGCTGTTGTCATCCCAATGACATCTGTGAATTCATATGCAACAATGAAATGAGTCTTCAATGACCAAAAATAAAATCAAGTATTTGATATGAGAAATCAGCATCTATAACCTATAGCTACATGCTACATGCTATAGGATACATGCTCAGATCAATCAAATGATTTCAAACTCCTCAAATATAAATAAGTTCATACATATAACCAATGATTCAATTTCATGTAGACAGAAATGCATGTAGCAGCTTATATACATATCTGAAGCTAAAATACATATATCTAACCAACACTGTCCTCTACAGTTCATCATTGTATATAACCAATGGATCAAAGTTGACTCAGCAGCTTCAATATGAAATCCATTTCTGCTGTGAACTGTAACAGACAGAATGCACGTCAATAGGAAAAAGTAGGAACATTTACATATAATTGGTATTTCAAGAAGTTGAGCTAAACCAACTGCATAATCAGCAACCCAATGTTCATATTGAACCAAAGCCAATAAATTTAGTTAATAAAAGCATTGTATCAAGCATGTCTAATGACCCAAGGAAACAAAAAACAAAAAAGAAGAGGGACTTAGATATGCATATGAAATGACGGGGCATCGACTGAGTAGGCTTCATCCTCAAACAATTCCCTCTTCAATATGCCTCGACATCCTTGCACTCAGAAAACAACACATTTGGTTTGTAAAAAAATTCCCCTAATCCAGCATCTCATTTCGATGATTCCCACAGTGCTTTCTCCTTCTATTCCACCGACTAATTCATCTCCCACTTCACCTTTTGTGTCTAACTTCAGCCTCTCTTTTTCTCAACGTCTCCTTGCAAACCACCCACACCCCAACTCCCTTTCTTCATGCCATTATAAGCAGCAAAGAACGTTTTCTGGCACAGTAGAATCCCTCAGAAATAAATAGTGTCTATTCACAAACAATTTTTTAAATCCCCCCATGGGCCGCTGTCAGGTAAATTTCTAGGCCCTAAATATTTTGGTTTTTTGACAATGGGCTTTCAACTTTCAAGGGACATAGGTATATCAATTTATCTAACAATTTCCCCTATTTTTTGTTTCATATGCACAGATATAGTTCTAGGTATCCTCTTGACATTTAACATTGAACAATTTCCCATCTCAGCACTGACATTGAACACTTACAACCCCTCCATGAAAGCTTCATCTTTTAAATCATAGCCGCAAATAGTCTGCAATATTTGGAGTGGAAGTTAGCCGAAGTTACAATTGGACAACACATCTACAGCAAACAACGTAATGAATTAAACTGTAACTTTTGTAAATTAATTTCGTTGCTGACGAAAATGAGAAATCCCTTACCGACTAACACAGTCGTATCTTCAGCGCGTTTCTAAACATCTTCAAAAGGGACGAAATAGAATTTATATTTGGGAATATTAGGGACGTCTTCTACAACTTCCTCTATGTAAGTGCTTCCATCAATCAGGATTTGCAGTTCCTCACTTAATATCTTGTAATTTGGTCTGTCCATTTGCACTAGCTACGGCTTATCATCCCTCACTAATTAACGAGGGATTAACTACGGCGTACATAATTAACACTAATACTAAATTAATTATTCAAATGTCGTAGCTAATCCGTTGCTAATTAGCGAGGGATTCTAATCCCTCGCTAATTAGCAACGGATTAGCTACGGCATTTGTGATTAATCATTAATACTAAATAATTGTTAAAATGTCGTCGCTAATCTGTCAGTAATTAGCAACAGATTATCAACCGTCGCTAATTAGCGACGGATTAGCGACGAAAAATTGGGTCATCACTAATCCGTCACAAATCCCTTACAAATCCATCGCTAATTTGTAAAAAAATATACTATATAATTAATATAAAGAACAAAAAATCACAAGAATATCAATAGCCTAGTAGTGGAACACGTGTTACCCCACAATAAAGACGCGGGTTCGAGCCCCGCGTCTGACATAATCTCATAAAATTATCTGGCGGGTCAAGTCGAGTCGGCTTTTGGGCCAAACTGGTTAGGCTAGGTTGCGGCTAATTAATTTTTTTATAAAAAAAGTAAAATTCTTTGGCCATCGCTAATTCGTCGCTAAAATTAGAGACGGTCTTAATTGTAAATTTAATTATAAATATCATTAATTAAATAGTCATCCCTAAAAGCCGTCACTAATCATATGCTGTTGCAAATTCGTCGCTGTTAGCAATGGATTTTCATTCCGTCGCTATTTGCGATGTCAGTTTTAGCGACGGTCAAAATCAGTCGCTAAACCGTTGCTAAACTCAATTAGCGACGGAGTTTGCCGTCGCTAAATTGCCTTTTTCTTGTAGTGTGTGACTTGTTGCTTTCCAATCTGAAAATTTTTGTTAGTGACTTGACCAGCTATATTTTAATTCTATATGATTCTACCATGTTTTCAGATTATGTTTCCATTGCAATTAAGTTAAAAGCATTCTTAGTTGATTTTATATTATTTTTCAAATGTACCCTGTACAGGGAACCCTAAGATCTGATTGTGCTGAAAGATTGGAACCTCAATTCAATCCCTTCCTTTTTGAACTTTTATGTAAAATTTTTACTCAATAAATTAGGATGTTTAAGAAATATTTTGCCACTAGAATTACTCAATTTGGACCAATATTTTGATCTATGTGAGTTTTCTAAAAACACTACCATAGAAGTTACTGTAAAGTTGCTGTAAGTTTGAACAATTAATTATCTTAACAGAACAACTTTGTTTGGTCTAAAATTTTTGCGGTAATTCATATACATATCTAAGTTATCCTCTAAAAAATTTCACAGTGTTTTGAATTGCATTTCTGTATAATCTGATTTGCACAATATGCACCCCGTTTTGCTTTATTATCGATAAACCACTACTCTGACCAAATTATAATTAAACTATATTTTAGCTATATAAACCTTTCTAAATTGATTTGATTGTCTTATTCACTTATATGGTCTATGCATTTAGATGAATGTGCTAAGTGTAACTATGTTCTAAATATCCATTATATAAGTTTGTGTAATGTGAATTAAATGATTGAGTGATTGAAGAATAGTGTGAGATAGGAATGGAATGATTAGAAAAATTAAGGTTTATGGATAGTAGGGATGAATTATATGATTGCAAGTGATAATAGAGAAATGATGAGTCTTCAATATATGTATTAGAATTCATTGGAGGAGAAGGTTTGGAATTTCGAACTTAAAGACAAGAATTATCTTTTGCCAGGACTTAAGGTAAGTCCTTGCATATCAAAAATATTTTTATATGTAGGATAAATTTCATAGGGTGATTTTATATGCACATGAAAGTTATTATTTAAAAAATGAATCTTTTATGCAAAATGCTAGCAAATGGAAATTAAATGGAAGCATGCTACTTATTAAAAGCTTGATATGATATATTAAAGCACGCTTCATTGTTTGTCATGAATATCATTTGTTTATGATGAGATGAATATAAAATCTTGCATTGTTTTGCGGCTAGCATATAGAATTGAAATGATCATGCCTAAAATGAATAATCCATAGCATAATTTTAAATGTAAAACCCTGGAATGGATGAAATATTTATAAAGAGATATGAATATATGGAAATAGATTATATTGTATTATATTTCAAATATTTTCAAGAAAGTAAATATTTTGGGAAAGAGTTTGATTTTGAAGAATATTAAGTTGTATTGAGACATTACGTTGATCAAGTGTTGAGTACTCAGTGAGAGTTTTAATCATTGTACTAACTTACATTAAAGATGGATGATCCCAAAGAACTTGATTAGTTTTGGGATTCATTCTACTCCAAATAAAACGACAAGACATTAGAATTTGTCATCCTTAGCTGGCAACATGTTTTCAGTGGTGAAAATAGAGGTCGGGCGTGGGACACCCGGGCTATTGAGGCCGACCACAACGATGGTCAAAGTGTGATTGGTTATGGTTCACGCACTAGAGTAATCATGCATTTCATCATGTTCATAGGATTGAGATCCTATGGTGTTGATGTTTTTTGTTAGACTGAGATTCCTCAGTGTGATATCACAATGTAGGTCTTGACTATGAAAATCGTATTTTAAGAACACAGTATGGATTGTTACTGAAAGCTCAATACCACTGTTATAAATAATGCCACAATACTATGAGTTATCATAATGGCAGATTTTCCTGAAAAAAAAGAGAAACTTGATTTCAATAAACATGTTATCATTTACGTACTTACAATTATTTCAAATGCACTAAGCATTTATCATGAAAAGTGTTATTGTCAAAATCTTTACATAGTACACTATAGGACTTACTGAGATTACATCTCACATAGTTTTATTCATGTTTTCAGGCAAACTTGTATAGACTCAAGACCTGAAAGATGATAATCGATATATTTTGGAACATTTTATATTTTGTATTCTGGTTTTACGAAGTTATGTCCTAAAAGATTTGTAAAGACTAATGTTGACTTATGTTCCAAATTTCTGATCAAATTCCTTTTTGAAGTTATTCAAACTTACCAATTTATTTATTTAATCATCTCATTATAAAGACCCCTTGTCACTTAGACGAGGTAACATTTGCAACCCGTCAGGCCCTGAGATTGTAAGGTGTTATATGTTAGGTTTAGATTGTCAACTTCTTATGATTTTGTTAAACTTTCCTATTTCAGTGACGTTAGTTTGACAAACAGTAAAGTAAAGAGTCTAACAAATAAAGCAAATTGGTAACGCAGCTCGACTATCAACAAGCTTACGTTTGTGGATCCTAAACCAATAAAAAAATCCATTAAAATTTTAATCAAAGTTATAAGGATAACACTTATTTCAATCACCAATTGATCCCTAGTAAATTCTAATAGAACATAATACAGTGCTCTTTCTGTCAAACTTCCAGAAGACCCTTTGTTGGACCCAACTCTACAATTGAACACCTTTCAATCTTCGTTGTTACAGCAACTTAGCACTTCGTTTGACTCTAGAAACCTTCCCACCAGAAAAGTATTTGATTTGAAGTAGAAATAGATTGATTCAATTCCTTCAAGAAGATTGTATATTGTTGTTGTTGATAATTTGAACCGGAACATACTTTAACATAAGGATTCAGCACTCTCAATTAATAGCCTATGCTTCTCAACCACTCGATTATTTCCATGATTTTTCTCCTCTGTTTCTCTCCACCAATCTATGAAGAATCTCTCTCTCTCTCTTTTCATGCTTCTACCTTATGTTTTCTCTTCTTCTTTAGTTGCTATTATATACACCAGTAGAATATTAGTTTCTTTATCAAATTAGGAATTTGTATTAGTCTTGCAGCTTCCTAAATCTTTGCAATTCCAATTCTACTTGAATTCAAAATCTTTCACTTACAAAATCTTCACTAAAATTCGTCCAAAATTCTCTGGAATCCTTTTTGTATTCCAACTAAATTATTACAATATCAAACCTTACCAATATTACAATTTCTAAAACAACTTCAATTCTGTCGAAAATGTCTATCATATCTTTTGATAATGACAATGAAGTACTTTATTTCCTTGTTGAATTAGAATATTGTCTAAAAGATACCCATCAAAATTTTCCATATCTTCATACTCAATCCCAGAAATATTCAATAATCTTTATAACTTGATCGTCATAAAGTTTCTTCTAGCATTAGTTTTCCAATTCAACTCCAATTTTTTGCTTATTAATCCCATAAGGAATCCAGTTAACTTCTAATGCCAAGATATTCTTTAATATCTTTCGGGATTCATATTCCTAAAAGAATTCTAATTTGTTTTTGCTCAAACATTGCCAATATTCTTTATAGCAGTTTCTGAAACATCTTGTGCAGTAAGCCATTTCCCAACATATAGATTCAATTTTGTACACAATTATCTTTAAAAAATTATACTATATATATGTGTTATATGTTATACTTTCTAAAAGAATACAAATCTTAAAACATGTTTATAAGAACTGAAGAATTTACAAAAGTATTTATACCATCATGCGCCACTCCTCACTTTAAAATCTAGAACACTTAATCTACTTGTGTTTCCTTTGTGTTAATTTGGCCATTTCTGGAGAACATGATGATCTTTTCTTGACTACTTATAATGCAGCATTTCTTGACGATTGTTATTTAAAACAATTATAACACACAAGGATTTAGTTTGTCAAAGCAAAGTCGATGGCTTTTCAAATTAAGTTGGAGAATAAATATTTAGATCATGAGTGATTCAAGTTGACAATTAGACATATAAACGGGGCCCTAATCAATTATGGCAATATGATTTTGATCCATCTAAAAATAGCATATATAAAGAATTGGTAATTTTGATGGAATATTTTCCTATTCAAGAAAACTATTGTGAAACGCCATCTAAAACCAACCCTAGAGTAAGGGGGTCGAGATGCATATCATATTTTCTTGCATGCATAAGTATATTTTTGAATGATTTTATGTGCTTTAGGATTATAATTTATAGTCTAGAAATCTTAGTTGTGCTTATTGAGTAGGAAGGGTAAAATGATAATTTTACTTGAAGTGAAAACATGGAGATAACTTGAGGATTAAATAGGAAAAATATTTAGAGGAGAAAATAGGAGCAAGACTTGTTGTAGTTTAATGGTTAGAGCTTTGGAATTAATCTCTAAGGTCTTGAGTTCAAATCCCACCAATTAAGTTTTATCATGATTAAATTTTATTTTATGTAAGGTGGATATTTTCGGCCCTTGCAAGCCATAAGAAGAAGTAGGGGTGTTGTCCTAGGGGAGATATGAAGGAAATGTCCTAATCCTATTCTTGTGCTTTAAAAGAATTCTTAAAGGATTTATGTCATTCTACTCCCTAGCTTACCTTAATTCTCTACCAATTAAGCTTGTTCAATTATCCAAATCCATGTTTTGATTTCAGAAAATTCAGCAAGGTTATTGATCTTAGAATTTCGAAAATGGCCATTAGATGATAGAGTTTTGACTGAAAATGGAGAAGGAGTTAATCAAGGTTTCCAAGAGAATTAATCTCCATGGTTGAACCTTCAAACTCCACTTCATAAGTGTTCATCTTTTTTATGGTAGCAATCTCGAAATTTTTCAGCTTCTTAGTCAGTCCAGCTCTCGAAAACTTCAGCCATTTTTCTCACTCAAATGCTACCAGAAAAATAGCCAATTTGCTCAGCTTGAAGACTAAAATCCTTGGCCAAAATTCAGACTGCACAAAGCTGTGCAAACTAGGAAAAAAATTCTGGACAGTTTCGCGACTTAGCAGGCCAAAAACCAAGCTGCTTCTTCTAGCCTTCAAACCAGTAATTTACCTCTGTCTTTCCTTCACAAAGAACGCTAGAAACCAGCCTTAAAGGACGCTCCAATACCTCTTCAAAATCACTGCAAGTTGGTGGGAACATTGCAAAAAAAAACTGCACAAAAATTCCAGCAAACCACTCAAATGAACAACCAGAAATTTCAGCATTGCTCCCTCTTCAACCTTGTCCGAAAATCACTTCAACTTTCTGTGAAAATAACCTTAGTTAGCCATAAACTGAACTTCACCACCCTCCTCCATTGATCAGCACGAATGAACACCATAGCCACTCCTTAAATCACTCCCTCAATCACTACAATCAAGCTTTCAATTGGAATTTAAAATTTCAGCAAATTGCTCCATGAAAACTTCCATGGATTAAGCTTCAAACAATCAGAAAATTTCCTCCACCATAACACTCAGAATTTCGGCCACCCTATGACCCTTTCAAACCTCATTCATCTCAGCAAAACCTTAGCAAACCAGTCGGCCATTGAAGCTCCCAAGAACCTCCATCAACCAAACCACTCTTACCATATCCTCTACCTTAATTCACTCCATAAATTATTCCTTTTGAATTTCAAACAACCAGCTTTCCCTCTTTCCCCTAATCTGAAAATCCAATCACAAGAGTTCCTCTAACCATTCGGCCAACATCCTTCAACAAATTTCGTCCAACTTTCTCTCCATTCTCCCCGTTTCTCTAAGAACTCCAAGAACATACACCACCATTTTCCAAACCTAAGACCACTCTAAATACCTCCAATCCCTTCCAAAAACTCCAAATCACGTCTACTCACCCTCTAAAGTCCATTTCTGAATTTTATAACATCAAACATTTGAAAACAAAATTTTGCTATCAGATCAAAAATTAGAATTTTTCTTGAAGATTCAAGAAATCTCTTAAGGTAACCAAGAACGATTATGTTCATCTTCTTTCCTCTTCAATCTTTAATATAATATACTAATACTCTCTCTCTCTCCTCCTCTCTCTCTCTCTCTCTCTCTCTCTCTCTCTCTCTCTCTCTCTCTCTCTCTCTCTCTCTCTCTCTCGGCCGAAATGGTTGTTTCAACCATGGCCGTTTCTCTTCTTCTTCCTTAGACGATTCAAGCCTCCTAAGCGTGTGGATTCTCTTGAATCTTCATCAAGGCAATCATCAATCAAGTATGTCTCTTTAACCCCCTCCTTAATTCTAAAATCATATCTCTTGGATGTTGTTAGAAAAATATGGAATATGATTGGGGATTGAGTAGGTGTTTGTATGAAGGAGTTGAGATTGGAGCATAAGGATGTTTTGTCATGGTTGAGTTTTATGATATTTTGTAGTTTGTTGCATGCTCTTCATGTCGTAAGTTAGTATGAATGATTAAGCGTAATAGATATTATGTCACCTTTGGTGAATAGGGTTTTATATTCTTGTATTCTTGTTAAAGCCATGAATATGATTATACCTAGTGAAGTTTAGATCATGTGATGGTAGATATGGATTTAAGCCTTTATTCATGAATTGAATGGTTTATTGATTAGTATTGGAGTTTATGTTCATGATTCTTGTTAGCCATAAGAAAATTATGGTCATGACCTTATTGATCCTAAATTATTTAAGTTAGCCAATTTTAATACATTGATAAAAATTAATACTATATTTTTCTTCAATAATTTCGAAAACACTAGGAAGCTTTGGAATTGGATTATGAAATGAAATAGTGAGATTTTAGTCAAATAAATGATATCTTCCATTAAAATAATATATATAAATATTATATATAGTAATAATAATAAATAAGGCCTTTTTATATAAATAATCATAATAGGTAAAATATTAATCTTATAGGTCATATATTCATAAATACTATTAAAATTTATTTATTACCTTTTGATCAAAATTTAATAAAATTTACTATTAATTTTATTTACTAATTATTTTCTAGATATTAATTATTAATTAAGAGATTAGTAATAATTTAATATTTTTAAGACTTAGGACCCTTCATCAAATAAACCCTAATTTATTTATTAATAACAAAGATTATATTTGAACCTATAACTTATTAGTAATTATTTCACAATTCCTAATTATTTTATTATCAAGTTAGATTTATTTTATAAAACCATTTTACCATCTAACCTTAAAGTTTAGGACATTAGGGTCATAATTGTAATAAGTTGATCTAAGATTATTTATGGAAGCAACTATAGCTTGAGTATAACCATATAGCTTGTGTTTACCCCAGGCGGGGTTAGGTCAGCTTTAGAAGGTTTGTGAATTTTCAAGTAAAAGATCAGGTAAGCTCTTGTATAAAACTTATTTGATAACAAAAGGTTACTATGGCAAGCCAAACGCGAAGTGTATGAACACTCATTTTGGTAAAGGCAATTAAGGACTATTTCCTTTCTACTCAGTCAAATCATTTGGAATCAACAAGCAGTTTTACTCAAACACTAAACTCTTTCTAAAACCAACTTTGACACGAACTTTAGAAACTCTTAATTTCTATTTCCAAATTAAACAATGTTTTATCAGTTTTCTCCCAAGTGGGACAAGCAACGTTGAGTATTCAATAAGGGTAGGCTAGTAGTACTAGTTTTGAAGAGTAAAGACGAGTCTTCTGGCAGGAGGTCACCTCCAGAAGATGAACTCAACTTGGAGAAGCGACAGTATTACTTAGTCATGCCAGTCCGAGCTAGCAAGTTTCAGTCATGTGGACTGTGTGTTTCCAGAACGGACAACCGGTATATTTGGGGGTAGAGAAAGAGGGATATCTTACCCGGTAGGCCGTACACCTACCTTTTGTCAGTGTGCACAAAGTGTAGCATTCTAATCGTTATATGGACATGGGGCTCAACGTGTGGTAACCCATGGCCGCCCATTTGAGTAGTTGAATTTATTGTGCACTTGTATGATTGGAAAAGAGGAAAACATCACTCTTTATTTTAACCTTATTTATTGCTTGCCAATATTTTTCTCTTATGAAATTTTACAACTCGCATACATGAACTGTTTTCCTGAGCACTCAAAGCACACACGGACTTACTGAAATTTTTATCTCATCACATTTTATACCATGTTTTTAGGTCAATCCTGTTGTGGAGATGAGTAACTAGAATGCTGCCTTTTTTAAGACTCTATGTTATTTATTTTATATGATGCTTTGAGAGATGATAGTAAACAATTTATTTTTTTTGAATTTATTTTTGACTTTTTGGATTGTAATAAGTTTTAATTTTAAAGTAATGTTTTATTTCCGTTTGGGTGACTTAGTTATAAAGACCCCTTGTCTTTTGGATGGGGTGACATCCCCGACTCTGTTGAGCCTAGATTATGGAGTGTTACAACTATCCTATTCTTTGGTTTCGTCAGATTCCCATTCAACTTGTTCTTGCATGAAACATGTTGCTTCATATAATAATCCCGAAAGCGAGGATTGCAACATCAAGAGCTCAAATCAAGGGCCAACAACGTTATAGCTCACAAAGATTAGCATCTTTGAGAGAATTACAATTTTGGTTGGATTATTTTTTAATATATAATAAAAAATAAGAATATGAATCGAATTTAAAATTTATTGTTATTTAAAAAAATAATTTTAACTAATTAAATTATTACATTATCACACTTTTTTCGAAAGGTTTACCAGGACTTTTTATATTTTAGATTCATTTCACTATGCCTGCTTGATAACCGAATGTATTCGTTCTCTACCTACTTATTAATCAAATATATATGTAATTAATCTCATCTAGTGACTGCCGGATTTGAGCCACCATTGGCAGTTGAATATTCATACCTGTCTTCCACTATCAGAGCATCATAACTCAGCAAACTGTTTATGCTACAGTTCATCATTTGTAACTCGGATGATCTCTATCTCTGTTACTGGACAGCTGAGTCAATGGCCTGCACTTAGCTTTCCTCTTCCTTTCATGACAAGATGGATTGTATTTTGAATTACGACCCATTTGCCCTAAGCAATTGCTGAAGTCAAATTTCGAATCATCAGGCCAGTTTGTCCTTTTCTGCTCTGAGATATAGCAAAGTGATCGAAGTAGGTAAGTTGACCAACCTACCCCTGACAGGGGGTGCCAAGGTTGCCGTTTTAAATCTATCGTCTTGTTACATCGTCTAACTTCTAAGAAATTTAAATGTATGATGAAGAGCCATATGGGAAAAGATGGGTAGGTTCGTTCCAGAAAGTTGAAGATTACGCTTGGACTACTTTTTTTCTTTGGGCGATCGAGCAAATCAATATTTTAGTGTGTGACAATTTCAACAGGTTTATGATAAATACACTGGGAGTTGAGAGTAATCATCCATTAGCTAAGAATGATTAATGCCCCATGATAGCGAGATGACATACAAAAGAAGAATGACTACACATGATGATGATGATGCAGAAATGGCCTGTGTTGGGGGACAAGTACGGTCCATGGTACCCCCATAACAGATAAAAACAACCACAGAATTCACTTGTTTAGTATGGGATGTATACATATGCTACACTTGTCTTGTGCTGTGACTAATTGAAAAGCATGGTGGGTATTAGATGATGCCCAGGAGTGTGAAGCGGAATTTTGTGCTTTGTGGGGGCAGACCACTAAATCATAGTCAAATGCTAGCCGTGAAGGTGAAAAAGGAGGTCGCAAATATTGGAAGACATTATAATAAATATCAGGCAAGTCCAATTGTGAAAGTCATGGGATGGAAGAAACTATTGGAAAGTGATCCAAAATTACTTGCTTTCCTTTTTCATATGCTACTTCTGTTATAAATACATGTATGCCTTCAGTTTATAGGGGGTCATTCGCTGATTCTTCTTCAAGCGCCAAATAAAGAGAAGCATAGTATTGTTCAGAGTTGGAGACAAAAAGGGAGAGAGACAAGAAATTGAAACAAGTTGATGGATAAGGAAGAGACAAGAAAGAATTTCAAAGGAGAATCTGTGTCTCAGCGTTCGGCAGAGATTTTAGTTGATTGGAGAGGCAGACCTTGCCAAGCTAACAAACATGGTGGAATGACTGCCGCTGGTTTTGTACTAGGTAACTCTTTCTCTCTTTCTTTTTCTTCTTTGTAACCCATGAGCCATCAGAGAGATCGATGAACGCCCACAGGTTTGCTTTGCATTTTAGGAGGATCACCACGTTCAATGGTTGAAGTGGTATCATATTAAAAAAGGCTATGAAGCCTCAGATACTTGACTTTTGTACATGGTGCTTGCTTGCTCATTTCGTCGTCCCCCCGCCCCCACCCCACCCCCACAAACTTTAACAGCATATATTACTAATTCTTTTGGTTGTTCATGAATGATCCAGGCCTTCAGGCATTCGAAATGATGGCAATCGCAGCTGTAGGGAACAATTTGATAACCTATGTGTTCAATGAAATGCACTTTCCTTTGTCAAAGTCGGCAAACATCGTGACAAACTTCATAGGAACTGTTTTTCTGCTCTCCCTCTTCGGTGGGTTCCTGTCGGATTCCTATCTTGGCAGCCTCAGGACCATGTTATTATTCGGCTTCATAGAGCTTTCTGTAAGTTGCTCTGCTCTTCCCCTCCCTGTTCTTGCAATAAATGTATGAATATTCATGTTTCTAACATCTCAGACACTGCATAACCGTACCGGATTGGTATTGCTTACTACCAGGGTTTTATATTATTAGCCGTTCAAGCCCATCTGCCACGACTGCGGCCGCCTAAGTGTAACATGCTTTCAAGTGGAGGCCGCCGCTGTTTGGAAGCTAAAGGCTACGAGGCTTGGATATTCTTTTTGGCACTATACCTGGTGGCTTTGGGAAGCGGGTGTTTAAAGCCTAATATAATCTCACATGCAGCAGACCAGTTCAGAAAAAATGATTCCAGACAATTCAAGAGGCTTTCAACTTATTTCAACTGTGCATATTTTGCCTTCTGCTCTGGTGAGCTCGTTGCACTCACGGTTCTAGTTTGGGTTCAAACGCATTCAGGAATGGATGTGGGTTTTGGGGTTTCTGCTGCTGCTATGGCCGCTGGATTGCTCTGTCTGATTTCTGGCACAGTTTTCTACCAGAATAAGCCACCACGCGGGAGTATATTCACCCCAATTGCCCAAGTAAGTATACTTTCTCCTCCTTCCATGTTTTCTAAACAAGATTAAACTTGAAGAATAATGAGATTCAGATGAACTAGTCATTATTTCCTAACCTGTTTTCAAAAAATTCAGTGCAAAATGAGCGCAGGAAATCCTTTCTAAACACACACCCCTCTCAAAATGAATCTTATCTTAGCTTGCTTGGTGAGGTCAATATTGTTGTGCATGTAGTGCAATGTCTCAGTTCTAACTATTTTCGCGGTGTTCGTGCCTTTAAAGAAACAATCATCTCGCAGGTGACAAGATGATTGTGGATCAATAATGGAAAATCAGTACCATAAACAAATTCTTTCTGAATCTTGTTTGCATGCAGATGCAGTGTTATGTTAGATCTTAAGCAACGAATATTCTTTCTTTCTCATCTTTTTATGCTTTCATTATATTAAGGTTTTTGTTGCTGCCATCACAAAGAGAAAGCAAATCTGTCCTTCACACTTGGATATGCTTCATGGAAGCCAAGACATAGGGCCCCAACGCGCTTCTGGCACCTCAGCTAGCGTCAGCACTCTCCTCCATACAGACAAGTTCAGGTAGGAAATGATGTTTGCTTAGATAAGATATCAAGACCTCATGATTTTTCCTGAAACAGAACTAAAATGGAGTTGGAAGATAACCTGGAAACTGCAAGATTAGTTCTTTGATCGATGACTCGAAAGAAATAATGATTATCCGTTGTATGGAAAACATTTATATGTCCAGGTTCCTTGACAAAGCCTGCATCAGAATACAGAACGGAAATGGGACGGGTGAAAGCCCATGGAGACTTTGCTCCGTTTGGCAAGTCGAGCAAGTGAAGATACTCATCTCGGTCTTTCCCATATTTGCCTGCACCATCATCTTCAACACTATACTAGCTCAGCTGCAGACTTTCTCAGTACAACAAGGAACTGCAATGAACACAAGAATATCCGAGAATTTCAGGATCCCACCAGCATCTCTACAATCCATTCCGTACGCGATGCTGATCTTTGTGGTTCCTCTTTATGAGACTGCACTTGTTCCAATAGCACGGAAGATCACAGGAAAGGAATCAGGAATATCTCCTTTACAAAGGGTTGGCATTGGACTTTTTGTTGCAACTTTCTCCATGGTCTCAGCTGCAATAATTGAGAGCAAAAGAAGAAAACATGCTTCAGAATATAGCAAAAATATCTCAATTTTTTGGATAGCACCGCAGTTCCTCATTTTTGGTCTTTCGGAGATGTTCACGGCAGTGGGACTGCTTGAGTTCTTTTACAAACAGTCTTTGGAAGGCATGCAGTCCTTTCTTACTGCCATGACTTACTGTTCCTACTCGTTCGGATTTTATTTAAGCTCCCTCTTAGTTTCATTAGTAAACAAAATTACCTCATCATCAAGAGGTGGTGGAGGCTGGCTTAGTGACAATGACCTCAACCAAGATAGACTAGACCTGTTTTATTGGTTATTAGCTGCTCTTAGCCTCATCAACTTCTTCAACTACCTTTTCTGGTCCAAATGGTATTCTTATAATCCATCTTTATCGCCTTCTCCAACTCCATTGCAAGATTTGACCCACGGACACCACGGCTCAGAAAGCCAGAGTTTCAATTCTCTAAAGCAAATGGAGCCTAACAACAACTACAGCACCATACTATTGGCATAACTTTACGATCATTAGTATCTTCCTATAAATATTTTCCTTAACCTACTTGACTATTGTAACTGTACCTAATTACTAAAACAGAAATCGTAGAATAAGAATTTGATGCCCTTTTTGCAGCTTCTGGCCAACAGATGGCTTGCCAAATCCCCTATTCACTTTCTTGTTTCAGCTTTTGTAGTATCAATTAACTATGTAAAGTAGGAGACTTTCAGGCACCCCAAAAGAAATTGGTCGATTCCAAGGATCTTCTCCAAACTGGTGAAGAAAAGATTCAATGCATTCTTCAAGTCCCCACACTAGTGTATGGCACATGATCATGGGGGCCTCCCCTTCTACCAAGTTTCTCTTTTCTGGTGGAAAGAAAGAAGCGATTTTTAAGTGGTGGGGTTATTGTGCTTTGTTCTTTAAACTACTAAAAGAATAGTCTTTAATTTCAAAAGCAAATGTAATCTATTATGATGTGATTCGTGAAGGGAAAGCTATATATTATTATTACCATTTGTGATCCTTGATTAAAGCAAAACTTCCAAGAGGTAAAAATTGGAACATATGTGGCTGACAAAGGCTGAATGTTCCCTCAATCCCTTAATCTTATTCATTCACTTGGCTTTTTTTTTTAACCTCCGCAGAGAAACATGTCTTGTACATGTTTTCTCTGGGAGCAGGCTATTGCTTGCCATTGACAGCAGCGATGTCTCGTTGATGTCCTCCGAAATCATTTTGTAGCTCTTACATCTTGGGGAAGGTCATAATTCTCATCATACCGTTGTCTGGACCTTTGAGTTCCCTATTTCCAGTTAAGAACAGAGGTTAGCTCTAGCGGTGAGGAAAATTCGGTTGGGCTTTAGGAGGGATAAGCTCATCATGAGATCTGCAAAATTTGCAAAATTTGTTTTTTTTTTTTTCTGTAGGTGTCTAGAATTTGTAAATTCATAATGATTTTGGTAAGTATCTAAAATTTGTCAATTTAAAATGTGCCTCAATTGATTTGACTGTATCCTAACCTCAACTGATATAAACACAATTTAATAAAAACAAATCCCTACTAAGATTCGAACCCCTCAATCATCAACACGTCAGTACAAGAATTAAGAGAATCTTGACCAAGTTGAACCATGTCCCGGTGGGGTAAAAGTGCACTTCTTGTTTTTAGATTTCTGTCTCATCATTTGTATGTTTCGTCCGAAATTGAAAATTGTAAGCTAAATATCTACATTCTTAAAATAACTATATTCTTATCTAAATTTTTATGACTTTTCTTCTTCATTTATTCAAGAAAAATAATAGAAGAGTCCCATCATGTAAAGGATTAAGGTAATAACTTGCTTATAATAAAATACTTTCTTTAATTTCACATCAAACAAAAATAAATTTAATTTAGGAAAGAAAAAGTAACTTTAAAAGGAAAAGTATGAAGTGGCTTATTTGAATATCAAGTAAGGAACGTCGCGCTCGTGGTGGTTTGAAATTGTTCCTTTTTCCTTTTTTTAGAAAAAATAAAATACGTACTCAAACTTTATTTCCATAAATTAGTATTAAAATCTTATACTTTTATAAATTGTAAAATATGTAAATTATATAATATTTGGATTAAAAGATTTTTGTTTCAATTATGAATGAATTCAAATTTTGAAATATATATATATATATATATATATATATATGGATTAAAAATATATAATATTTTATAAGTAAATGACAGTTATCAAAAATTGATAATCAATTGAATTAAAAAATTTTAATTGAGTTGGGATTTTTTTTTTTTTAATAAAAAGTTGTTACCAAGTGCAAAAAAACTTTTTCCTTATCAATACTGGCCCTTCGAAGATTGAAAAGAAAGTGATGTAACAGGCCTTGAGAAGTGATAATGGATTTAGAGAAATGGCCCGTTATATTACTGGACCAAATTTGGGTGATAGCAATCCAGTGACTACTAGTTGGAGCGGCGGTTAGTTTCAAAAATCCATATATGTATTTGACAATTGGATATCTAAACTTTTAATTTTAATAATTGAGTACTTAATAATTGATAAAATCGTAAATTGAGTATTTAATTTTCAAAATTAAAATTTTGAGTACTCAATTGTCAAAATTAAAAGTTTGAATATTTAATTGTCAAAAATTAAAGTTTAAATATTTAATTGTCAAATACATAAAAGTACAAAAGATTTATTGAAATTAATACAAATTACTTTTAAATCTTATATTAAACAAGATTTTCTTTTTTCTTTTTTATTTTTTAAATTTTATTTCATTTTTTATTTTTACTTTTTAGATAAAATCATACCTTCTTAAATATCAAATTAATCCAAAATTTCTAACTAAACACAACTGCAATAATATATAAAACTATAAAATTCGCATTTCATATTTTGTAAAAAAAAATTTAAAAATTTAAAAATTTAAATTACAACCTTTTCTATTTTTCAGAGTCTCAAAGGGGCATGGAAATACATGAGAACTCTTCAATGGAAATGGAAAAGTGATTGAACTTCAGTTCCTTCAAAATCGGTAGTCAATCGATTGTAATTTGAATTACTAAATATTTTTAATCAAAATACTAAATATTTTAGAAATTTTTTAACATATATAAAATTTCTAAAAATATTTAGTATAAAATTTTTAAATTTTATAAAGTATGAAAGAAATATAAGGATAGCCAAGTCCGTGTATTTGGAACCTACATTTCCCCCACTTTCTCTCTTTAACCCATTTTTTCTCCTGGTCTTCGTTTTCTTGAGCTCCGTTTGCCTCTCTTTGGAAGCCGGAGCTCAAATCTTGGCCAAAGATCCTTTTTTTCCCACTATTTTTTGTGATCTTACCCTCTTTTTTGGTCTCAAACCACAAAACTTGTAACACCCCACACCTTAGGTACCTAGATAGGGTAAGATGTCATCCCGTCCAAAGGACCAAGAGTCTTTATAATGAGGTACAAAATAAAACAAAATTGCTAACTAAAATTAAAAGAGTAATTCCATTACACCCGGAAGCAACACTTATACAAGTTTGGAACTCAAAACTAACAAACGTCTCTTGAAACAAACTAAAAAACATAGCTAAATAAATAAACTGGAGCTCAACCCTAGCTTTGCCCCATTCAATGTAAGCAATTCCCTGAAATCATGATATAAAAGGTGTGAGATTGACATCTCAGTAAGTCTTGTGTATGCAAGTGTCAATTGAAACCATTTCGTGTATGCAGGTTTATCCAAATCACAAAGTCGTGTTTGCAAGTCAATTTCATCAATAACAATTATACAAAGGAGCCTTGCTCAATAAATCCAAAACAGTTCACAATAAATCACTGTTTCATCACATTCATAATTCATTAAGTAGGGATTAGCAAATGATTCAACAATATAGCAACACAATTCATATCATGGTTACCACCATGATAGCTTCCCAATGTATTCTCTTAACAATGGGCAGTGGGGGATCCACCCACTAGGTGAGATACTTCTCCATCTCTAAACCCAATACTCCGATTGTCCAATCCGGATCAACAATGTCCACATGGACCAACATGCTAGCGCAGACGGCCTGACTAAGTAGTACTGTCACCTCTCCAAGTTGAGTTCCTCTTCTGGAGGTGGCCTCCTGCCAGAAGACTCACTCTTACTCTTCGAGACTAGTACCACTAGCCTACCATTGCTGAGTACTCAACGCTCCCCATTCAGGGGTAGAATCATTTTCCCTTTTCCGAAAGTCTTGATTAGTTTGATTGCAAAACATAGTTTTTCGTAATAGCATTCTCAAATCGTTTGACAATGGTTTAAGAAATCATTTACGAAGTTGAACAATTAAAATTTAGTAAATTCGTTTTGAAAATAAAACATCTACGTTTCCAATCCAAATCTCACAGCAATCTAGCATAACTTATCATTTTTAGTCAAGGCTCAATTCTTATGTCAAAACATCATATTGACATCAATTCCAAATAACATCGTAAAAATTGCTTGCAAACAAGTATCATTTATCAAAATAGTTATGTAGGGACTTACTTGAATATACTCAGCAATCAACCACAACAATGTTTGCCCTCTCTTTCACTTTCTTCCTTATCTAAAATCATTAATTCTATAATTAGGATCCAAATGTTATTCCGCTATCATCATGCATCATGAATCCATATGATCATATTAACCTTCTAAGTCATTTATGGTATCTAGATAGACTAATTCATTAAATCATCACCATACCTTCCCATGATCATGTATCTCATCATTATGCATGCTTATAGACAAATCAAACCATCTACATGATGACTTCCATACTCAATTACCATTAACTTCCTATATGAACCCTAATTGCATCAAAAGATCTCATCTTTATTCAACATACAATAGATCTAGATCACCATAGCAATATTTATCCATATTCAATGCCATATATGCCTAGTTCATTATATTGCACCATCAAACTCAGCAATCTAATCAAATCATACTTCCATACTAGGCTTCATGCATATTATCCCCTCCATACATTCCACCCTAATCTAAATCAGAGGATTTAAGCCTCAATTACCTCTTTGACGGCACAACAAGAGCAAAGGTGGAGCCTTTGGTGCTTGGTTGAATTTACTTTGGAAGGAAGAGTTGTTTGATGACTCTTGGACCTTTGTTCAGAAATTTCCAACAATAGGGGAGAAGAATCAGCCCCTTGATGACCGAGATTTAGGAGAAAAGAAGAAGATTAATTGAATACAAGTTGAAAGGGTTGAAGGGTTACTCACCTTAGGTTTAGATTTCAAGTTTAGAGATTCTTGGAGGTTGCTAGGGATGGAATCTTTGGAGAGAGTGGCGGCTGGAATTCTGCAGTAGTAGAGGATGTTTTAGGGTTTGGGAGAGGTGGTTCTTGTTTTGGGCTCTTGATCACAAGAAGGAAAGGTGACAGCTTTTGGTCTCCTTGGTTTAGATGAGATTGAGTAAGGTTTGAGGAGGTTTTTGGTAGTTGTTTCTGGTTGTTATGGTGGCCGAAAGTAAGAGGAAAAAGAGAATGAGGAAGCTGATTTTCTGGCTGCTTCTGGACAAGATTAGGAGAGGAAAGATTAGGATTTTGTGTAGCTATTTTTGCTGGACTGTTAGAGGGGTTTTTGGTGCAGGCTTTGGGCTAAAAATTTCGCACGCGTGCGTGTGTGTGTGTGTGTGTGTGAACAATGACGAAATTTTAGAGGCAATGGAGCTGAAATTCTGGTATTATTTTGATTAAATTCAAGTCCTAATTGATTAGGGTTTTCTTAGTTAACCCTAGTTAGGTTTTGGAGTGTTTTAGGTATGTTATCTTTCCCTATGTGGTGGCTGATTATAAGGGAATTTTTCAGAAACCCTAGAAATGAATTAGGTCATTCATCTAGGGGATAGTTTAATTAATTCCCTATATTAATTTGAGTAATTTTTAAATAGTTAGTAAACAGTTATTTGGTAAGGAAAATTCTAGTTTTCTAATCCTTGTAACTACTGAATTTTCCCTTTCCCTTTCTCCCTTCAAAATTTCGAAACCCTTGCTTAATCCAAGGGACAAACATCTCATTTAAATCCAGCTCTTTGCCTTCTATTTTCTAAAAAAAAAAAAAGAAGAAGAAAAGATTCTGGTAGGATATTAGAACAACAATTTAATTTACTAATTTTATAAAATAATTTCTAAGATAAAGCACACCTCCAATTTTTAGGAAATTGGTATCCAAAACCTTAAGGATTTCGGCCAAGGCTAGGAAAAAATTAGGGTTATAAAATAATTTCCAAGATAAAGCACACCCCCAATTTTTAGGAAATTGGTATCCAAAACTTTAAGGATTTCGGCCAAGGTTAGGGAAAAATTAGGGTTATAAAATAATTTTCAAGATAAAGCACACCCCCAATTTTTAAGAAATTGGTATCTAAAACCTTAAGGATTTCGGCCAAGGCTAGGGAAAAATTAGGGTAAAAAGGAAAACAAAAGAAATGAAAGAATTTGAGATAGTTAGGATTCGAACTCAAGCCCACCAAAGAACACACACCAAGCTCTATCCACTAAACCACATTGATTCCTGTCAATTATTCTCCTAATAAATTCTCTAAATTCTTACTCACTTACTGCATTCCTTTTCCTAATAATCCCCTTCAATAAAATAAAACTCAACTACCTCAAATACCCCAACTACTTCAAGCACAAAATAATTCATGCAACAACAAATTGACATTTTTATGAAAATATTTTAAATCATCAAATGTAGTATAACTAGCAATAGCTAATGGGTAGGCCCGCACGGTTTCGGGCCGTGCCGGGCTGGGCTCGAGGACCGGCCCCTGGCCCCCTGGCCTTGGCCCGCGGGCCGGCCCATGGCTTATTCTTTTTTTTTCTCCTACTTAACATAATTTTTTAAAATTATAACAAAGCCACCTTGAAATGGTGGGGGGTTTGACTTAGACATCTACCTGTTTTATTAATTAATATAATAAAGATTATATAAGAGGGGGATTTGATGCCTAAACCTCTTAAAAATATTATAATGATTAAAATTTAAAAATATAATAAATATCCTAAAAATAAAATTAAATACATAATATTACTTATCCTAAATTCCTAATTACAAAAATACTAAACTAACTACTTGGTTCACCCCATTCATCATCTGAGTCATCATCAATAATCCACGAATTAGCCGTCCTATCTTCGGCTGCAAACCAACTACTATAACACATTAACATCTCCAAAGTTTGAGGAGCCAATCGAGATCTTCTTTCATCGATTGTTCGAACACTCTCACTGAAAACGCTTTCCAATGGCACTGTAGAGACTGGTAGTGTCAAAAGATCACGTGCCATTTTAGATAAAATGGGATATTGACTTACATGAGCCTTCCACCAACCACAAATATCAAAATATTGATCTTCATTTTCTATCAAGGGCTGCATCTCGTAAATTGCCATCTCGTTGTAGGTGGTAGTTGATCTTTTTTGACATTTCATAATACCCAATAGATTAAATACTGATAAAATTAAAGAGGTAGATTTTCGCGAAAGTTGAAAGTGACTACTAGATAATGAAGCTTGCCTACTTAAACTAGGAGAACTAGAACAAGAAGACTCAAACTCATACAAATTATACATGTTAGATAAAGCTTTAGTTGTTTTATCTTTTATGTCTTTTATCATACATTGTTTCAGTACTTCTGATTCATCAAAATCTAATATTTCATATAAATATTCAATAATATTATGAAAACCAGGCGTCTTTACTCTAGGATGCATACACAATGCCATACAATATAAAATAGGAATATCTTTATAATATTTTTTATATTTTTCAAACATACTTCTCATAAAAAAATCATATTGGGAATGATACATATATTCACAAAAAATATGTGCTACCTTAGCAAGTGTTGAAAGAATATGATGAGTAGTGGGATAATAGAATCCCGATAAAAATTCAGTAGCTTCTTTGAAAGTAAATAAAAAAGTTGAAAGTGCAGTACAATTTTCAAAATGAGTTTCAGTTAGTGGAGGTTGAAAATTATTACTATTACAAAATTCAATAAGTTGATTTTGAAAATGTATAACACTTTCAAACATATCTAAAGGTGAGTTCCATCTAATTTTACAATCTAATCTAAATTTTTTAAAAGATACACCTTGTTCTCGGCATAATGCCTTAAAATTTTGTTGCCTAGTTGGGAAGGTTTTAATAAATAAAACAACATTTCTAATTATATTAACAATATCATCAATATATTTATATCATTCTTTAACACATAAATTAAGTATATGACAAACACAGCTAGTATGAAATAAAATACCATCTAACATAGGATTCATAGTATTTTTTAAAATTGTTATGACAGAATCATTATTTGAAGCATTATCTAAAGAAATAGAAATAATTTTATTTAAAATCATATATTCATGACATGTTTGAGTAATCATTCTAGCTATACTACTACCTACATGAGGATATTCAAATAATTTAAAACAAATAGTTCTTTTTTGTACTAACCAATCATGATCTATCCAATAACATGTAATGCACAAATAAGATTTATTAGTCATTGCAGTCCAACCATAACAAGTAAGATCAAATTTTCAATTACAAGAATCAAACATAGCAATTAGATATTTCTTTATATATCTTTATTATATCATTTTTTAATGTTGTTCTAAGAATTCTTTTCCATGCTGGTTGACAATTATTTTGCATATATTGTTCATAATGTAGATTTTCTACAAAATTAAAAGGTAGTTTAGTTTGAATAATCATTTTAGCAAATGCATTTCTATTTTTTCTATGATCATATTGAAAATTATCAACCATTTGACCTCCTCTAGTACGTATTTGTTGTTGTTTAAGTAGGTTTTCTAACCAATCATTATGTGACATTTTCATATGTTTAACTAATGTTCCCGTCCCTCCTCCCTTCTTATGTGCATATACCGCTCTACAAATTTTACATATTGCCCTATTACTATCATTATCTTTTTCAAAAAGATTCCAAACCATAGATGTTTTTGCTTTAGTTGTAACATCCGTTGTTTCAACATCATCCTTACATATATTAGATTCATCGGGATTAATTATTGGAGTTGGTTGTGATTGTGAAACACTAACACTAGGCCTACTAGGACCTTCATCTTCATTACCTATATCATTATTTATTAAATTTAAAATTGGATCTATATTAAAATCAAAATGTGCATATGATTGGGATGAAGAAAAATGATGATATTGATTTGGATCTATTATTTCTTAAAAAAAAAACAAGCAATCAAAATTCAAATAAAAGTTCAAAAAAATAAAGTATTAACAAATAATGAAATAAGAGAATTGAAAAATATAAATAACAAATTAATTTAAAATTTAAACAAATAATTAAAATAAATAAACAATTAATAAAGTTAAAATAAAAGAATGTAAGATTAAGAAATACTAACTTATTGATGACCAAGATTCAAGAATAATAATACTTTGTTGAGCTTTTTATTTCTTATATCCACTATTCCGCTACTCAACAATCTTCCAAAATATGAAGACTTTCTTGAAGAATTGAAAAAGTATAACACAAAAATAAATTCTATTCTAATACTCTTTGTAGAGAAAATGAATAAATTTGAGGATTATGAGAGAAAGATGAATGGAAATAAGAGAGAATTGGAGAGAGTTTGAGAGAATTGGAGAGTATTTGATGAGTTTTAGGTTGAATTTGGGGGGTATTTATAGAGTTTTGGGGGGTTAGAATAGAGAATATAACCGTTAGGGACCAAATTATCAAAAAAAATAATAATTCAACCGTTGTAGGAGCTAAATTGTAAAAAAATAAAAAAATAAAATTGAAGGACTGAATTGAAAAAAATAGAGAGAGCCGTTAGGTAATGGCTCTCTCAGGTGGGCCAAGGGTTTTACCCCCTAACCTGGGCCCTAGGCCCGGACCGACACACAGTGCGCGGTTTGCCTCGCTGGCCGGCCTGACCCACTTGTCATTGCTAAGTATAAGTCAATATGACATGCATGATTTTTCCCTATTTAATAAAGGTGGTCTAATATGGGATATTACAAAACTTCTCTTCTTTGGCTTTCTTTCTCTGGCTCCACATCTCTTTGGCCTGTGTTCTATGGTTTCTTCATTATGCTTGTTCTTCTTCTTATGTTTGTTGTTAATCTTTTACCTAACAATTGGTTTAGACATACGCTTCTCCCACTTCTTACCTATTTCTCAAATAATTTTCAAGATCGTTAATTCGCCAAAAGTCTTCCAAATTGCTATTATCTAGATGGATTTGGTTTGCGCAGCCTACTATTATTCGTGGATGCTGACAAAGTAGTTAAGAAGTGTTTTTTCGTGTATTTGTCTTTTATCTTATGTATTGTAATGTTACTCTGGGGTGGGATTTTTTTTCTGTTACTAGAATCTTTCTATTCATATGTATAACTTGTTATTTCTTTATAAATGCAACTCCTACTCAGCAAATATATATATATATATATATATATATAAAGAGATTTTTTTAAATAAATGATAGATATATGAAGTTTATAGTTTTATATATTATTGCTATTGTATTTAGTTAGAAATTTTTAGATTAATTTGATATTTAAAAAGGTATGATTTTATTTAAAAATAAAAAATAAAAAATAAAAAGTAAGAGATCAATCTTGTTTAATGTAAGATTTAAAGTAATTTGAGTTAATTTGAATAAATTTTCTATACTTTTATTTATTTGGCAATTAAATATTTAAACTTTTAATTTGACAATTAAGTACTTAAAATTTTAAGTTTGATAATTAAATACTTAATTTATAATTGTGTCAATTACTAAGTACTCAATTATCAAAAATAAAATTTTGAATACCCAATTATCAAACACATATACAAAGATTTTTTAAAATTAACCCGTTGGAGCGGGGTAGAAAAGTATCACACATTTTGAATTAAAAAAAAAAACAGCAGCACAGAGAGGAAGAGAGAAGGAAGAAGAGGAAGGAGCAAATACAGCATTGC
Source organism: Voacanga thouarsii (assembly GCA_026120185.1). Taxonomy (NCBI): domain Eukaryota; kingdom Viridiplantae; phylum Streptophyta; class Magnoliopsida; order Gentianales; family Apocynaceae; genus Voacanga; species Voacanga thouarsii. The sequence goes on along the minus strand of JANUWF010001004.1, from coordinate 1,150,751 downwards.
CAGAGTTTGGCTTTTGGACTCCCACCTCCTGAGTCATCCCTCTCTCTCACTTGGCCTAGTCTGTTGCTTCTTCCTCTGGAGAGAGAAGATGATTCGAAGGCTCTCCAATCAGTTTCTGCAATCCACTTGCAGGTACCATACCCTCTTTAAACCCTAAAACACCAAAACCCTTCAACATCCACCTTGTTGTTGTTTTGAAGCTTTTAAGTGAGTATTCAAAGGAAATATTTTCTCCTCTTCACTTCTCAATTTGGTTGTCCTTTTTGGATTTGATTATATGTAGAGAAATGATTTTTCTTTCTTTTTTTTTTTTGGGGTGGTGGGAGAAGAAATCGAATAAATTAAGGAATTGGAGTTGTGAGGAAATGGAGTGGGATATTTGTGCATTTTTTTGTATGCACCCCCCTTGCGGGAAAGACAAATGCTGCATTATGTATACCCTTTTGGGCTTTTTTTCCTAAGCACTCTAGTAGATGAAGAAGTTAATAGGCAAGGGGTTTCAGGTTTAGCACGACAAAAAGAAAAATCCTTCTGTAAACCTGAAATGAGAAGTGAAACCGAAATTGCATTTCTGCACCAGGTCCTTGTAGTTGCAATTCTCTATACATTACTTAACATGTCGCTGTCACTTTTTCTTAGATTTCAAGAGGTGGATATTTTTCTCTAGAGCAATGATATGCAGCAAATATAAAGGGGCTTCAAGTTGATATTTGAAAATGTTCAGCATTGGTGGAAAATTTTGGCCTACTGTATGATAGCCTTTTTTTTTGTGTGGGGGGTATTTAGCATGTTTTCTTTCCAGATAAAACCCATAGTTATGTTTATATTCAGGTCCTGTAAGAATGCGTTCTTTTTCATGCGTAGTTATGGTTGATGATGCATATATATTTGACACTATTTGACATCCTAGCTTACTCTGTTTTATTCGTATTCTGTTGTCCCTGTTTCTTCTTCTTTATAGTTCCAAAAGCTTTTGGTTGTTAGTGTACTTGAGATCTTCACTGTACAATTCAGAATATGGTGAAGGTTCTTTTACTTGCATTTAATTGATACATCCTATAGTCAAGTGTTTTATCATTTCCTTAATTTACAGGAATCAGTTGTTTCTAAAGATGTCTTTTCCAGAAGTTGTTGGAAATTCTTTGTGGTTCCAATCTGTTAGCACCATGTCTGAAAAATCTACTGCCGGGCAAAAATTTGTGACTGATGGTATTAAATTATCTTTGCCAAACAAAGAAAAAGAAAGTCTCTTACTGTCTTTTACTTTTCCTTCTGACCATTGTTATTAATACTTTTTTCCTGTTGTCAATCAGGAAACATTGGGAATCAAATATTTGCTGACTATTCTATTTTCAAGGGCAAAGCTGCACTTTCTACAAAACCAATACTCCCTACATATAGTAAATCAGATGTATGGCTGTTCTTTTCTTTGTTATTTGATCTAAAGATAAGTTCTGGGTTGTAAATGAAATGTGTTTTCTATATGTTCTTTATAGTCAGGAGGTCTTAAAGTTGGTCGTCGTGGCATTATCATGTTGACATTCTGGCCTGCTATTGGTGAACGCAAGTATGATTGGAAGAAGAAACAGGTGAGATGCAAATCTTCCTTCTTTTTTTTTTTTTAATATTAGGAAGTGAAAAGGGATAAAGTATCCCCCCCCCCCATCTCCTTTTCCAAAAAATATCTTGATAAATATTATGCACATATTTTTATTAGATATTAGTTTACTCATGAGCCAGAAACTCCTTGGACATATGAATTGTTTCAAATATGTTCACCTTTTGCATTGCTCCCTCTCTGGTTTACTGTTCAAATTTGTGGCCTAGATCCCGGAATCTATTGCATCACAAGCCAGACACTTAAACCAAGTTGGAATGCCAAGTTAAATTGTGAGACTTCATGGCCCTGTTTGGATTGTGCCTCAAATTATAAGTTTTAAGATATTAGTGTCTAAGATGGGTTTTGAGGTGCATTTTCAAAGTTAAGGGACCAGAAAACCCTTTTGGACAGCTTTCATGTTCTGCTCTTTTATTGTTGCCAAGACAATTGCAAACATAGCCTCACAGTTCCTAACATTTCTATAATCTGCTAACCAATGAAATCTAGCATTAAGTCCAAAGCAAAGCAACACCATAGCTACCACAACATAAGTCCGAAAATCAAACAACTCTCTCCTCATCAATTCCTTGTAGAATTTTTTACAAATAAGCTTGAACCACCTTCCTTCAACCTCAATATTATGTAACTAGAATGAAGGGTAAAACTTTATTAAAAAAATAAAAAAGAAAGGCTAACACCAACATGATTGCAATGCGTAAGAAATTGGGAGAGAATAATCTCTTTTCATTATACCTTAAAGTTTACAATGAGCTAATTATATACAAGCTGTTTAAGAAATAAATATAGCAACTACTCTAATAAATTGATCACAAAATTCTGTAATCAATTTCCTAATTACTGCTCACAAGATCTCCTAATCACTAATTACAAAATCACCTAATTCAAGGGTTAAACTTTTCAAATTTAGTCTAATTCTAATGTTATAATATTTACAACATTACTTTCTTAAAATACACTTATTAGCCATATTTTTCCACACTCCTCATCAAGTTGGTGAATAGATATTCTCCATTCCCAGCTTGGATACAATATTTTCAAACACTGGACCACTTAACCCTTTGGTTAACACATCAGCAAGCTGATTATTTATAGACACATAAGCTGTGCACATCAATCCACTCTTCAATATTTCTTTTATAAAATGTCTATCAATTTCGATATATTTTGTCCGATCATGCTATATAGGATTGTGAGATATGCTAACTGCAGATTTATTATCGCAGTAAAGCTTTTTCAGACCCTCCAATTTGATCCTTATGTCTTTTAGAATGATCTTTAACCAAAGTAACTCACATACTCCTTAAGCCATCACTCGAAACTCAGCCTCTATACTAGATCATGCTACCATATTTTGTTTTTAACTCTTCTATGTCACAAGATTTCCACCAAAGAATGTGCAATATCTAATGGTCGATTTTCTATCAACCAATGACTTAGCATAATCAACATCTGTATAGGTTTCAAGCATTAAATCCCCACTTCTCCTAAAGAGAATTCCTCTTCCTGATGTACCTTTAAGATATTACAACACTCTGTGTGTTGCTCGAAAATGAACCTCTTTTGGACTATGCATGAATTGACTAATCACACTCACAGCATAAGCTATATCCGGTCGTATGTGGGACAAGTAAATGAGCTTTTCTACCAAATGTTGATACATCCCTTTGTCCTCTATAGCATCTTCCTCACTATTTCAAGCTTTATATTCGGATCTATTAGAGTACTCACCGGTTTGCATGCTATTTTTCCTGTCTCCTTGAGTAAATCAGTTACATACTTTTGTTGAGAGGGAAAAATACTCTTCTCTGAATGTGCCACCTCAATTCCGAGAAAGTACTTTAGCTTCCCAAGTGTCTTAATCTCGAATTTTTTTGCCAAGCACTCACTCAAAGAATATCTCTTCTCATCATCATTTCCTGTAACAATTATGTCATCTACATAAACTAAGAGAACCATGACTCCACCTGAAGACGATTGCTTGATGAACAGAATACAATCTCCATGACTTTATTTGTATCCTAACATCACCATAACCTTGGCAAACCTGTCGAATCATGTTTGAGGAGATTGTTTAAGCCCATATAATGCCTTCTTTAACCTACAGACTTTATGATCAGTAACTCCTTTTCCATAACTATGTGGTATCTCCATATATATCTCTTCTTGGAGATCTCCATGCAAGAAAGCATTTTTTTTATCAAAATGTTGTAAATCCCATTTAAAGTTGGCTGCCAAAGACAATCAGATTCTAACAGTATTCAACTTTGCAACTGAGGCAAAAGTCTTTAAATAGTCCACTCTATTCATATGAGTATAACCCTTGGCAACCAGCCTTACCTTGAATCTTTCCACTGAACCATCAGCTCTATATTTCATCGTGTACTCTCATTTACACCCACTAGTTACTTCCCTACTGGTAACTCCACAACCTCCCATGTTTTGTTCTTTTCCAGTGACTCCATTTCTACATTCATAGTTTATTTCCATTTTTCATTAAACAACTTCAGATAGATTGGAAGGAATGGCAATGGCTTCTAGGTTACTAAGGAAGGCTCTGTGTGACAGAGAAAAGCGTTGAAAGGACAAGAAGTGTGCAAGGGGATATAAAGGTCTTTTAGTGCACTCTCTCGCACCTTTTCTCAAAGTAATGGGCAAGTCTGTGTCACTACTATCTCCATGGATCTCACTCTCTACCTCTTGTTCTGTTTCAATTTGTAATGTGGGTTCAGAAGTCATTACCTAATCAGACTCTTGGACTTGCGTAGGGTTGGGGAAAGTCGTCTTCTTCCTTGCATATATCTTGCCTTTGACATATCTAACATTCTTGGGAACAGACTCAGTATCAGATTGAGCAAATATAGGTTCAGAAGAGATTATGATAGACTTAGATAGGTCAGAGTGAACTAGGGCATAATCACTAGTGGATAAGGAAGTGGGATGATTTGAAGCTAAAAGATCCAATAGCAAGTTAAAACCCAAAGTCTCATCTTTCTCACTAACTTCTCCCTCTCAGATAAGGGTTTGGAAAGTAAGATTCACATTCACTTTGGATAACATCCATAAAAACAAAGAATTTTCGGGAGGGTGGATGAGAACACTTGTATCCTTTTTGGGTTGAAGAATATCTTACAAATATTCATTTTATAGCTCTTGGACTTAGTTTCCCTTGGTTGTGATTGTGAACATGTACAAAGGATGTACACATAAGATGGCAATCGGTTTATGAGATGTGTTGCTATAAGAATAGAATCTCCCCAAAGGTTTTAGATACATAATGTTCAAATAACAACACAGGTTTTTCAAGGAGATCAGCATTTTTCCTCTCTGCAATTCCATTTTGCTGCGGGGTATTCACATAAGATGACTCATGCATTATCTTTTCCTTTTGAAAATATGAACTTAGAAATTGATTAATATAGTCCTGTGCATTGTTTGATCTAACTCTCTTGATAGTCACTCTAAATTGATTTTTAATCATGGAGCAGAAATTTAGTAAAACAATACTGACATCAGATTTTTATTTAAGAAGAAAGACCTAGCAAACTCGAGTACAGTCATCAATAAAGTAAACAAACTAGCGTGCCCCAAAAATATTGGCAATAGGAGTGGACCCTAGACATCACTATAGATTAAATGAAAAGGAATGGAACTTCTTTAATGGCTCACTGGAAAGGATTCACGTTTGTATTTGACAAGTTCACATTTTTCACAATAAAAAGACTCAACATCTAAATGTTTAAAGAAAGATGGAAACAAGAGTTTTATGACTTGAAATGATGGATGTCTAAGTTGGCGATGGTGGAGCCAAATTTTCTCTTTATTGGATGACAAAGACTCGGAAACAAATGACACTGGCTGTTTACTACCTCTTTGGTGATGGTTGGTTGACTTGCTTCAAAGAAGTAGAGGCCACCCCGTTCCCTAGCATGTCCAATCATCTTCCCGAACCCTTTTCCTGAAATACACAACCATTATGATAAAAAATCACAGCACATTGTAAGTCATGGGCAAGTTTTTGGATGGATATCAGATTGGTAGCTAGCTTAGGGACATGGAGAACATTCTGTAAGGTTAACAATGGATTAATTTGGATATTTCCAATTCCTACCACAGTGGTCAAAGAACCATCTGCAATAGCTATTTTTCTATTGCTTGGGCATAGGGAATAGGTGGTAAAGACATTTGGTGAGTGGGTTATATGATTAGTAGCTCCTGAATCCAGGATGCAAGAGGTGGCAAAAGTTAAATCCGAAACATTTAATCCAATGGAAAGCGGAAACTCACCTAAACATGCCACAGAACAAGTACCTGAGAGCTTTTCTAGACTGCTGATGAGAGCTCTCACCCTTTCTAATTCATCTTCGTTGAGACCAATTGTTTCTGCGGAAATTCCGGAAAATGGTGCTGTTTTTGCACCAAATTCCGGCAGAGGGGCAGCGAGAATTGGAATTCCATTTTTAGTGAGGTCGCATTCACAATGCGACCAAAAAAGTTGAGGTCGCATTTATGGAATGCGACCTATACGCGATTTTTTTTTTTTTTTTTTATAATGGCTTTCCTCGAGGTCGCATTTCTATAATGCGACCTCATTGATCAAGGTCGCATCTTGAATGCGACCTCCACCTGCAATTTTCCCAACCTGCAACTCCAACCTTATTCAAACAACTTTATTCAAGCAACCTCAACCTACTACAATCTCCACCTGCAACCAACCTGCTACAATTATTTAATGTAGTTTGAGTAAAGACTGATAGTAGACCACGCATTTATCACATGAATAAAATTTAATATAATATCGCAAATACATAGAGAAGCATCCAAAATAACAAGAACAATATTGCAAGTACATAGAGAGGCATCCAAAATAACAAGAACAATATTGCAAGTACATAGAGAAGCTGTATTGAAAATACAATTGAGCAAAAAAAGAACTAATAGTCCAGTGTCAATGGCTAGTCTCTCGAAACAGTAAACCCATGTGAACAAGCCATATTAGTTCTTTTTTAGTTCAATTGTATTTTCAATACAGCTTCTCTATGTACTTGCAATATTGTTCTTGTTATTTTGGATGCCTCTCTATGTACTTGCGATATTATATTAAATTTTATTCATGTGATAAATGCGTGGTCTACTATCAGTCTTTACTCAAACTACATTAAGTAATTGTAGCAGGTTAGTTGCAGGTGGAGATTGTAGTAGGTTGAGGTTGCTTGAATAAGGTTGGAGTTGCAGGTTGGGAAAATTGTAGGTGGAGGTCGCATTCTTGAATGCGACCTTGATCAATCGAGGAAAGCCATTATAAAAAAATCGCGTATAGGTCGCATTCCATAAATGCGACCTCAACTTTTTTGGTCGCATTCCCACTAAAAATGGAATTCCAATTCTCGCTGCCCCTCTGCTGGAATTTGGTGCAAAAACAGCACAATTTTCCGGAATTTCCGTTGTTTCTGATTTTGGTGGCTCGTTAATTTGGTCAGCAGCTACATTGGTTTGTCCACCATTCTGTTCCCATTCTCGGCTGGGTGGTTTCCCATGAAGCTTCTAGCACTTTGCTCTTACAACTCATGTTTGGGAGGTTGACATGGTGAAGGAAAGATATTTGCAGCAATTAAGGCTGCCTGAACAGGAAGTGGAGAAGGGAAAAATAAAGAGAAAATGATAGCAATGAAAGGTTGCTTGGAAGCGAAGAGAAGATGACAGCAATGAAGGCTGCTTGAAAAGGAAGAAGAATCCTAGAAAGCCTAGGGCTCGGATCCCATGTAAGAAATTGGAAGAGAATAATTTCTTTTCATTATACCTTAAAGTTTATAATGAACTGATTATATACAAGCTGTCTAAGATTAAATATGGCAACTACCTTAATAAATTGATCACAAAATTTCCTAATCAATCCCCTAAGTACTGCTCACAAAATCTCCTAATAATTGATTACAAAATCTCCTAATTTAGTCTAATTCTAGTGTTATAATATTTACAACATTACTTTCCTAAAATACACCTATTAGTCATATTTTCCCACACAATGCAATAGCAAAATTGCAGCAGAATTAGATGTATAGTTACAAATCTGCCAACCCCTTATCAGTATAAAAAGGCTAAAGATGCTGAGCCATCGCCATCATAATCCATATATATATATATATATATATATATATATATATATATATTAACAAAAGGCTCTCTTTATTACTTTTCATAAATTGGAAGGGTAGATGAGAGAAGAGAAAAGGGAGGAAGGTCTTTTCAGGAGAAGAAAATCACAAAGCAGATCTTGTCAAAGGGATGAAGGGAGATGTAGGTTGTGGGAAGAAGAGGGGACGTTGGGGAAGACTGTTGCAGCTAGTGGAGAAGATAAAAGCATCATTTGTATTTTGTTTAAGGAGGAAAAAGGGGCTATTTTTGCTGAAACCCGATGGGGGTTGTTCATGCCTTCAGTAGATTCCAGAATTTGCATCTCAAACTTGATGGTTCTGAAGACACAAGTCCTGAATCTTGTTGGCCAAACACAAGTCTTCTATTGTTCAGTATCTAAAGACCTAAAATTTGGAAATGCAATCCAGATACGCGATGGATCTTAGTTGACCTTTGATAAGCTTTTGTTCACCCTAATATTGTCAGATTTACACAAGGTGCAATATTGTTGACCCATCCATAAATTGTTGAACTTGTTTGTGCATAGCATGCAAAATTTTTTACTTCATAGACAAGGATGGAACTAGAAACTTAGAGTTTGGGGGAAGGGGGTGAAATATAAAATGGTAGATCACAAAATTTTAAAAAATTCCCTCTCCCCCCCCCCCCCCAAAACCAAAAATATCCGGCCCTGTTCATAGATATTAGTTAATTAATGTGTCATCACTCTATGAACTGACTGGTTTTATCGACTTACTCTAGGCATTTGCTTTATCAGCAACGGAGATTGGATCAATGATTAATTTGGGTCCTCATGGTTCTGTAGAGTTCTTCCATGATCCTTCAATGAAATCAAGGTTGATTTCTGTTATGGTGCTGTGCTTTTTTTTGTTATCTGGTTTGAATTTCTTTTGACACTTAGTACTTCAAACATACAATTCTGGAACTCAAAGTTTTATTGCATTTTCTTAACTCACAAGGTTAAATTGAATTCAATGCTTCAGCAATGCTGGTCAAGTGAGGAAGAGCTTATCAATCAAGGCGCAACCTGATGGTAATGGTTATCTCTTCTCATTGAGTAAGTCCTCGAATTTGTTAACATCTCCCAAAAAGTTTATCTTTTTTCCCTGTCTGTTTTCTCTACAATCAATGTACTAAAAAGGATATTTGTGTAACTCATGAATGGTATTATCATGCAATGGAGATCTATCATAGGTTTGTCAAGATGGGTAAGTAGACGGGTTCGGTGAGTGTGGGGATTGGGATAGAGTGCTTGTCATTGTTGAACAGTTAGCCGCCTTCATCTTGTTATGTACTCTCTTAGCCCCAAATGGAATGTTTTTTTCTGTAGAAACTATGACATTCAATTTTGGTTGGAAGTGAATAATAGATAACTACTCTACTTGGTTTGGAACTAAACAGCTCCAGGTTGATCACTCTCTATTTTTTATATTTCAAGGAATTCCAGTGTTTGTCCTGCCCTGTTTTTGTTCTTAGCCTGCATGACTCTGAGAAAGGGCAGAGAAACCTCTTTGGTTTTACTGCAATTACAGGTTTCATTACCTGTCCTTCAATAGACTAGTCTCTTGTTGTAAAATTGTCATGTTCCCAAGTCAGCCAAAAAAAAAAGGAGAGAGAGACAAAAGGTCGGAGAGAAATAGAGAGGCCACAACTTAACCTACAAAAGAATGTACATACCTCTTCATCTCTGCTTTCCACCTTTTCCATCCCCTCCAATTTTAGATCAACTGCTTCAGTGACCCGTCTCGTAATGATGTATATGGTTTTCTGTAAGCTCAGTTCTGACAAGAATTAATTGTTGAAGTACTGAAGATTACAATGCTGAGGTCATTCCTTCTGTTAGTTATTAGACCGTTTTAAGAATGTATCATCATATGCAGTTTAGAATACAAACATCTCCTCATTGTTGTGCATTTTTATATATAGTATTTTTCTGTTCTGTACACTGGCATGGCTTTTCGTAATATTTTTTTTTTTTTTTTTACACCTGCAGATGTTGTGAACAATATTCTACAGACAAATGAACGGTTTGTTGTTCCTGTTACTGCAGCTGAGTATCAAGTTATGCGAACAGCTTTCAGTGTATGTCATGATTCTCAAGTTTGTTAGTTCATTACATATGTTATTTCTGATTGAACTGGAGGACTAGATACAGATTCTTACTTTCAAATATTCTGGTGTGGTGAAGATGTATACATCCCCTTCTGATATTGGGTCAAGGAATTTGGATACTTATTGGAGTTCCATATTGGTTAGTGCATCAAGTATATCTGCCCATCTATATCTTAAAATATGAGAAATAAATATGCCATACTATATAATGCATGTTTAGTTTGTTAGGAAGGTAGAAGAGGTTGAGAAAAAAAAAATTTCCCCGCAAATGCCTGTAAAATGTGTTTTGTGGATCAGATTATGCTGTTTGCTCCTGTACCTCTTCCACAGTAAACAAAATCTAAGCAGAAAACACTTTTTCTTGAGGTGGGAAAGATCAGGTCGAATAATAAAAGAAAATGATGTGCAAAAGGAATCACAGCAAGAGGACACAATTTTGTTAAGGGTTTCGGTTTCTCCTATATATTTTCTGACACATTTCTGTCGTCTTACCCTTTCAATCCTATTTGGTGATTGACATGTGGCAAAGAAGAATTTGAATAATTGACCGCTTAAAAGTCAGGATGTCATCAAGTAGCAAGTTAGAGGGATAATGAGATTCCTTAATGCTCTAAATTTGCCCCAACCGTGCTTACTTCTCTATTCATTCTGTCAATAAGGTATTCGGGTGCATTAAAAATTTGACTACTTACATTTTAAGTTATTCAGTTCTTTTGCTCGCGTCTTTATTTGTTTTCTTTGTAGTATTTCCCTATTCTGTTTTCTTCGTCTTTTTTGCAGTTCGCATTGCCTCACATACTGGGATGGGACCAATACACTAATCAACCTCCCCAAAGCGCATCTGGCAAGCCCTTACAGTCTTCTCTACTCGTGGAATCAGAATGGGATAAATGAAAATGTTTATGTTAGTCTTGTGCAAGATAGAATGTCTCGTCTCCCTGAACTTACTTGGTACCTTTTGCTGTCTGACTGAGCAAGAACAGGAAAATTATTCTGCTCACCTGTCGTACTTGAAACATAGTTTTGAAGACTCAATGCAGTAAATCTTTCTGGAGCAAATTATGCTACTACGATATTTCATCTTTAGACTAGTTCACTTTCTTTGTGATGTATGAGGGATGCGGAGCCTATTCTAATGAATTTGCAAACTTAAATCTCTCCCAGTCAATTTTAACTGGTGAATTGCAGCACCCAATGGACATGATGTTGAAAACCATTTAGCAAACACAAATGTCGCACTGCACATTGAATGCTAGAGATCAAATCTGGTCTGGCCTCGCTGATAATCAAATATGAAATGCCTACCGTGATTTCCTTTTTGCTTGCAACCCAGAGGCCAAAGCAGGGTTTCTCACAGATGATAATGAGAAGGGCAAAAAAAATAAAAATAAAAATAATATATATATATATGGTATAGCGGTGGACTTGATTGTCGAAAAAGCAAACCAAGTAGTAAACGGGGGAACAAAGCACCCTTAAACATTTCAGACCAAGATTGTTAGACATCAACTATCATGGTATAGGTGTAAGTCCGGGAGAGTACGTGGAAAAAGAGTGTTTCAACTGATGCTTTTAGAAAAAATGCATTCAACAAAACTACGTGATACACCAACATTATTTCCCTAATTTTTTGCCATCTCCATGTACATGGGGCAGTTTCAGTAACTCAAGAATGTACTGTTAATCATTTACAGTGTCACCATCTACCTCTGGCTTCACAAAGAACTCGATATAAGCAATGCGGCTGGGTTGCTGATAGCCAGCAGAATCAATGTGGGGATGTGAAGCAGATGGCTTTGGAACTGAAACAAGGTGTTGAACTTTTAGCAATCCACCTCGCCCTATGGTCAACTTGCTTCCGCGATTATCTTTTATAACACTGCCAGGTATGTTTGAAGTTGTTGCCCGAAGAAATTTGTACTTGTACCTTCGAAATGGAGGCAAGCACTAGATCAGACAAAGTATCAAAATTATCAAATATTGATAATTCCATCTCTCTCATTTGTGGTATATCGAAAGAAACCTGTGAGAGATTTGATGATCACAACTGAAAGCAATCAAGAGCTCAGCGTTTGCATAGTACATGAAGTCTATCTGCGAGAATAAAAGAAGTCCCTTAAAGTTTGAACAGGATAACTCATGCCAGATATATATTTGTTTATCATATTTAGAACACTCCCAACCTGTAAGTCACCATGGCCTTCACCTCGAAAGGTGACAGACGGAGGAGTTGGCTGTAGAGTTATCTGAATGCCTGATCCTGGCCACTCAAGATCATCAATAGCTTCCTTTAATGCTGCAGACTAATAATTAAAAAAAAAAAAACAAAAAATATTGTCATAAATCAAAGTGAATTGGAATAGACAATCAAGATATTAATATTTGAATACTTGAGCAGCTAGTGATCTGGTTGAAGCTGAATGCACAGATACGCGAAAATAACTAAATACCCTGAGAATCATATTGACCTAAATTAAAATGGTAAGATTACACTTATATCTAATGCATATTCACCAAGGCCCCAAATTCTCAGACAGGAAACTTGACAAACAGAACACATTCATTCCCCTCATCACTTCACCGCAGAAAGGGGTCTACATAAGATGATTCAATATTCGCAACACAATTACATCGATAGGAATTGCAATTGCTACTAGCAGCATATAATGCATTTTGGACAAAAGCATTCTCATCCGGAATATGCAAAAATAAGATGTGGTTGTCATATCATGCAAACAAGCAGGAAATTAATGCTGGGCTGTTTTCTGGTGTGGAAAGACGGAGAGAACAGAAATTCCAATTGTAAGAGCATGAAATCAAAGTGAATAAAACACAAATGCCTTCACATGTTTGATTTCCATCAATGAAAGGCTATGGTCCAGAGCATGGACCAACAACACTGATTCCACCCAAAACTACTATATTGTGATAGTTAAACTAGCACTTGTTAAATCATCAAATGCTCACTTTGAGAGAAATTAAAGTTAAAATATGTCCAAACTAAGTCTTGGACAATATGCAAAACGAAAATCCAAGCAAAAAATATCCCACATAAGCAAATGTATACAGAATTGGATACCTCACCGCATGTATAGTTGAAGAACCTTAAGATTTCATATTGAAGAACTCATTCAATTGTCATGAATCAATAAAATTATGCTTGCACCATGGCATAAAGCTAGCACCGTTCTTGGTATACTTATATCACTTCTTATTTGGAAGTTTCCTGAGGAGAAAGGATGAAAGATCTAAGGGCAAGTTCACTACTTCTGAAGAAAATGTTAAGGGTGGAAAAAAACTTCAAACCCCGAAGCACTAGGTCAAATTTAAACATCAAGTCACACAAGAATGTTTGTCCATAAAAACACGGTAGCAGTGGAACACAATAACTGCCAATTCAAAATGAATTAAAGATCAGATTGTAGCTAGCGAACCAACACATATTAATGGTTCTTTCTAACGAACCTGTATACATTGGTGGTCTTCACCTGTCTATAGAATTAGTATAACTTAAAATCACATGTACACCTAAGGCTACCATGTTGTCAACTATCAACACTGGTATAACTATCACGTCCTGTGCCCTCAAGCTCGAGAACGTGGCTCGGGGGCCTAGCATTACCCACAATCAAGTATTTGGACACCGTCCTCGTTGCATCAAAATAGATATTCCAAGTTTACAATGGTTACCTAGATCCATTCTTATATATCTTTCACACATTCAATTAGAATCTCATGTGAAATTGGAGTGTCACAATAACAATGTTGGTTGTTGCTGTGCAAAGATAATTGACAAGCAGCAAGACTGTTTATATAAAACAAAATCATCTCATCTAACGTTTTGTGTCACAAAATTAATATTCATTCATCCCACTCCTGTCTCCTGTCTAAGTGCTGCTTCAGACACAAAGCAAGTACCTTAACAGTGAAACTGAGAGGAGTGCTTCCAGCAGGTTCGAAGTTGTAGTCCCATGAAATTGTGTCTGGGATCCTGGTTCGTACCTCCGCATAAATGCAATTATCTAATGAATCAACTGACCTACAACCCAAAAGAAGCCCATGAAAAGAGGCAAAAACAACGGAAGATTTGTTATTATTATTATTATTTTTTTAAATCTCAGTCTAAACCAGGTAAAAGGATGGGCATAATCCTGCTTTCGGCTTACTAAAAACCTAGCCAAAACCAAATAATTGACTAACAGCATATAATGAATATATACTTATTTCTTCTGGATTTAGCGGGGTGAAAGTACTGAAACATGTAGAACACTAGAATGCAAATTTCTTCTGACTTAAGGAAAACATTTTTCTATGGTAGATTTACTAGTTCATCTAGACATTCAAACTGTTTGAGCTTTCGCCCATTTATGAGAACGAAAATTTTCTTGGGCAGTCAACCTCAAGTGAACATAATGCAAGTGAAAACCCACCGAATTACCAGTGCATAGATTCGTAATGTAGTTACATGCACAATAATCATGCCTACATATGTCAGTGAAAAATAGAAAACATAGTTAAAAAAGAGAACTTTACTTGAGAAGAAGTTGCATATCTGGCCCAGGATACCGAATTTCGATGCTACATGAATGTCCTGGAACAGAAAAGGCATTCAGACAATCCAAAAACAGCCCTAAACTCACCCCAAATCGTGGCCTCCCTTCTGCGCTATAATCATATCTAGCAAAAAGCTAGTCAAAGAAGAAGAGTAAAATTAAAATACAGAATAGCAATAAAGATCACAACGATTGATAGAATATGATTTTTCAATTACCTCTTTTTGTAGATAAACTTTGGCTTGAAGACAACCGGTTTCCTCAACGATTAATACGACCCCGTGTTCGGATAATTCCAGAACTGCGTCCTAGTTGTACGAATTGTAAGAAAAAAAAACTACGGAGAGTCAAATGTTTATTCGCTGCAGTTGAAACCCTAGGGATCAAAATGGGCTTGCTGTTCTACTCTTCAAGCAAGAAATTTTAATTTGGTATTGTTAGAAACCTGATGGCGTTTCCACCGGACGGAGGAGAGAGCATCAACGATGCCTTGGACGTTGTCGAGTTGGCATACAAGATCCGGCGCATCGGCATCTGCGTCTATGGCCGCCGATGAGCTCATTTTCTGTTGTTCACTTTCCCGCCAAAAGGTGAAAGATGATAAATATGGCGCCACCCTTTTTCCAATTTTAAGAAAAGAATGTTTTGTTATCAGTTAATGTTTATTTGGATTGAAATTTTATTGAATTTAATATATATATATATATATATTTAAAAAATTAAAAATTAATATTGTAATATATCTAAAGTGAATCA
Organism: Voacanga thouarsii; assembly: GCA_026120185.1. Taxonomy (NCBI): domain Eukaryota; kingdom Viridiplantae; phylum Streptophyta; class Magnoliopsida; order Gentianales; family Apocynaceae; genus Voacanga; species Voacanga thouarsii. The sequence continues at coordinate 1,135,556 of JANUWF010001004.1, read as the reverse complement.
ATTTTTTATAAAAAATTAAAATAATATTTTTTAAAAAGAATTACAACAAATGAAGCCTCAAACAATTCTTCCCAGCCAGTTTTTATTTTATTTTATAATTGAAGGAGGTTTTTTCAAACACACATGTTTCGAATCATCAAAATAAAAAGAGAAATCTTTTTATATATACTTCGTGTACATATATCATAAATTTTAAATAATTATATTATATATATTTTTTTAAAATAATATAATTTTCTATAATACAAATATAATTATTTAAAATATTCGGTATGTATAAATTAAATATATTTAAAAATATCTCAAAAAATAAAAACACGTGTGTCTATGATAAGTGTGAGACTTAAGGTCTCAGGAATTTCGAACCGTCCGTTTCGGATCGGAAGTGGAATGTCTTAATTTGAACATGGGACTTTGGTTCTTTTGCTTAGTTTATGGGTTAATGGACTGTAGAGAATGGATTTCAGACCCAATTTTCTCTTTCCTCATTAAAAAAAAAAGAATAAGAAAACAAAAAATGAATTATAGACTTATAGACATATAGAATAAGTTTAATCGTATGTACATTAGAAAAATAAGTTGGTCATGCTTATATTTGTCTTTTAATTGCGTAAATTTAATTTTTTTTTTAAAGTAGACAACTAATAGTAATACACAAAAAAATACAAATACAAATGATAACTATTTAGTTCTGTTTATTTCTTAAATATCTGAAGACACGGTTTACCTATACTTTCAACCCCAAACTAATGTGCAGACCACCCTAAACAGGGTAATATGCCACAAACCACCTTCAATAGGATAATATGCCACAAACCACCTTAGCCTGATGAACCCTTGACCTTGACGCAGAATTCCTTGACAAAAACCCTCATAAACAGAGGACCGCCCGCCGATCAAAGAGATGACAAACCAGGAGAAGCAGTTGCACACCATTTTCCCTTGATTTGTAATGTCATTCTCCCCCACTAAAAACATGTGATGATGGAGCGATGGAGATAATGTGGGTTAACTAGATCCACAAGCACGGTTTATATAGGATTTAGGTTTGATTCTTGAAAATATTGAGGAAGATTTGATTCTCGAAAATGTTTCACTAATCAACGCATTGAGCACCCTGTGTGTTAGAATTTGTGCGTTTTAGTGTTAGGATTCATTGCTTATGTCTTTTCCCTTTTAAGCAAAAGCTGAAAGGTTATGTTATTTATCTAATTATGTTTTGATAAGATACGTGTTTTGAAATATTGAGGATAAAAGGAGAAATGTGTCTAACTCTTAAACTTTAATAAGTAAATGTGTATTTGTTAGTTAATATACTGTTATGGTGAAACATTTTTTTATAATGTATTGAAATATTAATATAGTTTTTTTTTTAATATCAATGGATAAGAATAAAGATGTAAGTCAAGTTTAGAATTGATTGTTTGACGGAGAGTTTAGAATTATTACCTTATTACAACAATAACAACAAAAAAAAAAAAAATTAAGTCTTAATCCTAAGTAACTTGAAGTCGGCTACATGAACCAACGTCAGGCAACATGTGATCATCCACATGAATTCTCTCTCGCTACTTCCTTCCATCGAACGTCATACTCCTATCCAAATCTAACAAAGACATATCTCTCCTAATTACCTCTATCCATGTCGTTTTAGACCTATCTCTACCTCTGTTTAACCTATCCTACCTCTCTCTCTCAATCGTCCTAATAGGAGTATCCCTCGGTCTTCTTTGAACATGTCCAAACCAACGCAAGCGTATCTCTCTCATCTTTTCCTCAATAGATGCCACGCCACCTTTTCCTTAATGGTCTCATTTCTGACTCTATCCTTTCTAGTATATCCACACATCCACCGTAACATACGCATCTCAACTATTTTCATTTTTTGAATATGACACATTTTAACTGCTCAAAGTGCCATATAACAAAGTAGGTCTTACGACTGTCCTATAGAACTTTCTCTATAGATTTAATGGTACATTACGATCACATAGAATACCAATCGCAATCCTTCATTTCAACCAACTTGCCTTAATTTGGTGTGCAACGTCACCATCGAACTCTCCGTCTTTCTAAATAATATATCCTAAATATCGAAAACAATCAGTTATCGGTATATCTCTACCTTCCAAAGTTACACTCTGGGTTATATTTTTGCTACTACTGAACTTACATTTCATATACTCTATTTTACTCCTACTAATTATGAAGTTCCTGGATTCCAATATCTGTCACCACAACTCCAATTTAACATTTACAGCGACTCTAATCTCATCAATCAACATAATATCATATGCAAACAACATACATCTTGTCACAGCCTTCTGTATAGTGCAGATCAACTCATCCATAACGGCCGCAAAGAGGAAAGGGCTAAGCGCTGATCCTTAATGCACCCCGATAGTAATAGAGAACTCTATAGTCACTCCGATACAAGTTTTTACACTTGTACATGCTCCTTTATACATATCATTCAATGAGAGTAATATATTTTAGTGATACATCTTTCTTGGTTAGCACTCACCAAACTACTTCTCTAAACACCTTGTCATAGGCTTTCTGCAGGTCAATAAATATCATATGTAAATCTCTCTTTCTTTCTTTCTTTTCCTATAATATTCAATCATCTGCTGTAATAAATGAATTGCCTCCGTAGTGGAACGATCAGGCATAAAACCAAACTGATTATCTGAAATTTGTATAATGCCCCATAACCTCTGTTCAATCACTCTCTCCCAAAGCTTCATAGTATGACTCATGAGTTTAATCACACGGTAATTGGTACAATCTTGAACATCCTCTTTATTCTTGTACAGAGGAATTAGAGTATTCTTCATCCACTCTGTAGGCATCTTATTAACTCTATATATCTTGTTGAACAGACTTATCAGCTACGTAATACATATATCTCCTAAACATTTCCAAACCTCGATCGGTATAACATCCGGTCTTACTACTTTTTTTGGTCTTATCCTTTTAAGGGTATCTCAGACTTCATGCTTCTGAATACGATTAATACACACACGGTTAATCTCTTTGTTCAAAATCACCAGGCTACCTACACTAGGAACTTGAACTTGACTCCCATTAAATAACTTATCAAAATACGACCTCCATCTCTCTTTTATTTTTTCGTCCTTAACCAAAACTTTGTGGTTGTCGTCCTTTACATATTTCACCATACCGATATCTCTCGTCTTCTTCTCCCTATAATGCGCCAGTCTATATATATATTATTTTTCCCATCTTTGGTATCCAACTTTTCATATAAATCCTTGTAAATTATGGATCTTGCTTTTCTAACAACTTCTTTAACTTTTCTTCGTGCGACCTTATATTTCTCAAAATTCTCATCACTTCTACACTTCCCTAAATTTCTATAGCACTCTCTTTTACTCCTTACGACTTTTTTCACTTCGTTGATCCACTACAACATGTCTTTATTTAGAGGTACTTTTCCTTTAGATTCCCTAAACACATTCTTAGCTACTGTCCTAATACATTGAGCCATCTTTCTCCACACAGTATCTGAATCCGAATTCATATCAAAAGACCAGTCATCTGCCTCAACTACCTTATCGACAAAGGCTATTCTTTCATCCCCTTGAAGCTTCCACCACTTGATCCTAGGGTCAACTCGCAGATTCCGCTGCTTACTCTTTTTCTTAAAATTAAAATTAATGACTAACAGCCTGTGTTGTGTAACTACACTTTCACTTGGAATAACTTTACAATCCATACAACTACTACAAAACCTATGGCTCATAATAAAGAAGTCTATCTGACTGGCATTTAACCCGCTTCTAAAAGTCACTAAGTGAAAATCTTTCTTCTTAAACCAGGTGTTTGCTATGGTCAAATCATGGGCCAAGGTAAAGTCAAGAATAGTAGTTCCTACTTTGTTTCTAACTCCGAAACCCTAATCTCCATGAACACTCTCAAACCCGCTTTGATCAGTATCCACATGTCCATTTAGATCACCACCAATGAAAAACTTTTTTGCACACGGTACACTCTGAACAATCTCATCTAAATCATCCCAAAATTGTTACCTAACTGAATCATCGAGTCCCACTTGTGTCGTATACGCACTAATAACAGTAGTAATCTCGCTGCCAATTATGATCTTGATGCTCAAAATCCTATCACTCTTCCTTTAAACTTCAACCACATCATCAATAAACTTACGATCAATAATAATCCCTACTCCATTTCTATTCCTAACTCTACCTGCATACCAAAGCTTATAACCCCACGGAGCTACTATTCTCGCCTTCTCATCTACCCATTTGGTTTCCTGAAGATACAAAATGCTAATCTTTCTCATCTGCATTACCTCAACTAATTCTGTCAATCTACTAGTCAAAGATCATATATTCCATATAGCTAGATGGATTCTATTACTATAGACTATCTTTTTTACCCTATACCCTTGCATATTTGACACCGTATCTGGAGACTGCACGGCGCGTTGCTTCCGGACAATGACCTAGCAACTCTCGCATATTTATCACTACACCCAAATTTAGGAAGTGTAATTCATTGTTGAATAGGGAACGCCCTCACAAAGTTAATCGATTGGTCCATGTCATGAATATGACTATATTTTACGCTGATCGTCATAAGCCTTACCGTAACTCTCCTCCTTTATCCAAATTTGAGACCGATAATGAACACTGCAGACAAAGCCCGCGAAGCTCACAGGCAGAGTTGACCTTATTACAGATAGAATATTGTCCATCGGTACTAAAAGTTGGGGCAAGCGGATTTGATAATAACCAAGCAATATATACTTGAATGAGAATATTTACATTATATTTTATTCTGGTGAAATATAGAAGAGAAAGTAAAATTACGAAAGTAAATGATACCATTTATATTATTTGATTGAGACGTGTTATGAAAGGAAAGTAAATTAGTAGGTTGTCATTCCCCCACCATATCAATATTTCTTTTGCTCTCAAACTTAATATCGAGAGGAAAAAAGTGACTAAAAATATTAAATGATACATTTTACATTACGTTTTATTTTAAACCTTAAATAAAAGAAAGAAGAATAAAAAAAATAAAGTACCTAAATAATAATGTTTCTTCTCTCCTAGGAACCCCCTCATACCAAACAAATAAGGTAAAAAGAAATACACTCTCTAAATGAAGTTTTTGGTTCCTTTCCCTCCCCATTACTTTTCCTTCTTTTTTTTTTTTTTCTCCATCTAACTTTCGACTCTTGTTTGAATAAATGGAGTTCCATAATACTGAATTTCTTATTTGATAGATATCACCAATAATTCTTTTTAGAAAAATAATATATTTCATGTAGTATCAACAAATATATTTAACCTTTCTTCTTTTAGGGGAGAGTGGATGGAGTCTGCTTCTTAAATGTTTTTGACATTACGTATTATTCTTTAAAAAATTACGTATTGTTCTTTAAAAAATGAGATTTAAAAAATATATTATTTTCTCCTTATCAAATTATCAATTTATTTTCTAACTTAATTTTTGTCCTAAAGTATTTGTCCTTTTAGAAAATCAAGACTTAATATTTCAAATTTATCCCTATTTAATAACATTCTATTTCCTAAACATATTAAAATATAATCAAAAACTCATTTTGTGTCACAAAATCAATTTAGAGATGACTGGAAATCCTTGTCGTATTTAGTCTCAACGCCAACAATATATACAGACCAAGAGAAGAATCTCGAAATCAACCTAAGATCCATCTCTTAAAGACACCTTCCTATATTAGATTATACTACAGCTAATTACAAGACCTTACCAAAAAATAGTATAAGGCAACATATAAGCTAAATATATACAACTGATATGCTAAATATATTCTGCTGATACGCTAATACCCCCCCTAAGTTGGAGCATGTGGATTGCAGATGCCCAACTTGCGAAGAAATTGATCAAAATGCTGCTTCCCAAGGATTTGGTAAAGATGTCAGCTAACTGAACATGAGTAGAAACATAACTAGGAGCGATGATACCTTTGACAAGTTCATCACAAAGAAAATGACAATCAACTTCAATGTGTTTGGTACGTTCATGAAACACGAGGTTAGCACAAATGTGTAAAGCAGCCTAGCTATCACAATAGAGCTTCATGGGATGAGAATGATCAACACCTAGACATAACAACAGGCCTTTTAACCATTTGAGCTCACAAACAGTAGTGGCCATAGATCGATATTCTGCCTCTGTGGACGAACGAGACACAGTATGTTGTTTCTTTGTCTTCTAAGAGATGGGAGAACTGCCAAGGAAAATGAACCAACCAGTAAGGGATCTGCGAGTCAAAGGGCAACCTGCCCAATCAGAATCACACCAAGCATAAAGTTGCAAGTCACAATCAGCTCGTAACAGAATGCCTTGTCCTGGATTTCCTTTCAAATAACGTACCACACGTAGTGCCGCATTCCAATGCTCCTGCATTGGTTGATGCATAAATTGTGCAAGCATATGAACATTGTAAGAAAGCTCAGGTCTGGTAACAGAGAGATAAATCAAACGCCCCACTAACCGATGATACCGTTCTGGAGCAGAAAAAGGTTTACCATTAGCCAAAGGAAGATTATGATTTTGATCTAATGGAAAGCCGACTAGTTTAGCACCTAACAGACCTACTTCAGAAATTATATCCAGAGCATATTTTCGTTGACACAGAAAAATACCCGTGTTATTTCGTGCCACCTCAATCCCCAAAATATATTTTAAAACACCAAGGTCCTTCATATGGAAACATTGACTTAAATAAGCCTTGAAATTCTGAATTGCAGTACCATCATTACCTGAAATGATAAGATCATCCACATATACCAACACATGAAGTTTCAAGCTGTCATGATGTAAAGTAAATAGAGAATAATCGGAATATGATTATTGAAAACCATACCGTTTCAAAGCACCAGTCAGCTTGGCAAACCAACAACGGGGAGCTTGTCTCAGTCCATACAACGATTTTCGGAGTCGACAAACTTTGCCATGAGCTTCGGACTGAAATCCAGGAGGCAACTTCATATAGACCTCATCCTCAAGGTCACCATGTAAAAATGCATTGTGAACATCCCTCTGATGCAATTCCCAATTCCTAGCTGCTACAACCGCAAGAAAAGTATGAACAGTCACCATTTTTGCGACTGGGGCAAAAGTTTCAGTATAGTCCAAGCCTTCAACTTGATTATTCCCTAAAATCACTAGGCGAGCTTTAAACCTCTCAATCGTCCCATCAGCATTATATTTGATTTTATAAATCCATTTACATCCAATAACTTTCTTCCCAGGAGGTAGTGATTCTAAGGTCCATGTGCCATTATTTTCCAGTGCTTGTATTTTCATTCTACATGGCATTCCGCCATCTTTCATCTTTCATAGCCTCAGCAAATGTTTGAGGTTCAATTCCTGCAGTAATAACTGCCAATAATTTTCGATGTTGGGAAGAAAATTTATCACAGTTTATATAGTGAGCCAGAGGATATGGCGTACCTGAGGATTGCAATTGGGAAGATGAACTATGAGAGGGGCTTAATTTATAAATAGTATTGGTGACAAAATCTCTCAAGCGGTTTGATGGCAATTTTGTCCGATGTCCACGACCCAATGACTCATCATCCAGAATAACATTGTTGCCCGCCCCCCGCCTCACGTCATTATTCTTAGAGTTACCAGTTTCTACAACTGCTCCAGTTGCAACATCCCCATCCAATCTTGATTGTTCATTTTCTGAAAACTCACAACTTGGTTGTATCCCATTCATATCTCCATCAGCATCCTCGCCACACCAATTTTCAAACTGATGAGATCTTTCATTGATTTTGTCAAATAAGGAAACTCATTCCCACAAAACACTACATCTCGTGAGACTAAGAAAACTTCAGATTCTAAGTCATACACTCTCCAGCCTTTCTTCCCATAAGGATAGCCAACAAAGACACATTTACGACTCCGAGTAGCAAATTTATCCCCTTTATGATCTTGATTATGCACATAACACAAACATCCAAACACACGCAAGTGTGCAAATAATGGCGGCTTACCATACAAAATTTCAAACGGTGTTTTTCCATTTAGAACAAGTGATGGTGTTCGATTAATCAAATATCCAGTAGCTAAAATGCATTCCCCCCAAAACTCTATAGGGAGATTAGCTTGAAAGCGTAATGATTATTTGCTTGTGAATAATCATCAACAACAGTTAAGAAATATCTAGCTCCACAAAAAGAAGGGGTTCGATACGGCCCCCACAAATCACAATGAATCAATTGAAATGTTTCCAAAGTTTTATCACTGCTAATAGGAAAACTATCTCTTATTTGTTTTGCTTTCAAGCATACATCATAAGTTTTATTACTAGCACTACTATAATCAACTTGAGGTATCAGCTCTATGACCTTAGAGGAAGGATGTCCCAACCGCTTGTGCCATACATCAGGTGAGTTGTTTCTGCCAGTCTTCATAGCTGCGGCAGTCACCTTTGCCTGAAGAAAATAGAGCCCCTCTCGTTGCTCACCCGCACCAATCACCATCCTCGAAGTGTAGTCCTGTATAATACAAAATTTATCAGTGAATTGAGCCACACAATTTGAATTATAAAGCAGTTGTGATACAGAAATCAAATTACATAACAAGCTTGGCACATAAAGAACATTATTTAATTTTAGTCTATTGTTAAGCACAACTGTTCCCTTCTTTGTAGCAGAAGTTTACTTCCCATTTGGAAGTCCCACAGGACATTCCACCACATCTCGAACATCTTGCAAATATTCCAAGCAACCTGTCATGTGATGAGAAGCACCAAAGTCAACTATCCATTGTGTGGACAAATAATTACCAGTCAATTTTTCATTTGATTCAGTCTTTGCAGCATTTAGAAGTTTCCTCAATGATTCCCACTTATCACTACTGAGTCCAGCAACAACTGTCTTATCCAAGTCTGAAACTCCAACATTGCCCACTGCTTCTGATGTTGCAGCCTGCACTGCATTTGCCTTCACTCCTCGACGTCCTTTGTTCCCAAAATTTGAAGAGAATTGCCCTCCTTTATTTCACCGAGCTTCTCGTCCAGCCCCTTTAGGACGATCTCCCCACCATTCAGGATATTCGATCAGTTCAAAACAACTATCAGATTCATGTCCTGAGCGATTGCAGTTGCTACATGTCACATTCTTGTCCTTTCCCTCACCTCGGCCTCGAGGTTTTGATCCAGCCTGTATTGCAAAACTCATAACTTTACCACATTCTTCTTTCCCTAGAGCAATGGTTCTAACACGTTCCTCTTACACTAGGATTGAATAAACTCTATTCAAACTCGGCAAAGGATCTTGCGCTAGTATATTGGATCTCACTGTTCCATACAGATTTTCATCAAGACCCATGAGAAATTGATGAACCTTTTCTTCTTCATGCAATTTTTCCCAAACAGATTCGAGTTTGCACCTGCATAATCCGCACTTGCACATTGGAATCTGTTCATAATTAGTTAATTCTTCCGACACTTTCTTTAGCTTCCCGTAATAGGAAACTATGCTCAGTCCCTTTTGTCTGCACTCTGCAAGCTCGGATTTCAGTTGTTGTATGTGTGGGCCATTGGCTACTGCAAAACGTTCTTGTATGTCTTCCTAAAGATCTTACACCACCTCCATATGTGAGACGGTTGAACGCAGCGAAGGCTCAACTGTATTCATAATCCATGAGACCAATAATGAATTATTAATCCACCAATCTTCAAGATCTGGCGATTCCTCATCAGGTCGCTTGATTGTTCCATCAACAAAGCCAAATTTCTTCCTCACTCTCAGCGCAGTCCGAACAAAACGAGCCCATTCATCATAGTTTTCACCTTTCAATTGAATCTGTGTTATTAAACTTCCAGGATAATCACTAGAGGTAATATCATATTAGGAAATAGTCTTTCTTTGAATCACTTCGAGATTTTTGTCTTTTCCAGCCATTGCTCTGATACCATGTCACAAAATCAATTTAGAGATGACTGAAAATCCTTGTTGTATTCAGTCTCAACGCCAACAATATATACAGACCAAGAGAAGAATCTCGAAATCAACCTAAGATCCATCCCTTAAAGACACCTCCCTATATTAGATTATACTGCAGCTAATTACAAGACCTTACCAAAAAATAGTATAAGGTAACATATAAGCTAAATATATACAACTGATATGCTAAATATATTCTACTGATACGCTAATATTTTACAAGCTCTATTATTCATACTCATCTCGTTAATTCTTAAGAAATATCAATAGTAACTTGGAGAGAAAATTAAATACTTAACAATATTTTGACCCATTTTCTAATAAGAATTAAATATTTAGAAAAGAGAAGTAATTTAGAGTTATATCAAAGTTTTAGAGTTTGTGTACTTCTTAATATAAAGAGAGATATTTATCATTGAATTTTAAAAGTAAAGATGGAAGAGAAGGTTAATTAACTAAAACATTTAAATTTCTTAATGTTTGTATAATCGGTTAAAATGAACATATAATTTAAGACGAAGGAGTATATAAATTTTATCTTCGACATCCTTTAAATTTATTACATTGTCCTCTCTATTTTATAACTAGTTTGTAACTCGTGTGTTACATGAATTGACATAAAAAAAACGCATAAAATAAATAAATTTTAATTATGATTTCTCGATTTTTTTTAAAAGTCTATTAAATATTAACTTTTATTTATGATTTCATAAATTTTTAAAAGTCTATTAAGTGTGTACTTATTAAATAATCTTCTTCTGGATTCATAACTTTTTACATTTTAATATTAAAATTTTCACGATTTAATGTCTTAATATTAAATATATTTTATTAAATAATTTTGTTAATTATTTAATTAATTAAAATTGCAAATGAATTCAGATAACCTAATGATCAAATCTCAATGAATTTTTACGATTCGATATATTAATATTAAATACATATATATCTTATTAATTAATTTAATTCCTTAATTAATTAAAATTCTAAATAAATTCAAATAATTTTCAATTAACTCCAGAAAATCTTTTAACTTGAGATCAATCTAGGTTATCAACAAAGGAAAACCCATGTTTTACCTATAGTTATTATTAAAATGATAAGAAAGAACATGTCAAAGACATCTTAAGGAGCTAATCTATTTAGGTATTGTGGTGTCTTCTAATTTAATTGTTTCTGTATATCTTAATGAACAAAAGGGAGCTCAAACCAAATTCTCCCAAGAATCCAAGGAAAACTCAAAATAATTGAATGACTGACTACCACCAACAGTGCTTTTCTTACCACTAATTTCCTTTGTGAAATTCTTCAAGGGTAGAGCAATAATTCACTATCGTGAAACAATTTCCTCTAGTTATCCCACAAATTATCACCAGCCATACATAGATCCCCAGCAAGCAAAACTGCAAATATCAAATGTAATTGAACCACATCCACAGTTGCCACCAAAGTAGAGAGGGCACAATGATCAAGCCAAAATCTGTATTCCCACCAAATGACTGTCTCTTCAATCAAGGTTCATCCATGACACAGCCCAGATCGAAATAAAAATTTTCACTTGATAGCAGATATAGAAAAGTAATGAAAACGAACCAACTTGAAAAGGAAAACTTTTAAGGGTTAGATTGAGAAGTATATGGTAACAGAACTACAAAGCCATCTCCAATCTACTAACAACACACGAGTAGCATTGTTATACCTGTCCTGCAGGAAAAGCACGTAGGTGCATGTTCAAAACCAGAAGATGGTTCCTGGCTATACAGAGTACACATAATACCTTGAGTCTCAAATGGCACAACTCACATGGATGACTGCTCTCAACTTTCGAGCTTGCATTGCATACCTATGATTCATTTTGCGCTTAGAAGCTTAATATTATGTTCTCCAGGCAAAGCTATTGCAGGTTGACATGAATCAACTGATAAAAATTCATAAAATGCCAATGTTGCTTGTGCAGCCACAATCCTTGATGGTTATACTGAAGCAATTGTCAGGTCGGACGTCAGTCCTTTACCTCTTTAATTTTCAACTGTCCATGAAGTAAAACACACTAAACAAAGTAAATGATTCAAAATATACAAGTCAAATAGCTTTCCCACGTCTAATTACCCTTTTCAAGCTATAGACAAATCACAAATACATTACTGACCTCAGGCAGGGTATTGAAAAGGGAGGTCTTGCTTGCTGGACCTGCAGCTCCAAGAAGGGCTGTCCATGCTTTCAGTGTCTTCTGCAGCACAGGATGGCAAAACTCCCTCCTTCCAGCCAAACCCCTACACACCCCACACATACCCCCTCCAATTCATGAACACATCTTACCTTTGCCCTAAGTTAATTTTATTGGAACCACAAATACTACAAGACTTAAGCAGGCCATTAAAAAAGTCATCCTAAAATCATCACGTGCTCTACAAAAAACAAGGAATCTATCTTTCTACGAACCACAAGCTTATGCCTTTCTTAGATCTTGGCATTGCCTTTTACAGCCCTTTCTCTCCTCTCTCTCTCTCTCAGCCACACCATAAAAGTACTAGAATAAGAAAGCATAGACCGCCATTTGAAACAGCATGTTAAACTGTTCATGATTCTCATGTCCAACAGTTTCTTGAAGCAAGTTTCACATGCTTTACTTAATGCAAATTATGTTATACATGTATTTGTATTGCATCATCTCCTGAGTTGAAGCAGAAAAATTCTAAAAGCAACCAAAGGAAGAAGATTTTTCTCCCAAAATGAGATAACATTCAGATATAACTGTGATGGCAGAAAGACATTGTATTATTGGTGGAAGCATTTCATGAGCACTTAAAGAAAGAGGAGATATAATATGAGCATCCAGTGTAACACCCTGGCACCCATTTGATGAAATAAAAGAGCAATACAAAATTTTTTGAAAGGTAGTCTACATTCTGTAGGAAAAATGACATGTAACTGCAACAACTCCACAACATATCAAAACAACTGAGAAACTTTGGTATGTACAAACCGGTTTTCAACTCATGCAAAGAACTATAATTCGAAGTTGTATCTTCAAGTAGGAATTAAAAATCTTTCATCGTCTGCAATAAACCATTAATCCAGAGACACGAATTTTCAGATCATCTTCAGTGAAAAAAGTTCTCCAAAATAGCACTCCTATTTCTTTATTGATGATTCTTTGATGTAAGAAGTCAAAGAAGGCAGCTTTCAACAAATGCACCACCAAACCACAACAAATCCCTAAACAATTTCTTGATTTCTGATCAAGATGGTGATACTTTTATGTAAGGAATCAAAGAAACCAGTCTAACGGATGCACTCCAAACCACGGCATATCCCTAACCAAATCCCAAGTAGCACAAGGCACACCACCGCATCAATGGCAAGAATAATCCTCACATGACGGCACCATTTCTTCCGGATATTTGGAGATGTTGATCTGAATCTCATTGAACCAAAATCTTTCTGTAAAGGGATTGAAGAAACTGATGAATCTTGGTTGATGGGATCCAAAGATACTGAATCAACCCTTACTCCTGTTTCTGTGGACTTCCTGTGCTCCTCCAGCTCAATACCTCTGAGATCAACTACGTGATCTTTCATTTTCTTCTTCTCCTGTTTGCTAGGTTTTCCTAACAAAGGAGCTTTTGTTGAAGCACCCCCTTCAATTTGGCCATGGCTACTGTTACAAGGAGAAGGTGATAGCTCCCCGAAGTTTGATGGATTCTCTGCTGGCCACTGATTGCTAGCCCTAGAGACATTCTCCAACGAGGAAATTAGATGACGTATAACCGGCACTAGTTGTTCTTGCAAACAAAGTGAGTCCAAATTCGACATACTCCTTCCCCTTTTAGCCACCTTCTTGAATTCATCCCTTAAATGTTCTAAAAACCGAAGAACTCCTGTTTTACCAAGACCGTCATCTGCAATAGCAAAATAAACGTATCCCCCGTCCATCAAAAACCCAAAAGTCCTTTTCCCCATCGTCTGAAAATACCATCTATGATAAGAGGGAGTCTTTTCCAAGCATAAGCTTGCCAAATTCACTATCTCAGGGTTTCCACCACTGTAAGCATAGAAAATTCGACCGCCCTTCGATACACAGCAATAGTGAACAGTATTTTGCAGCGACCCCATTCTTCATTAATTCAGAAAGTTGATCCCGGTTGTTATTCGCGAATTTGCAGACTGCCAATGAAGAAACAACAAAACACAAGGATCAAGCAAACAAGATTTGACAAAAGAAATAGCCCAAAAATTCTTCAACTACGAAGCAACAATCAAACATAAAGCCAGGAATTCATCTGCTTCAAACTCAAAAACTTCCAAAACGTACCAGAACAACTCGCAAGGTAAATATTAAGAATCATTCTCCACGTGCAATACCATAAAGCCCCAAATGCAAAGATTGGTAAACCAACACCACAGCAAAAGTAGATTGCGCAGATTCACAAGCCATCCAAATAAAAAAAAATTAAAAAAATGATCTGTCGAATGAAATCAACTAAAAAGACAAAAACAAATTTCCGGGTCAACTACAAACAAACAACAAAGCCACGATAGGGTGGTTACGCCTTCTCATGGTTTACTAAACTTACCTGGTTGAGTAATCAACAAAGCCCAGAATCCCAGATGCGGCTGTGAAAAAAAAAAAAAAACTGCTAAGGCTGCAGAAGGCATACAGCGCTAGAACTCCCGTATTGACATTGCCAGATTCCACTATGTTCTGTGACAAAAAAGACAACTATGTTCATTTAAAAAATGTTGACTGGGTTCAAATACTCCGAGCTTTTTTTGTCTCAACTCCAGTTGGGAATCTTATCTTTTCATTGTGTAAGTCCATGAAATTGATGACAAGATATTAGAATAATTTTCAGAAGTTGATTAACCTTTAAAATTATTATAAGTCTTTTTTTTCCCAAGAAGGTATTCTTGAATTGTTAATTTAATTGTAAATTAATGTGACTATTATAATGAATTATTAATTATTTTTATCTATGTATTTCCTTCATAAAGTCTCAACATTTATTATTTTACCTCAAAAAATTTATGTCTTTATTAATCAGTAATTAAATTTCAAAACTTTATATGTTGTAAGTATATTTAATTTACTTTCATTCTCCATACAAGTGCACAATACTTATTGTATTAAAGAGATATATTTATTAAAAAAATAACAATTAACATAGTATTAGTTTACTAATAAGACAGATAAATTAAGATAAAAATATTAATTAAAATAAAAAATTAAAAAGGTACGAGAGAATAATATCAAATAGCTATGGATTACAATGATATTAACTCTATTTGTATTAAAAAGTACAATCTATTTCCTCTTAGTATTGTATTATTGTACTACAGTCTTGGCTTGGAGTGCATTCTAAAAAAATAATAATAACAATAAATAAAAGCAATAAAAATTATAAAAATTAACACACCAATAAACACAAAAAATATTGAGGAAATTATTTACAATGAGTTATAATATTGATGGCAATGAAGGTGTAAATGCACAAGAATAGAGTGGGAATATATATAATTTATTTTGAGAAATTGTTAATAAAAGAGTAAGAAACATAACATAATAACAATAATATAAAAAAAAGTGTCAAAATAACTACGTTAACTATATAATTAAAATAGTAGTTTCTATCACATATTTATAATGAATATTTAAAAATAACAAATAAGAATCTCTAAACTCATACACTAAAAACTCCCATAAAATAAAAAATTATACATTATTAATCTAAAATAAATTAGAATAAATATGAAAATTAATTTATTAATTAAAAAATTCATCACGCACAATCAAAGATACTGCGAACTGTTTTATAAGCATAATAAAAATTGATATAATAATTTAATTAGTTAAAAATCCTTAATTTCATCTAAATTTTCTAGGAGATGTGGTAGGTTATTAGATGGCAGGCAAACACATCAAACCTTATCAAATACTTGCTGTTCAGATTCAAATTCAACCATTATTCTAAACTCAACAGGGTGTAACTCAATCTAAAATTTCTTTTAATTCAACATAATTATGATTTAAATAATTTTTATTTTTTTAAAAAATATCATATACACATAGCATATTATATCATTTCTCCTTAATTCTAGTTAAATCCCACCTGAATCTCACATATTTAATAATTTTTTTTTATATTAAAACAAACTCTATCACAAAACAATTCATATCCAAATACATTCTTAAAAGTGAAATTTGCTCTTGCACATCAGGAAGAGACTCCAAACTTGAACCTAATCCCAAGCAGATGTATAAATCACCTATGAGTACATTACATTTTCATGAGCGCAACATATCATTATACATCTCTCAATTAGATGAATGGGATAAGACTATTCCTGTGGATAACTGGAGGACAGTGTGTCATAAAAGTGGCTTTATTATGGAGCTAATTCTTGCTAGCCTACAGGAGGCCTTAGTTGCAAGGTCAATTTCTGATCTTGGGCAATAGCTTCATCACTGCATCCACAACAAACAACAGTTTTCACATAGCTCAGTTGTCTCAGCTAGAATCACGCCCCAGCATTTTGCTAGCATTAATCGTTTCTCACCATCTCTATATTGTGTGAATGTGTTTCCTCTTCTTGATGGGGTGTGGAAATACTTTCGTTCATATTATGAAGAGACATTTCACCATGTTGGTGGTGGTTGTCTTCACAATGCTCCAAGCCATTCTCAGTAGACGTTTCTTCACCATTCTGAGGATGGGAAGATCTGTCATCCATTTCTGGTTGGAGATCTGGAGCTTCAGTCTGAGCTTTAGTAGAAACCAAGATGGATTGGCGGCAGAGCGGGCATGTTGCATGGGTTGACAACCAGCTGTCAATGCAAGCCATGTGAAATGTATGTCCACAAGCAGGTATCTGTTGGAGCTTTTCCTCCGCTTGGTAATCCCCCAGACACACCGAGCATCTGTGAAGAATTTCAAAAACTCATTAACAAATTGCAGGTCCTTAGTCCTCAACAAGTGTTTACCAGCTCAAGAATTTGAAGACCCTCAATTAAGGTTGCCTTATAACTGATTTTATCGCATTTCACTTTTCGAGTCTTTAACAGCTATACGAAATTGAGTTACATAATCTATACATTTTTTCTTTTTATCATTTTAGGGCTCTGAAAGGAAGCAAAGCAATGAAAGTGGTGTTAAAGAATGAAAATCACAATATAGCTTGTATAAGAGATGAAAATGAAACTACATCAGCTTAGCTTTGATTTTTCGAGTTCTTATTATTCTTAATTGTTTCATAGAATTTATCAATTGAACTTGTGTAAGCAATAAAAAAAAGGCTCAAAATAGAACCACCCAGTATCAGTATTGGAAAGAACTACTATGATGGTTAGTGGGCCTGTGATAGTGGTGATAGATAACAATGCAAAAGTTGCTAAACCAACTCGGTAGCTTGATTGCTCTTGCTTTATGCTGTAAAATCACTGTTGGAGAAAGCTTTTAACTTGACTCTGCATTCAACAGGAGAAAACAGAATACAATGTTCATGTAGAAAACATTTTGTTTTCGAGGACTTAACAGACATGAGGTGCACTTATCTGTCATTTATAGCACTGAGTTAACTAAATGACGATGCCTAAGTTTTGCTCATCATTTCCTGAAATTGTTCCTTTCTTTTATGGCCAGTTTCCATTACAAACTTTGACCTTCTCCCTAGGTTTTGAGAAATTTTTCAGCACAGCTGCTGCACCACATCATCTCGATGAGGTGGTGCAACAGTCCAATCTTTTCCCTTCGCCTAATATTCCTTTCCAGATCAAAAGTCTGACTTGGAGTACACTAACTTTAGTTATCATATGTGCTCTCCTAACGGTAACCTGTGTGCCCTCCTCTGCTATGTGTCTCCCTTCGAAGGGATTTCCTTTGAAGGATAAAAAGCAATTCCAATGCCTTCAGGAAGCACAAAAAAACCAGAAATTTATAAGCATGCATGTCTCCAAGCTTGGGATTTCTCAAGAGATATGGAATTTCTCATCACAGACTCACAGTAGTCGATCTATTCTTCTACCAAGGAAGATGCCTTAAATTTGCCTTCAACAAAGTTTGTTGGCTTTCCTTCTCTTGTGTTCTTTGAAAGGCTCTAGTTTTTGGTTGTAGGCTTGAGATTTCTCAAGAGGTTTGGAATTTCTCATCACAATAATCAATCTCTTCTTCCACCTATGTGTACACCCTCAATTTTTGCCAAATTTTTTTGGCTTCCTTTTTCTTATACTCTTCTCATAGGCTCTGCTTTCTGCCTTCAATAGCTTCCGTCTCTTTTCTTTTATGAGATTCACAGGCTTCTAGTTTTCAATTGCTCCCACCTATCTTCATATATTCACTATTATTGGCAGAAAGGATTTGGATTTCACTTTTGGGATTTCGTCTTTGTATGGATTTTATCACTTTGAAAAAGACATAAGAATAAAATCGAAATACTCTCCGTCTTCTTCAAAAGGAGATAATGGAAGAGGCTTAGCCTCGTGACGATAACGGCAACGGTTAAAATATTTGTCAGTAGTCTTTCAACTCAGATTGCCAGTCAGACTTCTAGTTTGGAAAGGGTATGTAGGTGGAAGGAAAAGATTGGACTGCTGCACTGAAAAATTTCTCCTAGGTTTTAGCCATCCAAATTTTCTTGGAAAGAATTACAATTTCCACAATTAACAATAGTTGACTAATCAGACAGTTACTGAGCATTTTTAGGACATTAGGTTTTAGGCTACATTTCAATCATTCGCGTAAGGTATCCATTTCAAATTTTAATTCAATGAAATATCTCACAAGATGGCGTTTAATTCAGAGAGAAATCCATTTCAAATTTTATAGTCCAGCTAATAAGTTGTTGCTGAAAACTTATAATTGCACAACACAACTTGGCTAAATCTCTCAATCAAGCAGCAGGGAGCTAGTTCTCCACTTCATTCATAATCTTAGGCCTAATTATTGATAAGCTTCAGGGGCCTGCTAAAAGTACTCCTCTTTATTATTTTTTTAAAAAAAAAAATTATTAACAACCATGTATTGTGCAACTTCAATGATACAAATCGAAGATCCAAAAACATTCAGGATATATTCTTCAAATAGTATCTCATGATTAGCATCGATCTTTTTGAACTAAAGCTCAATTTCTAATGGCAAAGAGACACTAAGGTGCTCCAACATTGTAGCGGAATTAGGAGTTATTCAAAGTACAAGTAGTTGAAGTATTTACTAAGGGCCTAAGGCTAACAACTTAAAATTACTTGCAATGTCTTGATAAGCTTTTTATGAAAAATTTTATTTTCTAAACATGGAACTCATAATCCCAAATATAAGAATGGAATTCTATTAACCTAGCATAAGGGACCTATGGTTTTCAAATTAAGAATCAAGGTTCTCAAACAGTAAGTTCTCCTCCAATCAAAAGGTGGCATCACTGAAAAGAAAATCCATAAATTGGGCAATCTAAAGTCTATTAGTAGAAATATGTATACAAAGTGCAAATCTCAGATGCAAACCACTTTCTGACTGGACTTCTTTGTAACTAGAAGATACACCCAGCTTTCTCACAATTTGCACAAAACTAGTATGCCTACTACTCCATAAGTAAATGACATAAACAAAATTCCATCCTTCCTTAATACCAGATTGGCCAAATGCTGTAAGCTTGCTCTTCTTTCCCAGCTTACTAGCCGAGCTTTAACACATTGTTCCTCCATAAATTGTAATGCAACACCCTAGGAATTCTTCATTTCAAACAAAACCTTAAGAAGAGCAATTACCAGCTTCTTTCTTTGCGATATGTATCAACTTATAAATTGGTGAGACCTAAGCTGTTGAGATGAACTTAGGAAGGGAGAAAATTCTTAAGAGATCATCCCATTTTTCTTTATGCCAAGCTTAACGACTCAAAAGAAAAAGAACTTAAACTTTCATCTCCCACACAGACTGTGTCAAACTAATTATGGAAGAAACTAGTTATGCAATAGTCCAAGACAAACTACAAACACGGGATTATTTTCAGCTAAACCCCAAAACATCTTGACTCTCTTTCCTCCTGCAACAACTTCAGCATAGCAAACCAACACATGGTGGACTCAACCTGTAATCTATGGACTACCCTTCACTGTTGCCCACAGAATATTGGTGAAACTTGAACTTGTTAGACCCTTCCAACTAATTGAAAGACATCAAGGTTGGCTTTATATGAATCATAGGTCACAGAGAGAAGGGGAAATGGAGAATAGTGGTGATTAACAGCATAAGAAGCTTGAAGAAAACAAGTAGAAGTAATGGATAGGTGAAATACAACACTCCATTTAATAAAGCTAAGCCCCATCCAAAAGTAATATCATTCACAAGAAGCCCACTTACATCGTGTCATTGACGGAAAAACTTTCCTTGAACACAATAATGGGCAACATCTCTCTCACCTCCTTCTTTAAGCCCAATTCAACCTAAGCATCCAAAACCAAAGTGAGCATCGATAAATATTACAAATTGCACTAGATCATACAAGGAAAAAAAATGTCAAAGAATGCCGTTCACGTACCCTGGAGGTGTCATCAGATTCAGATGAGTAAAACGAAGACGAAGTATTCCTCATTCGGATGGAGGACCAGTCAACCCTCCTACGGCGCAGGTAGAACAAGTAAAACAAGAAGAGGAGGATAAAAGTGAAGAAAATTGGGATCGAAAAAATGAAAGCTTGATATAGTTTTAACTCAGCTGAAGCCTTAGAGCAACAACCATTACCACTACCACTAGCAGCTGAAGGTGTTGCTGTTAATTGTGGGTCTGAATAGCTAACACTGCTA
This sequence comes from Voacanga thouarsii, assembly GCA_026120185.1. Classification (NCBI taxonomy): domain Eukaryota; kingdom Viridiplantae; phylum Streptophyta; class Magnoliopsida; order Gentianales; family Apocynaceae; genus Voacanga; species Voacanga thouarsii. The sequence continues at coordinate 1,114,766 of JANUWF010001004.1, read as the reverse complement.
CTAGTATAAGACATCACCTCCTCACCAAGAACTACCCCTCTTCAAAGCAAATCCCATTCACAAAGAAACGAGAAAATATAGTAAAGAAAAGGATAAATCTTTAAGCTCAATGCTGAAATCAAGGCCGGCCCAGAAGGGGAAAAATGGAAAAACAGAGAGTTTGATCCGGTATATAAGTACCCAATTTAGAAAAATATCCTCAAGAATCGCCCAAAGTTTGTGCCTGCGTTTCTGCATAAGTGGAGACTGGCGGTGGTTAGGGGCAGGCGGGATATTAACCAAGCGGAAAAACGAGATCATAAGACCAAGACAAGGTTGGAGCGACTCGCTAGGAGCCTTACTATAGTCTATTGCTGGGAAATTAATAACAGTATTTGCGTGTCTCGGTGCTCCCAAAAATGGATTAGATATTCATCCTGTTATGATACAGAGGTTTGAAATTCAGTTGGTAGTTAAAGAAGAGGCGGTCGGATCAGGTTGTGAACCAACTCCAAATGAGTTTAATGAAATGGTGTCGTTTTTGTCGCTGCAATTGTTAAAAATGAGGCAATGGTAAATTCCCAACGATTAAAATAATTACTGTTCACCTACTTCTTCTTTGAGTAGGGTAAAGCAGAGGTGAAATTGCAGAGGAAATTGAAGGTTTAGATTCATGAATTAGAGGGTTTGGAGGAAGGGATGGCTGTGATGATTTTGTAGGAAGCATAAAGGTTTTGTTAAAGAAGGAGGTAGCATCGTGAGTAAAATCTGCACAAATTTCAGAAATTCTGAAGAGTCTTCTTTCTTTTTGTAATTCCTTCATCTGATATCATTTTCTATCTTTAACTCATCCAATTCTGTAATTCTGGAATATATAAATATGATGATTTTTTCAATGAATTCAACCTTTATGAGCTGGGAATCTCATTGGAAGTTTGATTAGCTATTATATTCTGATAAGGATCATCACAATTTGGTATCAGAGCAGTGACGAACCGGAGGAAGTATGCCTGCAACTCGTAATCAGGGAATGAGCGAAAGTGTCCAAAAAATGGAAGCAGACTTACAAGACTTGCAGATTCAGATGGAAAGCAATGTGAGAAGCTGTAATTCCTTAGACCAAACGGTTAAGGAACAAGGTAAGAGGCTTGACTCTATAGATAAAACCATTTCTGGAATACAATATCAGTTGGAAGGGAGTATTAAACAGACTGCCTCTCTCTTTGCAAGTGTGAATTCCTTAATGACATCCGTAGGAGATATTGCTAAGAAGTTAGATGTATACCATGGAAAAAGGGCTGAGGGTAGTGGGTCTGGTATGGAGAATCCTATGTAGCAGACTCCTTTGAGTTTTGAGTCAGCTAGTTTGAGATCTGGATTTGGAAGGAGAGAGGAGGGTAAGCAATCAGTTAAATTGCCCAAACTGGACTTCCCTATTTTTTAGGGAATCGGGCCAAGAGAATGGGTGTCAAAAGCTAGGGGATATTTCGAAATTCATCAAATTCCAGAAGGAAGGAAACTAGGCATTACTGAATTGTACTTGAAGGGAAGGGCATTTATATGGTTTAGTGGATTCATAAAGACACATATGGGATATATTTGGGATCAAATGGCGGTGGCTTTATATAAAAGATTCGGGGAAGGAACTGATATTCAATTAATGGAGGAGTTTAGTAAAATAAGACAGCTGGGAACAGTCGAGGAATACTTAGACAAATTTGAGAAGTTGAGGGCTATTATGATGATGAATATGCCTACTGCAACTGAGGAATACTACATATCTGTTTTTACCAGTGGGTTGAAGGAAGAATTGAGATCTATGGTCAAAATTTTTAAACCCCAAACACTAGATGAAGCTTGTGAACAAGCCATTAACCTGCAAACCTCTTTTTCAACCTTGAACAAGAACTCAAAACAATTTTCTAAAACCTACCAAAACAACTCCACCACAACCAAAACCTCTTTTGCTACCACCAAGACCTTCCCTACCCCAAACAAAACCAAAACCCATAACACAGAAACAACACCCTTTAAGAAGATTACCCCTGCAGAAATTCAGAGCAGAAGAGAAAAGGGTTTGTGCTTTAGGTGTGGTGACAAGTATACCCCTGAGCATATCTGTCCAAAAAAGCAGCTCAACTATATTTTGGTAGATGAGCTTAGTGAAGATGAAGAGGAATTTATACTTCAAGAAGGGGAGGAAGTGACAATGGAGGGTGAGGCTACTGCTAATATAATAGAAGCTGGTGATGAAGTACAGCTTTCTATAAATGCCTTGACAGGTAATCTGAATTGCAGCACATTGAGGATTCGAGGTAAGATTAAAGGGAGAGAGATATCTATGCTGATTGACATGGGTAGCAGCAGCAGTTTCATAGAAAAAAATCTGGTTGAGGAGTTAAAAATTAAAAGGGTTCCAACTAAACCTGTGATTGTCACTATAGCCGATGGGAACAAAATGTATAGCAGAAGTTTGTGCAGTAAGCTAAAATGGGAAATGGGTGCAGAAGTGTTTGAACATGATGTAAGGGTATTAAAGTTAGGGGGGAGTGATATGATTTTAGGGGTTGATTGGTTGAATAGTTACAGCCCTATGGTGTTTGACTTTGCGAAACTAAGCTTAACCTTTAACAAGGATGGGAAGGAAATTCAGTTGAGGGGCAGCAATGATGTGCTTACTATCAAGAGGGTGAAGGGGGAAACCTTACAAAAGTGGATTGAGAATGGTGAGAAAGTAATTACAGGGCAGCTATGTTCTCTATTGGTTGAAAAGGAAGCTGAAGTAATTCCAGATGAGGTGACTAAATTTCTGCTACAAAATGCTGAGGTTTTTGAGAAGCCTCAAGGTCTGCCACCTAGGCGGGAACATGAGCATCATATTCAGCTAACGAAGGAGGCTCAACCCTTTAAGATAAGACCATACAGATACCCCCATTTCCAGAAAGCAGAAATTGAGAGAATGGTTACTGAAATGTTACAAGAAGGGATAATTCAGCCCAGTAACGGTCCCTATACTTCACCAGTGCTACTAGTTAAGAAAAAAGATGGTACATGGCGATTTTGTGTTGATTATAGACAGTTGAACTCACTCACTATCAAGGATAAGTTCCCTATTCCCATAATTGATGAATTATTGGATGAACTACATGGGGATAAGTATTTTTCCAAAATTGATCTTAGATCTGGATATTTTCAGATTAGGGTGCATGAAGATGATATACCAAAAACTGCTTTTAGGACCCATAATGGCCATTATGAGTTTAAGGTTATGCCCTTTGGCCTTACAAATAGACCTGCCACCTTTCAAGCCTTGATGAACAAAGTATTTGTTGGTTGTTTGAGGAAGTTTGTACTGGTATTTTTTGATGATATACTTATATATAGTCCTGATTTGCAGTCTCATCTTGATCATTTAGAAGTAGTATTTTCTTTACTTGAGAAACATAAACTCTATGCAAAAAGGAGTAAGTGTTCTTTTACTCAAAGTAAAGTGGAATACTTGGGGCATATTATCAGCTTTGAAGGAGTGGCTACGGACCCTAGTAAAGTTAAAGACATAATGGAATGGCCCTTGCCCAAATCAGTGAAACAACTTAGAGGATTTCTGGGATTAACGGGCTATTATAGAAATTTCATTAAGGGGTATGGAGTGATCAGTAAACCCCTCTGTAAAATGCTGCAAAAGGATAATTTTCAGTGGAGTGAGGAATCAATTGCTGCCTTTGAAACTTTGAAATCTGTTATGAGTAGTGCTCCTGTACTTGCCATGCATAATTTCTCTAAATCTTTCACCTTAGAGACTGATGCTTGTGAGGTGGGAATAGGGGTTGTTTTGATGTAGGAAGGTAGACCTATTGCTTATCTAAGCAAAGCTCTTGGAAGCAGGAATATGTGCTTATCAGTGTATGAGAAGGAGTTAATAGCCCTAGCTACTGCAGTTTCTAAGTGGAGACACTATCTTCAAGGAAATCATTTTATCATCAAAACTGACCATCAAAGCCTAAAATTCTTAATGGAGCAAAAGATTACTACAGTAGCACAACAGAAGTGGATGTCTAAACTCATGGGATTGGATTATGAAATTCAATATAAGAAGGGCAAGGAGAATAAAGTGGCTGATGCATTGTCCAGGAAGGAAGAACTTGCGGAAATTTCTACTGTCACTCCTTTGTGGATCAAGGAAGTGATAGAAAGTTATGAAGGGGATGAGGTTGCAAAGGAGAATATAACAAAATGCTTGCTAGACTCTGGCAGTGCTGCTGAAATGCAGTACAGAAATGGATTGCTCCTGATGAAGGGAAAGCTGTACATTGGAGATGGAAATGGAGTTAGACTTAAGTTAGTAGAAGAACTCCATTCCACCCAACAAGGAGGGCACTCAGGTATTGAAGCAAGTTTGCAAAGGGCTAAATCATTGTTCTATTGGCCTACCATGAAGCAGATGATCAGAGAATTCATAGCTAAATGTGATATCTGTCAAAGGAGCAAGGCTGAAAAAGTTCCTTATCCGGTTGTTGCAGCCTCTTCCCATTCCTACTCAATCGTGGAGCCATATTACTATGGATTTCATTGAGGGATTACCTAAATCAAAAGAGAAGGATGGCATATTGGTGGTGGTGGATAGATTCTCCAAATATGCTCATTTTGTAGCCTTGACTTATCCCTTTAATGCTCAAAAAATTGCAGAAATATTTTTGGAAAACATCTACAAATTGCATGGGCTGCCTAGCAGTATAGTTTCAGACAGAGGCAAGGTGTTCACCAGTGTTTTTTGGAAGGAGATGTTTAAAGCATTGGGCACAAAATTAGACATGTCTACAGCTTACCATCCACAAACTGATGGCCAAACTGAGCGTGTAAATCAGTGTCTAGAAATGTTTTTGAGAAGTTTTGTGTTTCATAGGCCTCAAAAATGGTGTGACTGGTTATCCCTAGCAGAATGGTGGTATAACACCACGTACCATACCAGCATTAAAATGACTCCATTTGAAGCCCTTTTATGGATATAAACCCCCTTTGTTATCCTTGGGACCATACCAACCAGTAAGAAATGCTGTGGTGGAAGAATATTTGAAGGAAAGGAAGGTGATTGAAGCTACTCTTAAGGAAAATCTGCAGAGAGCTGCTTCAAGAATACAGTATTTTGCTAATCAGAAATGATTTGATAGGGTATTTGAAGTAGGAGATTGGGTGTACCTCAAATTACAGCCCTTCAAGCAGAGTTCAGTAGCTGTTAGAAAAAATCTCAAGCTGGCTTCGAAATTCTATGGACCATATCTCATCCTTGAAAAGGTAGGAAAGGTAGCTTACAAGTTACAGTTGCCCCCACATTCTCAGATTCATCCTGTGTTTCATGTGAGTTTGCTCAAAAAAAGGGTGGGAGAAGGAAAGGTCAATTGTCATGACTTACCAACCTTGGGTGAAGAGGGACAGCCAACATTGGAACCTGTGGCTGTCCTAGATCGCAGATTGGTGAAGAGGAGGAATAAAGCTATTGTTCAGTGGAACATTCAATGGTCCAACCTTCCCTTGGAAGAAGCTTCATGGGAGGATGCTGATTTCATTAGGCAGCAGTTTCCTGAATTTCAGCCTTGAGGACAAGGCTTCTCTGAAGGAAGGAAGGGTGTTATGATATAGAGGTTTGAAATTCAGTTGGTAGTTAAAGAAGAGGCTGCCGGATCGGGTTGTGAACCAACTCCAAATGGGTTTAATGAAACGGTGTCGTTTTTGTTGCTGCAATTGTTAAAAATGAGGAGAAGCAATGGTAAATTCCCAACGGTTAAAATAATTACTATTCACCTTCTTCTTCTTTGAGTGGGGTAAAGCAGAGGTGAAATTGCAGAGGAAATTGAAGGTTTAGATTCATGAATCGGAGGGTTTGGAGGAAGGGATGGCTGTGATGATTTTGTAGGAAGTATAAAGGCTTTGTTAAAGAATGAGGTAGCATCGTGAGTAAAATCTGCAGAAACTTCAGAAATTCTGAAGAGTCTTCTTTCTTTTTGTAATTCCTTCATCTGATATCATCTTCTGTCTTTAACTCATCCAATTCTGTAATTCTGGAATATATAAATATGATGATTTTTTCAATGAATTCAACCTTTCTGAGCTGGGAATCTCATTGAAAGTTTGATTAGCTATTATATTCTGATAAGGATCATCACACAACCCTTACCTCATCGCAAAAGAAATGCAAATATCTACGCTGCCCTCTCTGGAACTTCTAACACCACAAGTTGCATTCAGAGATGCTTTGGATTACTGATTCTTTGCTCTGAATTGAAAAATAATAGATTTGTATACATTTTTCCAACTATAATTGCATAGTAAAGAATTAGCTTATGCTATCCCTTTGAAAGACTTTACAATGTTACTTTGTTTCCTAGGGGTGTCTTCCATTTCCATAGAAAGAAATTGCATTCAATACACTCACTTTCTTATCCAATTTCTCAACTTTATCTCATACCGACTTTAGATTACTGGATTATTTATTACATAGTTTTTAGAAGAAAATTTTATTTATAATCAATAAAAGTTTGTTATTAACATTTTAAGTTCAAAAAGATACATGATTAATGTTATTTTTTTTATAAAAAAAAATTAAATTGACAAGTAAGGGTAACGTCATATATACATACATACATATATATATATATATATATGATTAATGTAATTTTTTTAAAAAAATATTAAATAGACAAGTAAGGGTAACGTCATTGTGATGCTCCAATCCCACATTGGATTGGGATGAGAAGTATGAATGGTATATAAGAATGGGCCTAAGTACACATTGTCAACTTGGGATATCCATTTTGACCCAGCGAGGACGGCAGTATGAATGGTATATAAAAATGGGCCTAAGTACCCATTATCAATTTGGGATATCCATTTTGACCCAGCCCCCTTATAGGAACTAAGTGCTACACCGTGCGCGGTGGGAGCCACCTCTAGAATCCTATGCCGCTTGGTTGGTCTTAGGTTTGGCCCCTAAAGTATGGGCCCAACGAGGACACTTGGGCCTAAAGGAGGGGTGAATGTGATGCCCCAATTAGGGATGGCAATTTTCCCACTTAAACCGGGGCCCAACCCGGCCCAATTAGGCCGGGGATTCCCCGATTTAAGTGGGGATGGGCCGAGGACGGGCTTCATTCCTCAGCCCGCCAACTGGGGATGGGGATTGCATGATCCCCGCCCTCGACCCAGCCCGCTTTACATATTATATATATATATATATATATATATATATATATTATATGTATATACATTATAGGTAGATTATATATACATTATATATAATGTATATACACATTATATAAATTATAGGTAGATTGTATATGTATGTAAAGGTAGATTATATATGTATATAAAATAAAATAGAAAAGAAGAAGGAAAATAAAAAAGAAAAAAATTATAAATTATAAATTATTAATTTTACTCTTACTAATTTTGTAATATGATAAATATGTGAATTATTGGAAATCACTACAAAAGTTTTCTATATGATTAAAAATTTTTGAATAAAAATATATTGGAGGCAAATTTTTTTTTTTAAAAAATCTTTATAATTATTTCTGGGCCCAAACGGGCCCTCGCTTCCCCGCTTTCCTAGGCCGGGACCGGTGATTGTTTTGTCTGCGGTGGGTCGGGGGTGGGGATCTCCACCTTTCTCCGTAGTGGGGACGGGTTGAGGATGGGGATATGGGGACATATGCGGGGACGGGGCCGGGATTTCTAGTCCCCGATCCAGCCCGACCCCATTGCCATCCCTAGCCCCAATTCCATATTAGATTGGGATGAGAAGTATAAATGGTATATAAGAATGGGCCTAAGTACCTATTGTCAACTTGGGATATCCATTTTGACCCAGCGAGGACGGCAGCCAAATAGTTGACCGTGGGTGCTGTCAGATCCATAGTTGCGCTCCCGAGTCCCGGGTCCGCAACTTGGGATATCCATTTTGACCCAGCGAGGACGGCAGCCAAGTAGTTGACCGTGGGTGCTGCCATGCCTATAGTTACGCTCCCGGATCCGCGGGTACGGGACGTGACACACACACACACACAAAGAGTTGTAAAAGGCTCTCATTTTAACATTTGGTAACATCTATAATCCTATTGTTTCGCGTAATAGCGTTCTTTTGTGACATATGGCTCGTTAATTTAAATGAATTTCTTCTAAAAAATTGTGAATAGAAAATTGAATTTATTGAATTCAAATGATTTCAATAAAAGTTACTTCCTCCGTTTCTGACTTCTTAGTCGAGCTCAATTACATTGACCCTTAGCTTCGGTTTTTCTCGAAACTGGCTACTCCTTATGATATGCCACCTCAACCCCCGATCGATTCCCTGCAACAAGCATGGTTTTCGCTGCAATCATAGATATCACTAAGCTTAACTCGGCTCGGACTCTTTCCTTTATGGGATCTTGCTTAAGGGGCGGACAAAAGGGGAAAGGAAAAGCTAAACTAGTCTTCTTACCGATCCGTAGCTTGAATGCGGCTGAAGAATAGCAATACATTGAAAGAATAGTGTTCGGGAGGGAACTGATTTAGCAATACAGCTAAACCATTAATTATCTATCTTTTCAGGCTCTCGCAGGACGAAGATCAATGCCCGGCCTAGGCCCTCCGAACACCTCGGTTGTCCTCTGTCTGTATCAGTATCAGATAGAGCAGATAGTGTTGCCCCTTGGCAAAGAAGGTTGACTTCTCTCTCACTTTCGTACTTCTGTAACTTCTCTTTAGCTTCTTAATGGAATTGGTTAGAAAGTCTTTTCGGCTATCACAGTTAATTACTTCACACAATTTAAGAAAAATTAGTTGGTCTCTTAAATTCATACTCCCTCCGTCCTTTTTTATTTGTCCATTTTAGCTAAGATATTTGTCCCAATTTATTTGTTCCATTAGCAAATCAAGATGATATTAATTACTATTTTTTTACAAATATTCATCTTTAATACAATAAATATTGTGTACTTATAGTGAAAAATTGAAACAAATTAAATATTCTTACCACACATAAGACTTTGAAATTTGATTACTTATTAATAAAGTGAGAGGTTATTTAAGGTTATAATAGGAAATGTCTATTAATTAATCGAAAAACTTTATTTTTCTTAAAATACATAAATCAGTTAAAGTGGACACTTAAAAGGGGATAGAGGGAGTACAACTTTATTTATACATTTCAAAAGTACCCTTAAATTTAATATTCTCCATAATAACTATTTTTTTACTATGTTTGCTCAACTCTCTCTCTCTATGAAGTTATTACGCTCTTATTTTTCAAAATTATTTAATACAAAGGTGTAATAGTAAAATTAATATTAATGACACCTAAATTTTTTCAATGTGACAAATAAAAAGGACAACAAAACTTTTTAATTGTGACAGATAAATAGGGACGGAAAGAGTATTTAATAGCAAAATTTATGAAGTTTATTGCAATTCAAAACCTCTTAAATATTAAATTTTAATATCCTATATTTATCTATAAAATCCATAATATCCCTTAACCCTTCAAATTTCTCTCGCTATTAAATACCTCTCTTAACTTAAATTTTATATATTTTAGAATAATTTAATATAAATTATCACATTCAACGCAAAATTATCAAACTAGTCTTCTGTGACGGTATCACGTGTCGTATCACGTATATATATATATATATATATATATAGTTATTAATACGGTACTTGATATTATCACGAGTACATATTTGACAATATTAAAATAATATTAAATTTAAATAAAGAGTTCTATATATATATATAGAGTAATTTGCCTCTAGCCTCTGCATAAAATGACACAAGGAAGAAAATAAAAGAATTTGGTCTAATTTTGTCCCTAATGCTCAAGTGTTGGGGTGCTCTAATCTGAAATTTGATTATTGTGGTTGTAAAGATCATGGGATTTTTATTTTGTTGGTCAACGTTTGTCCAACGAGCACGAGGCAGCCTTTAATGCTTACGACAGCTACTGAAGCGGCTAATCTTGTTCCACTTGGAATTTTCAAATAATATTTTTTTTATTTTAAAATATTTATTCATAAATTTTTTTTATTATATTTTAAATATTTATTTATATACATATTTTTTAAAATTAATAATTAATTTTTTCATTTTATCCCGTTAATTCTAAGTCAATTATATAAATTTTTAATATGAATAAAATAAAAATTTTATCTAAATTATAATATTATTTTCAATACTTTTAATTTATGTATAAAAAATTAGTGTTGTTGGGATTAGATCGGACCGATTGGTCCGACCGTGAACTGGTTTTCTAACTGATTCGGTCTGGTATTTCAGACTGATTCTTTCAAAAATCGATAATTTTTGAGAGAACTGTATTAGACCGATCCATCGGTGTCTAACATTGAACCGGTTTCTTTTAAAAAAAATTGAGACAAATTTTATAATTTTTGAAAAATAAATTAAATTATATAATTCAATAAACTATTTTAATATGTTAGATTGTTAGTTATAAATTAAAAATGATTACTTTTAATCATGAATTTGAATATTTATTTCTTTATAAACTTAAATTAAATTATATTATTGATCAATTTTTTAAAAAAATAATTATATTTTTAATTTTTAAATAATAATATTATCGATTCAATTACGATCTAATTACGATTAAATTATTAAACCGTAAACTAATAATTTTTTGATTCGATAACCGGCTCGATTTTAAAAATATTTTAAAAAATAATATGAATAAATATTTTAAAATAAAGAAAATACTGCATAACTTCCTTGGCATAAACAAAACAGAAAATTAGAAGAATTCTCATTGACGGGATCATTTCCCCTTCTTTTTTTTTTTTTTTCCGATTATGAAAATCCGAGATATTACCAACTCGAGGTCGTCGTTAAGCTACTCATTAGTTCTTAATTCGTCCTGTCTATCATGAAAGATGAGATTTTGTCTTTAGTAAACAAGTCCCTTTCAAAGGGATATCATGAAATCATAATCAATCTTCTACCTGATCTAGTTTAACATTGATCTTGAAAGAGGGAGTGCAGTCGATAAGAACAAAGCCTCTAAGTTTGCATTTGGGGAAGCTTCCGCACAACCCAAAAAAATCCCAAACCAATATCTGCATTGGACCGCGGCTACTAAGAGCTGTCATGTACCTCATCATCTTTGTAAAAATAATCATCACGATGGATTATAACAATCTCTACCACGTTTCCAAACTATAGCACCAGTTATGTTGAGTTATATATTGTCAACCTTTAATAAGGCCAAACATAGTATGCATAGAGTATCATATGCACTTCTCAGTTTCAGCGCATGGCTAACTGGAATAGAGAATGAACCTGTCCTGGTTTGATCTTTCCAAATGATTATAATCAACTGCAATATTCCATTGATTGTTGATTGACAAGATCTGTTTTTGTTGCAGACATGTATGTCAACAGATCGTCTAATTTAGCAGCTAGAAAGCTGCACTAAGTACCAATCCACAGATCCTATCTTTTGCAAGTTCTATCTACAAGCTATAATAAGTACTAATCCACATGTGATAGAAAGCATCCTAAGCAGTAAATACAGGTATTATAGTCATACATCCCTCATCTTAAGTCTGACTTCTGCTACAGAGTGGAGCGGCTTCTTAGGAGTTGAAGAACAATCTGTGCTGAACTTGCGTACCAAGAACATAAAAATTGGCAAAAACAATAAGTACAAGGCAGCCAAGATGAATGGTGCAGCAACAAGCCAACCTAACAGCTGTAGACATAATCACCAGAACAACGACAAGAACCGGGGATCAGTCAGGAAAAAAACAAAAATGAAGGAAAAAGAAAAAATAAATTCAACCTATCATGAGCATGTATGACTAAAAAAATGATAATGTTCAATTTCAGATTGCATCCACATTAACAGTTTCTTATTTACTTTTTGATACCTAATTTTCATTTTCTGCTTCTCGGTAGAATAGGAACTAACACTGCCAAACCAAAAATAGCATTGGTAAGAACAAATTATCCACTTGCCTGGCAGGAAAAGGGCTAAAAAATTTCAACTAACATTCCCAACACACAAGTGGGCCTATGCCCTCCCTTTGCACTACCATCATCAGTATTCAGTTTCCAGTTCCACTGTACCGATAGCATGCATCACCTTGTATATAATTCAAATTTACATAAACAGCAGGACCCCAAAAAAAGTCTTAAAAATACTCGCAAGGATGTTGAGATAGAAAGATCAATGGACATCTTTGGAATACAAACTCAATTTTGCTTGGCAAATCAACATATCGATCTAATTTATATTGCTTCCCACAAAATCATTGATCTAGTTTGGGAGACATCAAGGATGCTGAAATCAGAGAGCCTCTGAACAGAGATAAAGTACATCAAGGAGGTATAAACTTCGGATAATCTGTCATAATTAACCTCTAGATTAAATAAAGTGGCAAGAAATGCTCCTATTCATTAATTATATTTACCTAAATTTGTCACTCAAAATAATAGAGGATTATAAAGCTATATAACAGGTGTATACCTTGCAAAAGTCAAATGAGTTACTTACAGCATGAAAAATGCTCTGCACAACTTCATGAGAAGCTTGGCCAGTCAAAACCTTCTTCAACGCTCCAGAACTTAAAGGAAAATGAGGTCCACCCGTAATGAATTCCCCGAAACGTAAGAAGAAGATGATCAAACTGCAAATTGAAAAGATAACACATAAAAAGCTCCATAAACAATATTGAAAGTGGGATACTTCATCCAATAAAATGATATAGGATGTTCATTACCAAGTCAAAAACTTATGCAATAAACGCTTGAAGAAAAATGGGAAAAACAAGAGAAAGAAAATATATTAATTAAAAAGAAAATAGACCAATTTCTGAAGTTCAAGCAAACTAAACCAATTTCTGAAGTTCAAGCACTCGTTATAAATTTAAACAACAACAACAACAACAAACTAAGCCTTAATCCCAAGTAACTTGGGGTCGGCTACATGAACCAACGTCAGGTTACGTGTGGTCATCCACATGAATCCTCTCTCGTCACTTTCTTCTATCGAACGTCATTATAAATTTAAAAATTAAAAAAATTTAAAAAAAAAAGGACGACGAAAGAAAGAAAGCTCCGAAATGGCTGTTGGAATGAACCAACTGAAAACTTAATTCACAACCACTTCCTCATATCTTATCAGAAAAGATGTCAATTCAAGTGAATCATGCTTAGAGACAATAAATATTGACAGCTGTCAAAATGAAACCTCTCAGAAACTTTAGGTTGTTTGAGTCACTTGTATCTCATTTCTTTATATCCTACAGAATCTTTAGCAGAACATTTCATAGCAGTATTCTGCATCTTTGAAATTTTCGATCAGTGAAGCACATTAACAGAAGTGAACAAATTGTTAACAGCAAAAAATGGTGCAAATAGGAGATAATGGTTCCATGGAAGAGCTTTATTTTTAATACTTCATGAATTGAAGATATTGGAGAATTAAATTGTTCAAACGCTTCCTAAGTACAGATAATTAAACAGAGAAAAAAAAAAGGCATCTAAAAACTGCTCATGATTCCATGATGCAAAAGGACTTTCTGCAAGTGGTTAACCTGAACTCAATGGGAGTAGCAATAAAGTTAGCCAGCATAACAGTTGGAGCATGACATAAGGATCTGAGCACTGCAATAGCCATCCCACATAGAAACACAGTTACCCCTGTCAAAGCCACCAATAAAAGATTTAGTTGTGAAAGCCAGGGGGTAAGGGAATGTGGCAAAGGGTGCACGCAGGAAATCCTGGCATGATATTCTACATAAGTAATCAGCCTAGAATATGATTATGTGAAACAATAAATTCCATTGCCATACCCTGGCTTAAGATAGATAATATTTTTCCAGTGATGATAACAAAAAACACATTTAACAATATCATGTTGCATACAATTACCTAATCCTTGTGCATGGCAAATTAATCACTGATCTCTACCCACAGAGAGAATTATATCCAGATAGAAGCACAAAGAAGGGCTTTATTTGAATCCACTAATCCATAAGGTAAAGTGTAATCTCAAAAGGCCCTTCCACGTGAATCCCTTTCCTTGACAGAATAATCCTTTTTGTTTCTTTTACCTCAATTGGAAAATCGTGATCTTCAAATGGACTTATTTCTGCAAATATCTTTGGTAGACAAATTGTAACTGTCATTTCTTGCAAAGATTCCCATGTCATTCTGAATAAGCACTTATTTAACAGTTTTTTCTCCTCAAATATTCACACGTCTGCAACAACTCATTGAGATATCAACTTTGACACACTCTAAGTAGCAGGACTCAAATCCCTAAATGTGATCAGGTTAGAGTTTCTCGCATGATAAATACAAATAGAGATGGTATAGATCAAGAAAATCTCTGACATTTGCTGAGAGTTGAGATTGAGACTATAAAGCAACTTAAAATTGAAAGAGAGGGGGGTGGAGGTTGGGGAAGCAAAAGCCAGAGTGAACCAAAAAGTTGTTCATACGCAGCTTTCTAAGGACTTTTGTTCCTTGAAAACAACCATGTCCTTATGCATGCTTGATTTCATTTATCCCATTAATCAATTATTTCATTTCAGCATCCAAAAGCTCAACACTTGTTATTAGTTACTTTATCAAGCAGTTGTACAATGCAAAACTTGATTCAAGAAACCCATCAGAGCAAAATGCCCAAATAAAACAGCTAAAAAAGAAGTCAAAAGCGATTGATCAATAATCATGTAAATAAATCGGATAAATAGTATGTTAAAAATACTTCAACATTACGCTAAAGATATTATTATGGGGGAACTGGAACAAAACATACCGCAGATTGGAAAAACTCCCAAGGTGATGCCGAGTGCTCCTGAAAATGCCAATTGCTTCGGCTCCGCTCCCCTAACCAAAAAGGAAAAAAGTGTAGTAGCAGTAAAAAGAAAATGCATTATACAGTCGGCAACTTTTCCTTCTTTCTGACAATAGCAAAGTAGAGAACGAAGAAAGCAAGGAAAAAGTGAAAAGGGATTTAGTAAGTACCTGCGGAGAATTTGGACAAGGGGATCGAGCTTCTTACGGAACCAAGGAGCCAGTCCGATTCCGAAGCTCTTGAAAAAGCTGGGCATCTTTGGGTTCTTTGTTCTGGAATTCCCTCTTTTCCTTTGCGAAGCAGCAGTTGTCTCCCTTCGCGCCCTTCCTTACTTACAGGAAGGAATTGTGATTAGAAGTGAGAAGGTGAGACACAAGCAGTCCGCGTAGAAATGAAAGGGGGGCGAAAGGGGTTCAGTTGAGTTGCTGGGAGCAAGGTAGATCACAACTAGCACGTGGGATCATGGGAAATGATGAACTCTTATTACACACTACTTTTCTTGAACCCCATAAAAAGGGGATCTTTATTGTATAGTATAAACTGAATCAGAAATGGGAAATGAATGAGTTATTCAGTGTGAATTTGTTATGGGAATCTATGGGAATTCGGAGAAATGCAGAGTATTAAATAGTAGAGCAGAAAGCAGTAAAGCGATCTTCCCTTCTCTTCTCTTTCTCTAGTCTTTCTAGAAGACAGGAACAGAGGGTATGATCATCAATCAATTCATTGGAAGACTGACAGCCAAGAGATGAGGAGAGCAACAAGAAGATACCTCTCAGCTTAGCCTTTCTACCACTGATGAATGATGTTGGCGGTGGAGGAACGATGTCGTTCCTCATTGCGATCCCTTTCCTGGCATACCGGAAAACACTTTCTTCTGTTCTACTCCTTCCAACTAAAACACATGACCTGATTAGCCAGAAAGCTCAGTTCTTTCTTTTTCACATGTTTTGGGAAACTACAGTGCCCTTCTTCTTAATTGTGAGGATGCTCGATGTGCCTTTATAAAATTTCTTTCAAAAACGCCAAGAAAAGAAGGAAAGACAACGGATGCAATCCAACTAAAAGCCATTGTCAGAAGAAACGTGCCGTGGAGGAATCGAGGATACCATTTTCTTTTTTTTCTTTTTTTTTTTGTTAAAAAGGAAGGAAGAGGCACCTCGAGTTAAAATGGGAAAAAGAAATCAAGAATGGTAAATAGGCATTATTACCAGAATGATTCTGATTCTAGTTTAGTGAGATGTGGATTAAGCGATCAGTAATGGTTATCATACAATTCAAGAATCGTTATTATGGGCCAGTGTTCATGAAGCAATTTACTTTGCTGGCTGTTTCTGAGGCTACAATTATAGATAATACTACGAAGTTTGCCACCCAAAAAAAAAAAAAACGCTCAGTTGCAAATGAACTCTGCTGAATCATCATCCAAGCTTCTAAGCTTCATGTGTTTTCCCAATCAACACTCCTTTAATCCTCTCTTTAATTTGTTTACACAATATTATATCCATCTACTATTTGTAATGACTCAGGATGACAAAGAAAAGCCTTCTTCAAGGCATTGAGTTCTTAGGCCTTGCATAAGCCGCTGGAGTAAGATAGGATTGCTTGTAACTATTGCATCCACTTGCTCAGTCAACATTTTCTGCATATCTGTTTCCTCATCAACAGTCCACGCGTAAACCTTCTTCTTCCTCCTGTTAACACAAGGCCAAATTTAGATACACACAGCATTCAATAACCAAAGGAATGGGAGGGGAATTGCATACCACCAAACATGATCACAACTGCTAGTCACCCAACTAACCACACACACATACCCATGCACAATTTTCACAAGCTTCTCATCAACCAGAGGGTGGTAAACACCAACCACCTCAGCTCCTCTCATCCTCAACAACTTTGTTCTAGTCCCGCTTGAAGGATCCATCATCACAATGTACCCTACCTGGCCAAGAACCACCCCACACACATATCAATCACCAAAACAAACCTCAAATTATCAACTTTGTTACTGCAAGTCGTGTGTCCATACACAACAGAAATTCTCAAGATACAAAAAGTCAAACTATCTTTTACCGAAATATCTGATGACTGTTTCATTACATCTCTTGCAAGGCTGTCACTTTTGGCCCAAACAAGACAATTCTTACACTTTGTTCTTTCAATCTGCAGACATTTTACACAGTAGCAAATACTAGATCAGCTAAAGACATGGTTGTGGTGCATGTTCTCAATTGCAGATCAAATGTCAAAAACAAGGTGATAAATCTTGAGATATATTATATTGAAGTTGCCTTGATGTATGAGCAAACTGCAGGAACTTCCTAGCTAGTAAGTGTTGAAATTTCAAAACATTTGCAGCATCAAAATGACTAAATAGCTTGACTGAACCAACCTGCATACTACATTCCATAAATCAGTAAACCAAAAATATCGTTTATGTCTCACTGCTAAGGGTACAAGCTTCTGTTATCTTCTTCCTCAATGGCCTAAACTCACTCGCTAGGTGAACTCCAAGTCTCAGGCTTTGCCTACCTCACGTTAGGACCAGCTAACTTGGTATTTGAAATAAAATATCTTTTTATAGTGGTAATTTTGATAGCCTTATGCTGGTAATTTAACCACTAGAGAAGTGATTTTAAGTATGGATGCAGACATTTTCAGTTTAAGCACACACTAGAAAAATCCTCGCCTCCAGTCTTTTACCGACTTCATTCAATGAGCAACCCAGAAACTTTTCTAAATAAGCACCCAAAAGTTAACATTAATGCATCCTAGCATATGCTATAGAACTACATCATGCATTGAGAACAATTATTTTGAGAGAAGACTTACAACACCAAGGATATCTTTGGCAAGCCCTTTTTCATATAAAGGAGGCCCAACTTTTGCATCCAGAATTACCTGTCTAACAGAACCTGATACAAGCTGAACACTAAAAAGAAATTTAGTAATTAAAAAGTTAAGATGGGGTGGGTTCTTGTCTGAAATTTAACAGTACAAGGCATATAAAACAATGCCATAATTCATTTCTTTCAGTGTTAGGAGAATAACAATAATCCACAGCGATGGAAAGGGGAGAAATATAACAAGACAGGCTAATGAGGGAAACATTCTCTGTTTCTGAAACTCTTTCTCTGCTAGTGCAAATAGTTATTTAGAAAGGTGGTAGATAGACAGAGACAAAGAAGAGGGGAAGTAGGCGAGAGTTGTTAAAAAATTAAATTCTCAAATTACCTTCAGTGCTTCTTCAATGGTTGGAACATATAGATCATGAAACTCCAGTGGAAGATGATGTACGGTATGCAATTCTTCAATCTAAACAAGAGAAATTAAAATGATTTTCCTCCATATAATTCAAAATGTATTCAAGCAGTGGTTTTGCAGTTCAAATCTAGACAGTTATATACAATGACCAGCATAACTTAACATTCATCAAGTTAGCAAATAAGAGATCATTTCTGATGTTCACCAGTGATGCAACACATGCTAACAAGCATCTACAGTAGACAAGAATAAATAAGATGGTTCACCATCTGTCACAGTCAGGCACCACTAGTGTCGAGTTTCAGACAATTCAAGTGCATATTAGAAATCAACATAACAGGAGCATTAGGATGCGCAAACTACCATGAACAATGTGTGAATACCTTCATAAATATCCAAAATTGACATCCATTATGCCGTAAAACAAGAATCAGACATTGAAACTAATTGAAAGAACAAACAAGAGCAACTTGGTAGTTGCAGGGAGGCAGCAATTAAGATTTAAGAATCATGTACTTTAAATTAATAGCCGGAACAGACCAACAAGCAACAGAACTGGGAATGCTTAATTCAACATTAAAAGAACATAATAATATAACAAGGCAAGGCTTGACAGTATAAAACACCACCAGGATATCAGTAATACAATAATATGTTAACAAGAAGGAAAAAACTCATATCAGTCAACATCAAAGCCCATGTCTACAAAACACACCTCTTTCATGTTCAAGTGTCCAACTCTACAAGTTTCGTTCCCAGAAATCCGCTGCAGCTCCCTGACTGTAAAATGTGAGAATCAACTTCCCATACAGTTTAAGAAAGCAAATTAGGATCATGACTTTACAGAAGGGACGTGCAATATTTTCCCATCAGCTGTTGTCTAAAGACACAGTTCTATTGTGCAGCAGACACAACACTATTGGCAAAAACACTCTCTAGGATGCAAATGTACCTAACTATCTTATCATTTGTTGGAGAGAAAGAAAGAAAATTATTTTATGTTTCTTATGTAGAATCGCTTAACATTTTTCATGAGGGTTTATCATGTGAATACTTCTGGATAATCTACACCTGTATGTCTTCTTATTGTCAAAATGCACCAAAATGCACACTCAAGTGTGACGCAGCGTAGTTCTTCACCAAGCTCAAAGCATGGTGCTTTTTAGTGAAGAATAACTCCAAAACATAAGTTCTAAGCTATAAAATCCTCTTTAAAATGAACTTGATTTTTTTTTTTTTTAATACTTTGTTCCTCACCTAACTAATCAGGGCATCCACTTTCATTAAGTTTGTTGGATATAATTGTTATGGTGTGAGAAAATGAAAATAATCCAACTCCAAAGTAAGATGCCCTTAATTTTGGGTCTCTCCCCACTTCTTTTTTTCAAAGATGCCCTTCCTTCCTATTCTAAAGGAAAACTGCTTTATTGTCTTCACTTATTTATTTCTTGAATTTGTGGTATAGTTGCGACCCAAACAAGTCCAATTCCAAGCTGCCACAGTTCAAACACATTTATTACTGGTATCATAGTCCTCAAATGTAGTTATTATTGCATCAGCTGCTAAATCATCACAGCAGAGGCCTGCCAGCATCTAAGTTACCTATTTGCATCATAATGCATTGCAAATAACTATAAAATGACTTATTCAAAAAGAAAGATATAAATCCAATACAATAGCCATAAACTGGACTGTGAACGGCAAATTTCTGCCAAGATTCATAGTATGGGGAAATATGATGACCACCGAGTCAGCTCAAAAAACAAAACTATTTAATGACATTACAGTTTAAGTCTTTATAGAATGATGGGTGCCCATAAATACCTGTCATGAAGAGCAAACAGAATTCCATCCGAAGAACGAGAAACATCAATCTCAATGCAATCTATCTGGGAATGAAGAGCAATGCGATACGCATCCATCTATTGAAAAAAGAGTTTATTAAAACCTGTTGATTTAGACCAACTTACAAGCATGCAACACTCTCTCCCACTCTCTTTCCCTTTTTTCTTTTTTCCTAGATTTAAAAAAAATGAATTGAGATGAGTAGAGTCAAAATGCACTTCATATTTTCAAAATCTTTCCAGCAGCAGTTGAATGCTAAACTAGATATTAATATAATCAGCAATGAAATAAGCAAATGAGCCAGAATCCATCAGTAAATTTATCGAAGCACAACTTTCACTTGCAACCTAGGTGTGCCTATAAACATTTGCCTTCCTAGAACTAAAAGTTGCTATTGTATTTGACCACAGATATAAAAAACAATTAAAAAAATGAGATGCAATCAGTCTAAAGGCAAGCATACTGTTTCCAATAATTATAACATTATAAATACTATTTAGTCAATGCAGACTGCTTATACAAAACTTGGGATGCTTGCTGCCAAAAGCCCAATCTTAAGCCAGATAATAGTGTATAAAGCAGGTAATAAATCACACAAGCATGAAAAGCAGAACATGCCAAAAACTACATAAAAAGGAAATAAATATGCAGTGGTTAAGACAATGCCAGTCCAAGAGACTTGGAATTTCAAGAAGTAATCAACTTTCTTCTAAGCTCTCCCTTTGGAAAACAAGAAAGATAAAGCAGGTCTCGTAATTAATAAGTATTTTAGACGCAAGATGTATATTGAGAACATTATTAAAGACCAAAGAACCAAATGGAGCATCAGTTCGTATTTATCCCAAGCATTAATAATATTTAATTAGAGGACTGGCAAAAGTTGCTAATTAGGTGCTCATAATGAACCGGTCAACATGACCTAAAGTTATGCAAAGAATACTTCTCTTGCAATAAAGAGTGAATTAGGCACAAAACGGGATGCTTACAGTATTAGGAAAAGCCTTGGAAGAGTCACCACCATGAGCACACACAAGTGGAGGATTCTTAAGCCACCGACATTTCTGCAATCGCAACTGCACAAACAAGGGTCAAGGTGTAAGATAAAAGTAAGAGAGTATTAATCACTCCCTTATTGCAGCCTAAGATGAAAGCAGAAAAGCAAATGTGTAAATCATATTATCCTCTAATTATGACTGAATTTGAAACCGATCCCTTACACAATTATTAACTAAGGACCTATATGTAATAAAACAATCTTCTCTCTCGAGATCATAATGCACAATATGCAAAGAACACATCCTAGAAAACATTTTATATTCCTGTTTACATTCTCTTAAAGGAAAATTTTGGCAATTATCAACTAAAAATGTACTGGGTTATCATTTACAATAACATTACGTAGATTCACAGAAGTTTTGTCATTTACAGTGGATTAAAGGCTCCTTTAACTTCTTCCACTGGCTTCTTGTACACGCTCGCTTTCTCTATAAGCAGCTTAATCATATCTCCATGAAATGAATTATATAAGGGACCAACTATCCAATTCCATTCCATTCCATAAAACAGAAATAAAGGGTCAATAGAAAAACTGAATCTTGATGAGCTTCATCGCTAGAAAACAGGCGATTAATCTAATACATGATATGTTCCATGCATATGAAAACATGAACAGACAAGAAAACAGTAACCTGACGGAAGTGTCGGAGCTTGAAATGGAAGTAAAGAGGGGGAAGGATGGCAACAACTGCAAGCCCCATTAGAAGCCATCGGAAAATCTGTCTGCTTCTCCAAGGCCTCTGAGCCCTTACCAGGCGTCGTTGTCGCCTGTCCCATCTTGAGATCATCATTACAAATCGATGCTACTTCAAACTCTATGCATCTAACACTCTTTCCAGTTCAATCTCTCCCTCAGCAATAAGGAACATAACGAGCGTGAATTTTAGTTCCAATCAAAGAATGGCCTCTAAAATTTAATACATTTTGACCACGAAACTTTATTTGTATCCATATGAAGTCCCTCATGTTTCACAGCACAGATGCCTCGTCGACGTCGTCGTATACTCGTATTAGCAGTGGATGCATGTATTTTTGGGATTACTACCGAAATTATCTGCCACACTTACAATGACTTTAACTAAAATCAAATTGATTTTGTGATATTTTATTTAAAAAATATAAATATATATCAATTTTTAAGAGGGAAGTTCTATTATTTTTATAGTTTTGTTGTTCTGGTAAAGATTTAAATTTATTTAATACTCCTAGTTATTTATATTTGGTTGATTTAGAAAGATATAAAAGAATGTTATGAAAATATTAAGTGATTATTTATTTTCTTCATTCTATCTATTTATCTTAAAGATAATGTAATTGTTCGTTTTTCTAAAGTTATTAATGGATGAGATAAAATAGCATTTATTAAATTTATTTCTTATCATTTTAGATGATGTATCAAAACCTCTATAAATAAGGGTCATATGTAAACAAACAAACAATCAATAAAATCGTATCTAAGTGATTTTATCTTTTCTCTCCTCTTCTAGTATCTTGACTTTACAATTTTATATTTACTGGTTCTATTTTGAATCAAATTCACAGCACGTTATCAGCATGAGACTCTACCGAAGTTGTTTTAATGAAGGTTATAATCACGGTAACACTATTGAAGTTATTCTATTGAAGGTGATAACCAAACCAACACCATTGAAGTTCTCTCTCAATCCATGCAATCAAGAAGTCTGATTTTTTTTTTTTTTAAGTTTTCTAGAACAAAAGAGGAAGGTAGGTACTTTTTCTATTTGATTTTGTATTCACATGGCAAATTTCACCAAACTTGAGTTTGCAACCCTTGATATTATTGGGAAAAACTATTTATCTTGGACACTAGATGCTGAAATACATTTAGTTGCAATGGGTCTGGTAGATACCATTGTAGAAGGAAATCCATCATCATTACAAAATAATGCTAAAGCTATAATTTTTCTCCGCCATCATCTTCAAGATGACTTAAAGGTTGAATACCTTACCATGAAAAATTCACTTATTTTGTGGACTAATTTGAAAGAAATATTTGATCACTAGAAGATGGTCGTCCTTCCAAAGGTACGGTATGACTGGATGCACTTGCGATTATAAGATTTTAAATCCATTAGTGAGTATAATTCAATTATTTTTAAAATTAGTTCGCAACTAAAACTGTGTGGAGAAAATATTACTGATAAGGATATGTTAGAAAAAACTTTCTCTACTTTTCATACCTCGAATGTGCTCCTGCAGCAGCAATATCGAGAAAAAGGATTCAAGAAGTATGCAGAATTGATATCTTGTCTTCTCGTAACTGAGCAAAATAATAAGTTATTAATGAAAAATCATGAAACTCGACCAACAGGTTCTACTCATTCCCAGAAGTGAATGATGTTAGAACTCGTAATTTTGACCCTAGAAAAGGTCGTGGTCGTGGTCGTGGATATGGCCGTGGCCGTGGACATATATATAGTCGTGATAAAAATATTCATTATGATTGTAATAGTCAAAACAAAGTTACGAGAAATAATGATAACCACCATAAATGGCAAAAAACTAATGAGAAAGGAAAATGAAATGATGTTGTTCTTAAAAATTTTGAAGATAAATATTATCGCAATGGCATAAAAGGTCATTGGTTTCGTACCGTCGTACTACAAAATAGCTTGTTGATCTGTATCAAGCGTCTATTAAGAAGAAATGCAAAAATGCTGAAACAAATTTTACTCTACAACATTCTCTTCATGATGATGATGATACCAACCTTGACGATGTTGATGTTGATGTAACTCATTTGGACGTGGCTGATTTCTTTGAATATCCTGAAGGAAGAATTGAGCATTTGATCGGTGATGGAAGTGTCCAGAAGAATTAGAAGTTTACTTTTAATATGTTTCTTTTATGTTTTATATTTTTGGCATTGTAATAGTAATTAGCGTTTAAAGTTTTTATTGTTTGAGTATTTAAATTTATAAATGTTTTGTTATGCCCATATGGCTATTATTCCGCTTACTAGATACACAAGTGGCATTGAAGATATATGCCTAATTGATAGTGGTACAACACACACCATATTGAAAGATATAAAATATTTCTCTTACCTGCAAATAGGAGAAACAAATGTTAATACTATATGTGGTAGTGTAAAGTTGATTGAAGGTTTTGGAAAAGCTAATATTGTATTACTCGGAGGAACAAATGTTGTTATTCCTAAAGCATTATTTTCTTCAAAATCTCGAAGAAATTTATTAAGTTTTAAAGATATTCACCGAAATAGATATCATATTGAAACAATGGAAGAAAATGGTTTTGAGTATCTCTGTATTACTTAAATAATGTCAGGTAAGAAATCTTTATTAGAAAAGTTACCATCTCTTTCATCTAGCCTATATAGTACAGAAATCCATGCAATTGAATTGCATCATTCAGTAAATCAGAAGTTTATTGATTCTGCTACATATATCATTTGATATGGTCGTTTGGGTCATCCAGAAGTTATTATGATGCGAAAGATAATTGAAAATACGCATGGTTATCCTTTGAAAAATTAAAGGATTTTGACATCTGATAAATTTTCATGCGTTGCATATTCTCAAAGGAAATTGGCTATTAAACCATCTCCAACAAAAGTGGAGTTTGAGTCTCCAGTATTTCTAGAAAGAATTCATGGTGATATATGTGGACCAATTAATCCACCATGTAGGCAATTCAGATACTTTATGATTTGCTTGTCCAAATAATCCACCATGTGGGCAATTCAGATATTGTCAATTTATTATCAATTCGCAACTTGACGTTTGCAAGATTGTTTGCCCAAATAATTCGTTTAAGAACGCAATTTTCAGATTATCCTATTAAAAGAATCCGTCTAGATAATGTTGAAAAATATTCCTCCCAAGCCTTTGATGCTTATTGCATGTCAATTGGCATTACTATTGAACATCCAGTAACTCATGTTCATACTCAGAATGGTCTAGCTGAATCATTCATTAAACGGTTACAATTAATTGCAAGACTGTTATTAATGAGAACAAATCTCTCTACAACTGCTTGGGGACATGCTATTTTGCATGCTGCAGCACTTGTGCGCATAAGGCCAACAAGTTATCATAAATTTTCTCCCTTACAATTGGCTTTTGATTCCGAGCTAAATATTGCTCATTTGAGAATTTTTAGATGTGCTGTGTATGTATCGACAACGCCAAATCAACGTACCAAAATGGGTCCTCAAAGAAGGTTGAGGATATATGTTGGATATGTTTCTCCCTCTATAATCAGATACATTGAATCATTGACAGGTGATACATTCACAGCAAGATTTGCTGATTGTCGTTTTGATGAAATTTTGTTTTCTAAATTAGGGGGAGAACATAAACCACATAAAAAGGAGCTTGCCTGGACAACATCATTGAATTATTTAGATCCGCGCACAAGCGTAAGGGAACTAAAAGTTCAAAAGATCATTTATTTGCAAAGACTTGCAAATCAACTGCCGGATTCTTTTGTTGACTCTACAAGTGTAACTAAATTGCATATTCTAACTATAGATGCTCCTATTCGGATAGAAGTTCCAGTAGGACAAAATACAATTCTTATAGCTACTGAATAAAAAACATGTTAGAAACGTGGACAACCCATTGGTTCAAAAGATAAAAATTCTCGAAAGAAAAGAGGATTAAATGATCAGAATGATCCAATTGAAGAATTAGGAAAAAGGGATCAAGTGAAAATTGATGAAAAGATCCAAATATCTGAAAATAGTGAACAGAATAGTGAGATGTCCATTAATTATATAACTTCTGGCAGACGTTGGAATCGGACGAAAATAACTGTTAATGATGTTGTTTACATACAATATCAAAAGGTGTAAAGATAATGAGGACCTTGAACCAACATCAGTTGACTCACAAGGTATCGGAGTGTAATTACATCCACCACATGTGAATATGTTTCATTGTAATCAATACCCGATTTTTGCAAAAAATCTTGTACCACAAGTCGTGCTTTATATCTTACGACTTCATTATTTTTATTTCGCTTTTGCACAAATACCCATTTATAACCAATTGGTTTTACACCTTCTGGTGTTCGGACTACAGGTCCAAAAACCTCACGCTTTGCAAGTGAGTGTAACTCCAATTGAATCATATCTTTCTATTTTGACCAATTATTTATATGATGATATTTTTCAACTGATGTTGATTCAAGATCTTCATTATCTTTTTAATACATTAAGTGCTATATTATATGCAAAAACATTATCAACAGTTATTTTCATCTAATTCCAATGTTTGTCCGAAGTCATATAATTGATGGACATCTCAGTATTCTGTTCACTATTTTCAAAATTTTAAATCTTTACATCAGTTGCCACTTGATCCTTATTTTCTAAATTTTCAACTTGACCATTCTGATCATTTAATCATCTTTTCTTTTGAAGACTTTTATCTTTTCAACTAAGAGGTCGTCCACGCTTCTGGTGTATTTTTGATTTAGTAGTTATAGGAATTTTATTTTGTTCTACGAGAACCTCTATTCGAATAGGAGCATCTATAACTAAAATATGCGATTTAGTTACCCTTGTACAGTCAACAAAAGAATCTGGTAATTAATTTACAACTCTTTGCAAATGAATATCTTTTGAACTTTTAATTTATTTGCGTTTGTGTGTGGATCCAAATAATTGAATGATATTGTCCAGACAAACTCTTTTTTAGATGGTTTATGTTCTCCACCTAATTTAGGAAATATAGTTTCATCAAAATGACAATCAACAAATCTCTCCGTGATTACATCACCTATCAATAATTCAATATATCTAATTATAGAGGGAGAATTATATTTAATATATATCCCCAATCTTTTTTGAATTCTTCTCCAACACATTTTCGTCATAATATTTTATCCATACAATTTTAACTACAAGCTAATTTTTGTTAGAATATATGCCCACTAAGACTGTATTTCTGATATAATTTTAATTTAATTAATAAAATTTTTATTCTCATAAATTGTTTGTGTTTTTGCATTTTAATTTATGCACAACTTTTACTGGAAAAAGATCCATTGTGTTTAAGTAAGTAATCTATGTGAATGGAGGTCTTTCACAATAAGATATGGATCACGGATTACTTAACACATAAATTATTATTTTTAACCGGATGATGAGAATGAGAATTTCATAATGATAAGGTTATTATGTTGTGAATTCTAGATGGAGAATGGTTTACTTTTAACTAATGAGTAGTCCTCTCACTTCATAACATAAACGTATTTTGAATACGTAGAACTAGACCTGTAGCAGTGGTTTCTAAAAATACTATATGGTAGAAACCCAAACTATTACTACTACAATGTGAACTTATGTCTTACGATTTGAATACGGGTTGGTGGTCTGGTGAAGCTGAAAGCGTATACTTTGATATATTATAGTTGAGGTTCTATCGTATAACCAATATACTTGTATATTGGGTATATGTGACTAGTTAGTTAAGATAGACTTGTACAAGATAACTTTTACGCTATATCGTCCATTGTAACTATTCGAATGATCTAATAATTCAGGGTCTTGGGGAACATGACTTAGATGTTTGCTTTAGGATAACTCCATTGGAAAGAGGAAATAGTCTAGAAAGTCGTGAATCATTGGACTAGAGGTTTAAGAATGGTAAATGTCATTTAGAGAGGTGCTAATACATTCTTCCTCTCTGAATGTACAACGTTATGTAGAGAAGTATATTTGTCATTACACTTGTAGGTCGAATATTTTGCTAACGCAACATTGTTTTTGGGGTTAATATTTTCTTATGGTGATATTAAAAAATATTTAAAATGTAAAATACAACTAATAGGGGCATTTTGTTTATTTTAAAAAATAAGGCAATGTGTCTTTTTGGTCCATGGAATAGCCCGTAAATCCTAATTAATTTTAAGTTGAGAAAATTATCTCGATTAAAGATATTTTATTTTATTCAGAAAGTTTAATTTAATATTTAATTGGAATAAAATAAAAGGCCTAGAGAGATAAAATTAATTACCTAGTTTAATTGGTTAATTAATTATTCAAGGCCAGCGCCCATATTGAATAATTGAAAAAAATTAATTTGGAACTAAACTAGGTAAAATACTTGAATAATTATTTTGGTCTATTTGGATTCATTGATTATTTATTGGGCTATTTTTTCTAAGTCTGAAAAATAAATTATTGAGGTTTATTATTTATGAACTTATTGAGTCCAATAATAAATAATAATGTTTGGCCCAATAGCCTAGAACAAGTTTCTTTTCACGGAACAGAAGGGTTTTAGTTTTTTAACCCTAGCTAAACATCTTTTGTGATAAGATAATTTTGATAACATCCAGGTTTTGAAAAGAGAGTAATCCCCGATAGTTTGTTATTAGTTGATAATTCTTCAGTGAAAAGAAAATAGCCAGACAATTGGTTTTGTTTTTTCTTTTTCTCTCTCTCTGTGTATATTTTTCTATTTTACCTAGAAACAAGAGAAGGGTGAGTCATCTTCTTGATACCGCTAATCTTAACAGCAATGGGTCAAGAGCACGAGACCATATCCTTACCTTAATAGCTTTCACCAGTAGTATTTAGGTTGAGGAATATTCCGTGAGCTAGAGAGCTTTGGCATTCATGCAAACGAGGAAAAATAGAAGACTTGTGGGCTATCTCCTGGTGCTTCCATGAGTGAACCAGTGGTGATTCAACCAAAACACTAGTTCAGCCTAACACAACCGAACAAAAGAAATCGCAAAGGTATATTTTCAACAAGAAGCTTTCGCTATTGTTTTTCTGCTATTTCTCATTACTTCTGTATGCTCTTGGGTCATGATCCACCTTTAATTTTAAACATTATAGAATTATACTCACTAATAGATTTAAAATATTGTAATCGCAGGTGCATCTAGTCATACCGTACTTTTGGAAGGACAACCATCTTCTAATGGTCAAACCGTTCTTTTAAATTATTTCACAAAATAAGTGGATTTTTCATAGTATGGTATTCTACTTTTTAATTTGCATGACGATGATGGCGGAAAAAAAATCATAACTTTAGCATCATTTTGTGATGATAATGAATTTTCTTCTACAATAGTATCTGCCAGGCTCATTACAACTAAATACATTTTAGCATCTAGTGTCTTGGATAAATTGTTTTTTTTTAGTAATATCTAGAGTTGCAAAACTCAAGTTTAGTGAGATTCACCATATGAATACAAAATCAAATAAAAAGAGTACATTCCTTCTTTTATTTAAAAAATTTTAAAAAATTTAGACTACTTAATTGTATGAATTGATAGAATAACTTCGATGGTGTTGGCTTGATTATCAACTTCAGTAATGTTGTCTTGATTATAACAATTTTAGTAAAATGTTGTGCAAA
Organism: Voacanga thouarsii; assembly: GCA_026120185.1. Lineage (NCBI taxonomy): Eukaryota > Viridiplantae > Streptophyta > Magnoliopsida > Gentianales > Apocynaceae > Voacanga > Voacanga thouarsii. Next base: position 1,085,408 of record JANUWF010001004.1, on the reverse strand, counting down.
TAACGTATTGTGAATTTGATTCCAAATAGTATCAAGAAAATATAAAAACTGAAAATTAAAGAAACTATATTAGAAGAGAGGATTTCTTATATTCAAATAGTTTATTATGTTCGTTTACATAAGGCTCCTATTTATAAATGTTTAAATACATCATCTAAAATGATAAGGAATGAATATAATAGATACAATATTATCTTATCCATTAATAACCTTAAAAAAACGAACAATTATATTTATTTTCAAGATAAATGGATAGTTTCGGAAAAATGAATAGCCACTTATTATTTTTATAATATATTTTTATTTTTTCCTTCTTCTAATCAATATTTTTAAGACCCAAAAAAATGAATGTATTATATTTATAAAAAATATATTTTTTTGGATATGTTAAAATATTTTAATAATTTTTTTCAGCATATAGTTATTAAAGTTACGCATGTCATTGAGATAAAAAAAGAAAAAAATATATGATATCAGATAGAGTGTTAAACTAATTATAAGAAACTCGCAGTCACATGCATGTAGTGTTTTTTATTCTAGAGATATTTAAACCTCAAATGTTAGTATAGAAATTCTAAAACTAACTATCTCAGATAGAGTGTTGAACTAATTATATCTCATTTGATTTAATAATTTTTTAATTTGTCTTGTGTAATTGTGTTAAATAAAACTTAATAAGAATGTTTAATAATTATATATTCTAAATTAGATTTTGTGAAGATTGATCAAATTTGACGAATTTCTTACAATAAATATTTTAATTTATCTAAATTATTGTGTGCCCCAATACACATTAAAAAAAATCCTATAAATTTTTATCCAAGCATTAACGAGGCTAGTGTGTGCAATTCACCCTCTCTTTAAGGGGGGCATCTTAATTTGAAAATCATATCTAAATTAGATTGTACAAAAAATGTACTTAATATATATATATATATATATATATATATATATATATATATATATAATAGGAGTTGCAGAAGCTCCCGAGAGACCCACCTGGCATTGTCCTTTGTCGCCAGCTGGCATTTTGAAACCTAATGAACCTCCTAATCTCTGTAAACCTTACCCAACTCATGAAACGTCTCTTCAATAAATCCATACTCCTAATCCCTTGAAACCTCTACAAATCCACCCTTTCATTATTCTTTGCATTATGTTGGGTACATCTGAATGCCTTCAATAAATCCAGACACCTAATCCCTACAAACCTCTTGAAATTCACAATGGTACATCTGAACAGAGGAGGATTCATTGCATCATTCATCTCCAATCACATAATAAATAGTCTCATGTGAAGAGTACACAGAACACCATCTACAAGCATTCTACAATGGAACAACGGGGCTTTGTCATGTTAAATCAATTGTCCGAAGGTAAGCAACAAAAGCGCGTGCGTTTCAGAATTTTAAGATTATGGGAGACATATCATGCACAAAAACCAACTGAAGTCATAAGCCTTGATTTCTTGGTTATGGATGAAAAGGTACTGACCTTGAATTGTTAAAATTCGTTGTTGTCCTTTGTTATTGACGGATTCTATTTTACAGTTGAACGTGATCATTAATTGGCGCCAACAATTGTATTGACATAGATTTTGTCTGTTGCAGGAAAATATGAAGCATTGTGTAATCCGTAGTCGATTCATGGCCTAATTTCATGACTATCTTGAAGAAGGAAATTTCTACATAATGAAGAATTTCTCACTGTAAATGGCGAAACCGAATTACAGAATTGTAAATGAGGAGCTGCAAATTGTTATCGACGGTAGTACTTACCTGCAAGAAATTGAAGATGAGCTGCCCAAAATTTCCCGACATAAATTCCAGTTGCTGACTTTTGACGATGTTCATTCACGCGCCGAAGATATCTCTTTGTTAGTTGGTAAGGCACAATACCCTTTCTTCGTTCATCCGTTATTCATTGAACTGGCAGATTGGCTTTGTTCAACTGAAAGCCATACGGAGAGCATTAGGTTGATGGGGCTTCCCTGCAGGGTTGATACACAGAAAGTGAAGAACCAATACAAAGATTAGGCCCTGGACTTCGATTAGATAGATTTCCCTTCCCCTAATTATGGGCTACCAGAAACTCCCTGAATTTGATATATCTGCTTTTATATCCAATATTGTTTATCTTTCTACCTCCCTGATTTGTCGATTGTATTTGTGTGCCTACTACTTGAAACAATTAGTCTGAAGCATGAATTAATTTGCTTCTTAAATTATTTTGTTGTGGCTTAATGTGACTATTGCATACAATGCATAGATGTGATTGGAATGATCACAGTAGTTTCAAATGTTGAGGAGAGAAATAGATTTAGCCACCGTGTCAAGTTGCAGACAATGGTTATCAAATATGGAAGGTAAAGCAACCACATGGCTAATAATTTGTTCGTGGTTTACCTAATTTACATTACTGCCTGAGAAATGACCATGACATTACTGTTGCCATTAGTGGAAGACAGTTACAGGTTACATTATGGGGAGCAACAACGGATATCATCAAGGGAAACAAAGAAATGGCCAGTGAGCATATCCAAGTAGCAATTTTCACATCAATGATTATCAAAAATGACAATGGAACTGCCACATTATCAAGCAGCAGCGCGACAAAGATATATGTTAATTTGCAGGACCCTGTAGTAGAAAACTTCAAGAAAATGTAAGTAAAACACAATTGAAGGTTTTGACTGAAATTTGCACTGACCATGGATATCTAATGACACACTTGAACAGGTGTGAAGTAACCAACATAGCACAGCATCCTATTGAAATGAAGCTTCCTTCTATTATACTGACAAGGAAGAATTATGAACAGAACAGGCAAATATTAGGACAACTCGGGGACATGGTTCGAAATGGAGATGACTTGGTATGATGATTTTTTCAATGTATAGCATACTACATATTGCCTAGAAGAAACCACTATTTAGTTCGAAATGTAAATGTAAATAATGGTCTGACATAAATCATATTTGAGACTATCGAAGCATTACTATTTGAGCCTGCGATAACTAGCAAAATACTAAATGGATAAATCAGAAAAACATGTTGTAGAACCATAACTTATGCTGTAGCCCTTATATGGAGTGTTTGTGGTGAATTTTTTTGTTGGAGTTTTGGATAGCCATGAAAATGGACAATGAAGTGCATGCACTTGATGAAACAACAGGGTACAACCTTTTACTCCAATATTACTGTTCTTGACAATGACACATACAACGGTTGGAGATACAGTTCATGCAGTACATGTAGGAAGAAACTGAAAGTACTAGGAAGACAGTTAGGGTGTGAAGTATGTGGGAAAATTGAAGAGTATCCAGAAATCAGGTAATTTAGCATTTAACTTCTTACATATGCATCTCACCCAACATATTAACATCATCTCTTGATATTGCAAAACAGATATCGTGTAGAAGCAATTGTCGGTGACAATACCGGAGAAGCTCGCGTTGTCTTATTCGATAGAGAGGTTGAGAAAATGGTTCACATGGCTGCTGAAAAATTGGCTCAAAAAATAGTAGAGGTAATTTTCCATGACAACTATAATAATAGGAATCTCAATGTTTGCAACAGACAGCATGAACTGAGTAGGTATTCCGATGGCATTATTAGGAAGGCATAGATGATGCAGTTCCCGCACCTTTAAAAAACCTAATGGGAAAAGAATATATTTGCCAAGTGAAATTCAATGAACAAAGCCGAGGGACAAACAAAGAATGCTTTACTGTTTTCCGAACATATGAAGCATTGGATGTTGTTGATACAGATGTACAAGCATCGAAGGTATTTTACATTGCTGTTTGAATTTTGTCAGTCTGAACATTTGAACATTGAGCAAAAATAACATGTGGTCTTATATATATGTCTAAAAAAACAACAGGAGTTACAAAAGAAGGAGGATTTGGTCCAACCATTAGGCACTGATGAAATTGAAACTCCTGCACAACATGAGTAGAAGAAAAAGCGGCGAATCCAGTAACAATCTACCAAAATATCCAAATTTACTGCCTGCACAATTTGTGCCCAACTAAAGATATTTCATTTCTTTTTCCAGATATGGCATGGTAGGAATGGCGAAAAAAATGGAATGTTAACAGCAAGAAAGCTTTGTTTGATACTGGAAACAAGGACAACTGAAGACATAACAAATAATGAAGACAGAAGCACATAAGACAGCTGCACAAGCCTTAGAATCCTGTATAAATTGTGTAACTAATATGCAATTCCATGATACATCAGAACTACCCTAGGGAAGAAAACGTTTGAATAAAAACTGAAATCTGTATATATGATATTTTCATACAAATGGATATTTACAAAACCAAATTCTATCCTATCCACCAGTTCATTATTCATGATCTATGCTATGCAACCTACAACAGCATAAACAAAAGCCAAAATCAGCAAATTATTTTCCTTTGTTTTTCCAGCAAAGTTAGCATAAACATTGGCAAATGCATACAGCGTTCTGTTTCTACCTCTTTTCCCAGCTACCACAGGTGTTTTTATAAGGACATTGGTTCTACGGTTCCTTCGTCCAATGCATTTTCAACTCTCCCACCTGGGTCATATGGATCGGTGTACTAGTAAAACACTTCTTCAGAGTACCTCCGCTTTGCTCATTGAACATAATCCAGTAGACATATGCCTTGCCTATAATTTTCCCCAGTGACTTATTAGCATCTTCGTATGACAAAATTAATCCAACTGCTAAGAGTCATCCATATGTTCAGGCATTCCGTCATAGTCATTGGTGTAGTTTGGGAAGTGGAATGTCATCTAGAAATTGGCCATCCTTTTATTAAGCGATTCCCTGCATTTGCTCTATGTGGGGTAAGTTCATTCAATTAAATATGTATTTCAGAATCATAAAGAGGAGACGATGAATCTTCTCAATTGTGTAGTTCAACTTATTCATTCAGTTAAATATGTATTTCAGAATCATAAAGAGGAGACGATGAATCTTCTCAATTGTGTAGTTCAACTTATTACCTATATTAACGAATGAAATATATATCAATCAAATCTACTAACAGAGACGCCAAAATGGTTTTCAATTCATTATTTTGAAGGGAAAAAAAGAGAATAATATATTTTGTTGCATTGGTGGCCTTTTAATGAACAATCGTAGCATTGAACCCTTCCATTAGAAAACTAATAGTGGTCGGGAATAAAAACAATTACAACCAATGATGGTAGTTTTTTAATTGAGCAAAAAGCCGAGAATAAAATCGCTAGAAATACCGTATAACTTCTTTCAAACCATATAAATATTGAAAAAGGCTGCATAACAAAATAAATTTCTGAGAGCAATTTCTGATGATTTTGTTAACTTTGTCCGTAGAACATCATACAAAGATATGACAAGAAGAAAAAGAAAGCCACCGGTTCCAATTGAACAACAATTTGCTTCAGCAAGTCACAGCAGTTCACAAAGAACATGTTCAATTCTTACAGCAGATAACTCTCTCCCCCAACTCCAAAACATAAAAAGCATCTTTTGATTTCGAAGTCACATTATGGTAAAAAGTATTTGTTGAATATCCAGATAATAGTTACGGTAATTCAGCAATAAATACATCTCTGTGGTAAAAGAACAAAAATGACATTATGGTTACTATTGATTCAAAGATATAGGATTCCAGAACAACTGCCTTGATCTTGCAGCCTGTGATCTGAAGACATAGGATTCCAGAACAACTGCCTTGAACTTGCATCTTGTGATTAGTAATGTCCCTACATTCCTGCCCCTTAACAAAATCCAGTACCAATGTTGTGCTCATTGTAACACAAACTGATACATAGAAAAAGATAATATGAGTATCATCCCTTCAAAGAATCAGAAAACGCCAACTGAAACAATCAAACTCCATATAGTTAACAAGAATGATAAGATTTTAAAAATAAATGTTGTGCACTGATGATTATTTACCATTCAATTTTTAAAAAAATGGATGAACATTCTGAACACGAGAAATATGCTTGGTAAATTATAATGAGAAGTACTACCATTGACAAATTTGCATGCAATTTGTGTGTCTGTGGAAACTCTGATACATGTCCATTATGAAAGACAAGAGAAAGAAAATATTCAAAGAAGAGAACAATTTTAATGAAGTTAGGCAATGTCTGTGATAGTAAAAAAATGATACAAATCACTATAGAATTAAGACCATAACTTCAGGTTTGGGAAGAAATATGATGGAATTTTGAGCATCGTTTCAAAATACTTTTCAATTGATTGTTTCGAAATTTGCTAACATGTTATTTCAATATCTTTGTAGTTGAACATCTGCAGACTAACACCAACATTGAATCAGCTACAGTAGATCATACTCTAATGGACCATAGCACAACCATCCATACCAGCATCCAACAGCATTCAACAATGAACATTCATCATTACAATTATGCTGCCAGTCATAATATCCAAAAAGGTAATTGAAGTGATCTTAAAGCATTTCATAATTCATTTTCCAGCTGTATTAGTTATCATATATCATTCACAATTTACATACAATGAATCATTCTCATAGAAATGGCAAGGACAAAAAGAAAGGAACGTGCTCAAATTCTAAAAAACAAGAGAAAAAGGCGTATTGAAAAACATCTTGGTTCAACAATTAATAGCAGTTCAAAAAGCAATTCTAACATTATTTCAGTAGGTAATATATGTTACTCATTCCACAAGTTCTCATTTCAGGACAATCAAAATAATTTAATAATGAATCTGAATCCATAGTAAGAATTTGCAATTTAATTTTGTTACATGGTTTATTTGACATATAACTGATTCCCTTTTTTGGGTGTTTTTCCACATAACAGATTACGCAAGGAGAAGAAGAAAAGAACGCAAAAACATCATAAATTCGAAGAGAAAATGTTCTGTTAAAAATAATAGAATTCCACAGGAAAAACCAACCATACCGGTGACAGGTACAAATTCTAACATATCATTCTTTAGGTTCATAGTTCATGTATGTAGCACTATTTCCTAACATTAAATCAATTCCATTGTTCACAGATCCTCAACTGAACACAAGTTCTTACTATGGTAAAACTGAATATGAATGTCAATTTTGTCAAGCAGTATTTTGGGAGCGCGAAAAAATAAAAGAGAATTCGAAAAGAACACATCCAAGATATAAATTATGTTGTAGGCAGGGGAAAATTCATTTTCCAGCAAGAAGGTTTGCTCCAGAACCCCTCAATTCCCTACTCTCTCATAATGTACTTGATCATTCCATACCTTTCTTGGAAAATATCAGAGCATATAACTCAATGTTCTCAATGACATCTATGGGTGCAAAAGTTGATGAGCAAATCAATCAACATTCTGGACCATACATCTATCGGATAAATGGTGAAAATTATCACAGGCTTGGTTCTTTGATCCCAGAAAGTGGAAAAGATGCACACTTTATCCAGCTGTATTTTCATGATACTGTAAATGAAGTGCATAATAGACTAAAAGCAGTGAATCAAATAAATACAAACAGCAACTTGAATGCAGTAATTATCCAGCAATTGATTCATATGCTTGATGAACACAATGAATTGGTCAAAGTGTTCAGAATTGCTCGAGACAGGCATAAGAATTCCAACATAGGTGACTTCAAAATCAGGCTCTTCCATAGTAGGACTTTAAACAGCAGGCAATACCAACCACCAACAACATTAGAAATAGCAGCTCTTATAGTTGGAGATATAAATCATGTAACCAAGGACAGAGACATTATTGTTGAAATGACGTCAGGTACACTACAAAGAATTAGTTACCTACATCCGTGCTTCATGGCATTACAATATCCTTTGTTATTTCCTTATGGTGAAGACGGATTTCATCCTCACATTCCATATGTCAAATCTACTGCCCAACGTCATGGTAAAAGGCAATATATGACAATGCGAGAGTACTATACGTACATATTACAATATAGAAGAACACAAGGAAATACATTATTGCTGTCTGGAAGATTATTTCAACAGTTTATTGTTGATGCTTATACAGGAATTGAGCAGGCACGACTTCAATGGATCAAAGACCACCAGGGAAAGTTACGAACGGAATTATACAAAAATGTATTTGATGCAGTTCAAAGAGGAGATACAGATTCTACACAAGTGGGCTAAAGAACTATTTTACCTTCTTCTTTCACTGGTGGTCCTCGATACATAGCTCAAAACTATCAAGATGCAATGGCATTGTGCAGAATTTTTGGAAATCCAGATTTCTTTATTACATTTACAGTAAATCCAAACTGGCCAGAAATTCAAGAAATGCTAGAAGAACTACCTCAACAAAGAGCAGAAAATAGGCCAGATATTGAAGTCCGTGTCTTTAAAATAAAGTTCGAAGAAATAATTGAAGACATTACAAAGAATAAAATATTTGGACAAGTTGATGCAGGTATATTTTCATAGCTTCAGATTCCATTTGCCATTTGCAATACTACAAATATCTCATGTACGTATCACTTCTGTTGCGATGCAGGTATATTTTCATAGCTTCAGAATACATTTGCTATTTGCAATACTATAAATATCTCATCTACCTATCACTTTGGTTTCAGTAGTATACACTATTAAATTTCAAAAAAGAGGCCTTCTACATGCACATATCATCATATGGATTAATCAATCTTCAAAGAGACAGACATCTGAAGAAATAGATGAAGTTATATTGCAGAAATACCAGATGCAGCTAAAGATCCAATTGGATATAAAGTTGTAGCTGAATTTATGATGCATGGACCATGTGGACCTGGGTATCAGACATCACCTTGCATGATACAAGGTAAATTTATTTTCACCTGACACCGTAAAATATACTACTGCAAAAAACTTTTAAGAATGTTACCTAACATAAGATTATGACAACTGTATTGTAGGCCAATGCTCTAAGCATTTTCCAAAGAAAGTCCAAAACATGACCACACTGGATGAAAATGGATTTTGCATCTACTGACGAAGAGACACATCAATATTTGTCGATAAAAATGGTTTCAAACTTGACAATAGGTTTGTTGTTCCATATAATCGATATCTTTTGGTCAAGTACAGAAGCCACATCAATGTTGAAGCATGCAATAAATCAAGAGCCATCAAATATTTGTTCAAGTATATAAATAAAGGCCCTGATAGAACAACTGTAATCATAGAACAAGTGCAAGGTGCTTCTACCATAAACTCTACACAGGAAAATTCAAATGCAAATGAAGTGAAGACTTTTTAGACTGTAGATACATTTCAGCATGTGAAGCATGCTGGAGAATATATGAATTTGAAGTGCATTTCAGAATACCTGCTGTAGAAAGATTGGGATTCCATTTAGAAAATGAGCAAAGTATTATTTTTAGAGATAATAGCTCCCTACCTACTATTGCAGAGAGTGAAGATGCAAAGCGTACGATGTTTACTGAGTGGTTTGAAACAAACAAAAGGGATCCAGAAGCAACAAAATATAAATATTTTGAATTCCCTCAGCATTATACTTGGAAAAAGAAAGAAAGGCTTTGGACAAGGAGAAAAAAGGGTAGATGTATTGGACGTGTTACATTTGCACATCCAGCTTCAACGAGAGAGATATTACATGAGAATGTTATTGAATCATGTTCGTGGCCCAACATCATATGAAGATATACGAATCTACAAAGACAAAACATAGCCATCCTTTAAAGCAGCCTGTTATGTAATAGGACTTTTACAAGATGACAAAGAATGGCATGAGTCCATAGATGAGGCTTCACAATGGGCAACTGGCCCTCAACTAAGGGAACTATTTGTGATAATACTTTTATTCTGCAATGTTTCAGATGTGAAGAATTTTTGAGAAGTAAATTGGGAGTCCATTAGTGATGATATTGAACATCGGCACAGAAAACTTCTACAGTTCCCAAGTTTAACTTTGTCCACAGAACAAATAAAAAACTATACATTAAAAGAAATTGAAGTTCTCCTCATGAAGCATGGAAAAAGCTTGGAACAAATAGAAGGTATGCTAGTTGCAAAAAATGAAATGTTGAAGGATCTGGAGAACAATTACATTTGTGAAGAAATGATGTATGACATAGAGCTTTTGAAGACAGCGCACGAATCAATGGTCAAAAAGATGAATGCAGAGCAACTAAATGCATATGATGCTGTGGTAAATGCAGTAGAAAATAAACTTGGAAAATTGTTCTTCTTATATGGATATGGAGGAACTGGAAAGACTTTTGTGTACAGAGCAATCATCAACAAGTTGAGATCAGATTCAAAAATAGTACTTGTTGTAGCTTCATCAGGTAATTACTAATATCCTTAATTTGGTTTTCTATCATCTGTATTATGAACATATTCTTATGTCATTCTTATCAACTGTCATCACAGGCATTGCTTCATCGTTGTTACCTGGAGGAAAAACTGCACATAGTACATTCAAAATACTAATAACAACTGATGATGAGACAATGTGCTCAATCAAAGCCAATACACAACTAGCTAAGCTAATTAAAAGAGCTGCTCTAATAATATGGGACGAGGCACCTATGAATTCCAAGTATGTATATATTCTAAAATTCATTATTGTTTTCAGAGCACGTACAACAAAGCATCATGCCAAATTCAAAACATACATATCAATGCATGAAACACAACCATTTTTCTCATACAACCTTAAAACACTTGGAAAACAAGTATGTCTTCGAAACAGTTGATAGAACATTGAAAGATATACTCAGAGGATCAGAAGCATTTAATGAAAACAAAGCTTTTGGAGGGAAAACTGTTCTCTTGGGTGGAGATTTTCGACAAATTCTCCCTGTAATTCCTAAAGGTGGACGAGCAAACATAGTACATGCTTCAATCAATTTTTCGTATCTTTGGTATGGGTGTGAACTGTTGACACTTACTCAAAATATGAGACTTCAACAAGTTAATGATTGCACTACTGAAGAAGCACAAAAGATAGAAATATTTGCAAATTGGCTATTGGAAATAGGAAATTCTCTGCAACATGCAAAGACACGGGGAGATGACACTGAAGCAACTTGGATCAAAATCCCAAGAGAATATATGATTGATGCTACTGAACATCCAGTCAAGGCAATTTTTGAGGCCACTTACCCAGACTTCGAAGAGAAAAGAACAGATACAAACTATTTGACAAAAAGAGCAATTCTTACACCCCGAAATGAAATAGTGAATGAAATGAATGACTTTATTCTTGACAAAGTACAAGGTGAGCCAATAGAATACATAAGTGCAGACAGAATGGACAAAGCATCAGGAAAGTTGCTGGATGAAGATATGTTATATCCAGTGGAGTTTTTAAATAGCCTGAGCTTCCCGGGAATTCCAGAACATAAATTAAGATTAAAACAAGGTATTCCGATCATGCTTTTAAAAAACGTTAACCCAAGTAAAGGCATGTGCAATGGAACAAGACTGATAGTAACATAGACAGGTAGCAGAGTAATTGAAGGCAGAATTATTTCAGGTTCGAACATAGGGGAAAAAGTGCTTATTCCCAAAATAGATGTGTCCACGGCTGATACAAAACTGCCATTCACCTTGATAAGAAGACAATTTCCAATCAAAGTCTGTTATGCAATGACAATAAATAAAAGCCAAGGACAAACACTATCTACAGTTGGACTATACTTACCTAAACCAGTTTTCAGCCATGGTCAACTTTATGTCGCACTTTCAAGAGTGAAAACACCACAGGGGTTGAAAATATTAATCATTGAGCAGGATCCAGAGTTCAAATTTTATACAAAGAACATTGTCTACTATGAAATTTTTACAAAACTTGCAATTGTAAGTTATCTTAAATCTCATATTCCAGATAAATATTCAAATACTATGCATGCCTTAATAAAGAATTCATTATCTAATTATGTCTATAATGCAGGATACAAAGAAGACCAATTCTACACCAGGTACCATGACAGACGAGGTTTTCCCCAACAGCCTCAATATTTAATGTTAGTCAGATAGAAGTATAAAAAACAATATGTAACTATTAATCTCAAAGGCAATTAAATTTCTGCTGGATTTTACATAGCCTTCTGCCATACGAACCCTTGGTTTCTAAGTCTATACTTAATATATGTTATCCTTCCGTACACTACAACTAAAAATAAATTTACATATTCAATTCTATTCATATTTTCATAAAATTGTGCATCATACGTGGGTTTCTGATGGTAAACCATCGTCGCAAAGTACATTGACGCCCAATATACTTAGCACACAAACATGCTTCTGTTTAAAACTTCGACCATGGCTTCTAACCAACTAAGCCTAAGTATTAAATTGATGGCATACAAAGTGACCTTGCTTCCTCTCTTTAAAGGGTTAGACAAACTCTTATGTTGATTTAGGTTCTTACAAGTTACAACCAGAAACTCAACGACTACCACACCCAAGTTTCATCACTATTTAACCACAGACCACTTTGCAATTTTTAGTTAATGGTGAACAAGTTTGACAGCCAGACTCTTAGTCAGGTAAAATTACGTTTTCATCTTTCAACAAAGACTTCTACATAATTGAAGCAGTGGATACTGATTTTTACTGGATGTAAATAATCAGAAACCAAAAGTTCACAGCCAAAGTCCAACAAGCTGCATCATGTATGTGATTTCTAATGCATAACCCTAGAGATAGAAATCTAGATATCACATATGCCCAAAGTGTTACAAAACTGCACCAGAAACCTCAAACATGCCATCTCTTCCAAATTTCATCACCTATTTTTGACCACTACTAAAGCAAGATAGAATATGCATTTAGATGTTCAGCAGCATGATACAATACTTTCACTTTTCAGAACCCATCCATCATCCAACCAAAAGGACTAATTCAGTAAATATGGCACCAATATGTGCAGCATGCAGTACTACTTCACTGAGAGACATAAAAACTAAATCATAAATAAGTACAACAAACAATGGACATACACAGAAATGCAGAACATAAAACTATAGTATATCCTAAGTATACAGCACTGAAACCATTTAAAAATTTATAGCCTGGGAAAAAAAGACAGTACTTGAAGTTAGTTTTAAAATTGAATTGTGCATTATACATGGGCTTCTGATGGTGAACCATTGTCGCAAAACATCGAATGGTTGCCCAATATACTTGGCACATAACGAAATGCACAAACCTTATAACACATCTAACTTACCAAAATTTTCTCATCCTTTCGTACTCTACATTTAAAAATACATTTACATATTCAATTATATTAATGTTTTCATGAAATTGTGCATCATGCGTGGGCTTCTGATGGTAAATCATCGTCACAAAACACCGAATAGTTCCCCAATCATGCTTCTATTGATGCCCAATATACTTAGCACACAATCATGGCTTTACAGCAAAAACATACACTTAATTCCATTTTTAAACCTAATTCAATTTCTGCTACATATGACATACCTATTTGCCGTACAAAATCCCTCTTCATGAATTCATCCTTAGCATACTCTATGTTACAATGTCACTTACAATGAGCAAGTCAAACAATCTGTGTTACAATGTCACTTACAATGAGCAAGTCAAACAAGAACATTTCATAAGAAAAGCCACAATTTCAACCAAACTACAGCCCAAAATTCTGCACTTAATTATGTGTTTACTAGACAACCAAATATGCATGTCCATGAATTGTGCAGTATACGTGGGCTTCTGATGGTAAACCATCGTCGCAAAACACCGAATGGTTGCCCAATCATGCTTATATTGACGCCCAATATACTTAGCACACAAACATGCTTTTGTTTAAGACTTCGTTCATGAATGGGGCACATCATACTCGTCAGGGATTCTGTCATGTCAATTTTCATCCTTATGAATGGGGCAGGAGCCCATACTTTGAGCATAATTCGAACCAAGGATTGGAAAATATTCTCCAAAAGGGAGTTGAAACTCATGATAGAAGTCCACTTTCGTTAATGAATATTCAACATGTCAAAAGGTGTTTGTGCAGACCTCCCTTCTTCCTTAAGAGTCAGCATGCTGACTTTGATCAATAGCTATCAATTAAGCTATCAATTACCTATAAAAAACTACCCTCTACACCAAAAATCTCTTCTTCCTGTGGATACCAAAGACAATCAAATATTGAAAGTAGTAAATGGAAACAGAATCATTATCAAAATGAATCTAATGGCTAAATAACATATCACAACTAAAACTGATCACGAAAGACTCATACTTTATAAATCCAGAACAGAGCACTATATTTTATCCTAAGTATGCAGATATGATAGCATTTAAAAATTTATGCCCGAACAAAAAAATGCAGTACTTGACACCCAATATACTTACCACATAATCAAACACACAAACCTTATAACACATCCTACTTACGTTATCCTTTCAGTACTCTACAATTAAAAACAAAATTACATATTCAATTCTATTAATATTTTCATGAAATTGTGCAGCATACGTGGGCTTCTGATGGTAAATCGTCTCGCAAAACACCGAATGGATTCCCAAACATGTTTATATTGACGCCCAATATACTTAGCACATAATCAAAATCACAAACCTTACAACACATCTAACTTAGCAAAATTCCCTTATCCTTTCATACACTACAATTAAAAACATATTCATATACTCAGTGCTATTAATATTTTCACGAAATTATGCATTAAAAGACTAAACAACTAACACTAACTACTAAACTCATGCCGTAACCTCTCAATAACAACAATTCAAAAACAAAATAACCAATACTCAATTACACCCAAACTACAGTCCAAAATTCTGCACTTAATTATGTGTTTACTAGACAACCCAATATGCATGTCCATGAATTGTGCATCATACATGGGCTTCTATTGGTAAATCATTGTCGCAAAACACTGAATGGTTGCCCAATCATGCTTATATTGACGCCCAATATACTTAGCACACAAACATGCTTTTGTTTAAGACTTCGTTCATGAATGGGGCACATCATACTCGTCAGGGATTCTGTCATGTCAATTTTCATCCTTATGAATGGGGCAGGAGCCCATACTTTGAGCATAATTCGAACCAAGGATTGGAAAATATTCTCCAAAAGGGAGTTGAAACTCATGATAGAAGTCCACTTTCGTTAATGAATATTCAACATGTCAAAAGGTGTTTGTGCAGACCTCCCTTCTTCCTTAAGAGTCAGCATGCTGACTTTGATCAATAGCTATCAATTAAGCTATCAATTACCTATAAAAAACTACCCTCTACACCAAAAATCTCTTCTTCCTGTGGATACCAAAGACAATCAAATATTGAAAGTAGTAAATGGAAACAGAATCATTATCAAAATGAATCTAATGGCTAAATAACATATCACAACTAAAACTGATCACGAAAGACTCATACTTTATAAATCCAGAACAGAGCACTATATTTTATCCTAAGTATGCAGATATGATAGCATTTAAAAATTTATGCCCGAACAAAAAAATGCAGTACTTGACACCCAATATACTTACCACATAATCAAACACACAAACCTTATAACACATCCTACTTACGTTATCCTTTCAGTACTCTACAATTAAAAACAAAATTATATATTCAATTCTATTAATGTTTTCATGAAATTATGCATTATACGTGGGCTTCTGATGGTAAACCGTCTCGCAAAACACCGAATGGATTCCCAAACATGTTTATATTGACGCCCAATATACTTAGCACATAATCAAAATCACAAACCTTACAACACATCTAACTTAGCAAAATTCCCTTATCCTTTCATACACTACAATTAAAAACATATTCATATACTCAGTGCTATTAATATTTTCACGAAATTATGCATTAAAAGACTAAACAACTAACCCTAACTACTAAACTCATGCCGTAACCTCTCAATAACAACAATTCAAAAACAAAATAACCAATACTCAATTACACCCAAACTACAGTCCAAAATTCTGCACTTAATTATGTGTTTACTAGACAACCCAATATGCATGTCCATGAATTGTGCATCATACATGGGCTTCTAATGGTAAATCATTGTCGCAAAACACTGAATGGTTCCCAATCATGCTTATATTGACGCCCAATATACTTAGCACACAAACATGCTTTTGTCCATGACTTTGTTCATGACTTATAACCAACTAACTCTAATTATTAAATAAGAAAAGCCAACAATCTCAACCAAACTATAGTCCAAAATTCTACACTTAATTATGTGTTTACTAAACAACCCAATATGCATGTCCATGAAATGTGCATCATACGTGGGCTTCTGATGGTAAACCATCGTCGCAAAGCACCGAAAGGTTGCCCAATCATGCTTATATTGACGCCCAATATACTTAGCACACAAACATGCTTTTGTTCATGACTTTGTTCATGACTTCTAACCAACTAACTCTAACAATTAAATTAATATCACAATCACTCAATAACAACAATGCAAAAACAAAATAACCAATACTCAGTTACAACAAACATAAGGTACAAAACCATACAAAAAAGCAGCAAATTCTATGTGGCGTCTGTTTCCTACAAATTTCTTAGGAAGATCAAGAAAACTTCCCTTCTTTACTGCCAATTTCTAGATGCTCCTCAATTGTCCCCTCAACAATTATAATAGAAATATTAACAATCACCCAAGGAAATTCTATACGTGAATTTAGCTTTGACAAGAGAGGTAACATCTTCCATTCAATATCATTGTCCAACATGTAAACATCAGAATATACCACCTATAAAGGACAAAACTCAATTTTAAAATGTATCCTGGATATTTCATACAAAACAGGCCACAAGTGAACAATTTTAGCTGTTTTACACCCACGACGAAACACAATGACACATTGAATTTCTTAGGTATTTGTTCTCCCTAGATCAAGATAATCTTTGATCATAAAGAATTCAAAACAAATAAGAATGAGTAAAGCAACAAATTTAAGCTATTACTTATCATCAAATAATCATCTATTCATAAACCCAAAATGAGATTTAATTTTTTCCTTGTGTCGTTTTCAATTTGTTGGCAATTGCTGGGAAACACTGTGTTTATTTCTTATTATTTTGAGTTCATGGTTGAGGTTTCTTTTCCCTTTTACATTTCTGTATAGCAGCAAGATAACATAAATTCTTCAGTCTACTTAAACTCTGTGTTTTGATTCATTTAACCATAGCATAAATACCTTAAAAACACTAGCTAACTGCAGTAGAGAGCAGAAAAGACAAAACAAAAGTGGAACAAACAATGGACATCCACACAAAAGCAAATGTTTGTGGTTACACAGGTACCAACTTGCAACAGTTAATGCTTCAGACTTATGCAAATAAGGGACTAAACTACAATCGGCTTTTCAACAACTTAATCCCGATTAAGTAATTGAACAGCCTTTTGAATTCCTAATTGCAGTTAATGAAAAATCTATTTAGCCATGAATGCAGGATCAAGTCCAAGCAAGATTGCTAGCAGATCTAAACTTAAATGACAAAAGAACAGGATCACAGTAATTGCATATTACCCCCATTTCTAGCATTTGAATAGCAATTTCCCTATAGTTCACACATTACCATAAAGACACAAACTACAGAACTTACTCTCCTAGAAACCATACCTTTCCTGCTTCACGAGCCCCAAACCTTTCTGCTACATCACCCACTAGACCACTGTCCACCTGCAACAACCAAAACTAAAATTATTGCCAAAAATATATAGTTACACAGCATTTGTTTTTCCCCTGGTATCCAAGTCCTTTTCTCCCTTTCTTCTTCTGTTTTGTGCATATGTGAGGAAGTTGTTGCTGAATTGATATATGGTTTGTCAATTCTTTGCTTTCATAGACTGAGAAAGCTATCCTAATTATCACTCTTAAGTTGACTTACTGGAACATCTATATTTTCATCTATAAATAGATAGACACCTGGTAAATGAGGAGTAACTCTCTCTAAAAAGAGCTTATTTTAACCTGAAACTTTTAAAACAGATAGCAATATCATAAATGAGGTGTAACTTTTATAGTGAAATCCAACTTACATTTCCCAAAAAGACTTGAAGAGACAGAGAAAATTATCTTGGTAGCATTATTACTAAAACATTTTTGCTTTTTCAACTTATTTTATGCATATTTTAGCAACATACTTATATATCTCAGACTCTGAAAGCACTCTTAGTCAAAAGAAGATGAATTTATCATGCCAAGACTTATCTAATTTTCTTGGAACATCGAAAAGTTATAGTTTGGTAAATTGGTTAAGCAGCACTATTCAAAGAAAGATGATTAGATTATTCCTGATATAACTCCAAGCAAGAAGTAAACTTCATGTTTCCTTCATCAGCAAGTTCATATAAGATTTACCAATTTCAACCACCATCCAAGATATCCTTTCAATTCATTTTGACCATCAGACATCGAGAAATTGAGGGAGGGAGGTGGGGGGCCGGGAGGGATCCTACACACTTGAACTAACTACTTGAAGCAGAGGCGAAACAGAAAAGTGCATCATGTGGGGAGAAAGGAAATGCAGATGCATTTATGTAATTACCAACTATATAACAGGAAGTATTGAGACACTCAAAATAAAATTGCAGCATCACCACCAAGGACACTATGCTACAATTAACCTATGTAACTATATCAGAATTAACTCAGGCAAAGAATCTATTGATTTGTTTAGCTATTTAAAAAGCTCAAATCTACTTAAAAGTAAGTAATTTTGACACAGGTGACAACCAAAATGGATATAATACCCTCATATACATTTTAAGTTTGCAACTATTCTATGTCATCAAGGGACGACAGCGAAGCTACTTACTTCAACAGAGCCTTTCTTTTCGCGTCTGCGCATAGAATCATTTTTTTTTTTTTTTGCCTTTCCATTCTGTTCTTACCATATCATGGGTAGTTGGGTCGGAATCCATGTGATTCGAGGTCAATGGTCAAAGTAACACAGGCTTTATAATCCACTGCAAAGAAACAAGCCATGTAGTCACCAGACTCAGAAGCTTCAAAACCAAACTGCCCAGAATTCACATGAGCCGCATAGTGATAGCTATTCCTATAAGAAGACGTCACCTACAGCAAGATATAAATATAAGCTCACTGCTCCTGCTTAATAAGAGACTGAGGAAATGGAACATTTCAAAAAAATCCAAGAATATCATCCATTGATAGATTAAAAAAAGCTAATAAATTGAGTTACAAAATATTCTCTAAAAAAACACCCAAGATTTAACGTTCTTTCAACACCCAAAAGAGAAGTCAACTTTAGGAAAAAAAGAATCTCTAACAAAACAAAAACAACCCAAGACATTCGAAACAAGTAAATCAACACGCAACATAATTCTACCGTCTGAATTCTGCACAAAATTTCGCCTCAAATACACAAACTTTGCAGAGGGAACAAAAAACAGATTTGGAACAAGTACCCTGACGGTGACTTTATGAGAGTCAGGTAAAGCGTGGCCTTCATTAGGATTAACAATGTGATATTTGCCCACAGTCATGGAATTCGCCTTAATATCTTCCGCTATGCATTTTGTCTGACCCGATTCCAGATCAAATTGGAGCAAGTCAACCCGGACGAACAAGAGAAACCCCATAGAGAAAAAGCAATTTTCCTGTGATAACTACGATACCTAATGAAAGAGATGGGGAAATAGTCGGAGAAAGAGATGGGGAAATTTTCTGATGGTGACTGCCAATTAAAAAAACCCAAACAAAACATCCAAACACTGATCTAAACCCTGATATTCGCTTAACAACTTAAGATCTCATATCTAAGCTACGAAATCTCGCCTATGGTTCGTAAAAGGCACAACCTTTTCTCCATTTCGTGCAAGCAGAAAAATCCCTAATTCAAAACCTTAGCTAACCCCCCCCTCCCCCAAAAAAAAGAGCATTCCAAGTTCTAAGCTATTACCTTCAACCCCAGAAAAGTAAACCACAAAAACAAACCAGTTACGAAATCTTGCCTATGGTCCATAAAAGGCACAACCTTTTCTCTATTTCCTGCACGCAGAAAAATCCCTAACTCAAACAGTTACCCCAACCCACGCCAATGAAGAGTATTCTACAGGAATATGCTACTGCACTGGGAATATCTCATACCAGGAAGGCCCAGAGATCATAAAGGACGGAATAGGAATGGAGGCATTCCAACCCAAACTACTCCGGTGAATGGATCGAGAGAGATAGGGGAGAGTGGGATACAGGAAGGATAGTGAACACACGATTTGACATTGATAAGTTTCAATAAAGTATCTCACTGTCAAAAAGGTTATCTCACCTCTTCCTAAACAAACACATTGTTCGGTACTCCAAATCTCGAGAAACGAAGCCAATGCCAAATCTAAAATAACCCCAACTATATACAGAAAAACAACTTTGACTTTCCACCAAAAACAACAATTTATTAATAACGTAAATTATTATCTTTTTAAACCATACTTTTAATATTGTATTTAAAATTGCAATAAATAATTAACAAAACAACTACACAATGATTAAAAAAAAAGACATTGAAAAATATTGTTCAAATAAAAAAAATTTAATAATAAACAATTCAACATAAATATATCAGCAAAACAGTGGCTGAAATTTTACAACACTTTCTAGGGAAAAACCTATTCTATAAAACCTACATATCATCACCACTTTTCCTTCCCATCATCTCTAAACTTTCTCCAGTTTGAAAAACAGTCTGCTTACTTTCAACTTCCTGCAAAGATCCTGTACTTGCACACAAACGAAAAATATCCACAACATCTTCTGTATCACCAGTATGAAGTTCCAGAAACACCTTACTTTTATCGTAATACAACCAAAATGTATTCTCAGATAACCAACGAAGCTTCATCCTCAAACAACTAAAATTCTTGAATAACTCTTTATGAACACTTCGACCAACACGAGATTCCACCACTACCAGAACATAAGGATCATAAAACTTCACAAAAGAATCCACTTTCCTCAATGAATCACCTGCAGCAAGAAAATCTTCACTGATAAAAACAATACTCAAAGGAAATTCCTTAACTTCATCCCTAAAACACCAATTATGTGTCTCTGCCCACCAATTTGTATAGAATTCAGCATCCAAACCCGTACAATTTGCAGGAGGAACAAATATCTCAACATACTCCGAAAATTCCTCATCACTTTCACGTAAAATAATGCGCACAACATCAACCCTTCTATCTGGAATAAGATAATGAACTCGATCACCCTGTAAATCAACAGAATTAAGAACAACCATCTCAGAAAGAAAAGGATACATCTTGGGCTCTCCAACAAGTTGATACTTCAACAATTTCGAATTATAAAACTCCATTTTCAATAATAGCCCAATTAAAAAAAAAACTGAGATACAAGAAAATTATCAAAATACAACAAAAACCAAAACCAATATATAGACAAACAAATGCAAAATAGACACTGAACATGAAAAACAATTCAAAGAACCAACAATATACATACTTAATAATTCAAAGAACCACGCAAATATATGAATCTATTCACCATATGAAAAACAATAAGACATGTCCTTACAAAAAAAAAACAATAACACATTATTTGAATTGTTCAAATGTATCAAGATATCTCTGTACATTCACAAGTTGAGCTAAATACTAGCATCACTAAACACCGATAAATCAATGAATAAAAAATATTCCTAAGTTATCTATTGATTTACTTCTTAGCTGTAGGTATCATTTTCACGCAACACATAATTTAACAATTTAGTTGTCACACATACTGATAAATTTAATAAATACACTCCTACTATTTATTTATTATCATATTCAAATCTAAAGTAAACAATTTCTGTTCATTCAACCAATTTAATATCTAGAAAGGCATATCTAATCCCTTTACATCATGACTTCATAATTTACCACAGTTTGAATTTCACAATTTCATTCTCCAAAATTAACTTGGAAACTTGCCTTCGTTTTGATATTTAAGATACTTTAAATAATTATCATTTCTTATATTACCATAATAATTATCATTTCAAAAAATAAGATTCTATTTCTCAAAACTATAATATTCTAATTTTAATAATATTTTAACATAAAATATTTACACAACAACAACAGACAATATGATCAATATCCCGTGCAATGCACGGGCAGCACACTAGTATTAGAAAATAATTACTTATGCTGCATATGCCAAACTTACCTAAATTAACAAGGCAAACACCAGAGGGGGAAAAAAATCCAATTTTGAATCATATCGAATAATTCTTATTTTCAACCCTTTGTTAAATTATTTGTATTAATAATTGGTCTATAAGATTTTACATATAGTAAGTATTTTATACTGATTACCAAAATATCTATAACAAGAACATCTTACCATAAATAAATGGTAAAAAAAATAACTATAAAAGGACCCTACTAAGTAGTCCATGGTCATAGGCTTTAACTCATTGAAGCAAAGGATGGCAAAATTCTCATTGTTGCTTTGCTCCATGATCCTCCTCATTACTTTGACACAAGGTAATATTTCTTTTATTCTTAAGCAGATACTTTTCACCAATAAATAAATAAATTTTTATATAAATTATATTTAATAATCTTTTAATATTTTTTTTCTTTTTTTGGTGGTTGATTGTAGATATTGGTGTTTATGCATTGGATTGCAATGCAACTTCTGAAAGCGAATGCATGAGAGAAGGATTTGGATTATGCTTCAACCATTGTGCAAGCACTTATGGAAAAAATTTCAAACAAGCACAATGCTACTTGGGACAAAGTGGACATGGTTATTGTCAATGTACTTATGCTTGCCAAGTTTAATAAAATTTTCATGGAGTGTTTAGTTTATTCTTTGATCTATCTCTCTCTCTTTTTTAAAATATATTTTTCATACATTTGGAAGGCCATGTTTGATTTTTTTTTCTTGGTCTTTTATCATATAAATATCTACAAATTCCAATAATTTTTTGCGCAACTCAAAACCCCACCAAAGGAATGGGTTGATGTTGCTACATCCATAACATGTAGTTAAAGGTCGAGTTATTTTAAAAAAATAAGATATATATATATATATATATATATATATATATATGAGAATTAACAATTTGAAGGTCATAATAAATATTTTAAATATTTAGAAGCCCGAATAACTATTCTAAATATATCAATTGTTTGGTTGTAAAATAATGAATGTTTTCAATAGGACTTTAAAAAAAATTTTGGGGGGAGGGAGGGCTTAGCTGTGTGTCTGCCCCTGCATTTATATTAATTTTATTTAATAATAGCATGTTCTAACTATTTTAAGCACATCTATAATACTTGATTTGTAAAATTAATATTTAAATAGTTAGTAAAACAAAATTTGTCAAAACGATAAAGTTTCATATTTGGCATTTACCAAATGAGTGTGCCTTTGTGTTTCCATTTTTTTTTTTTTCTATGTAATTGTATAGGTATTCTTAAAGAAAAAAAAAAAGTTGGAGATGAGTTTATTGTCCCATAAGCATCCAGTAATGAATTTATTTGTATATTTGCTCTATTCACTCTAATTATTTTATATTTTTTGAGTATACGTAAATTACATTTGCATTGCACCAAAAAAATTGCATTGGTACAAATCTAAAGCTTGGTTTGATTGGAGTGAAAATAGATAGGAAAAAGGAAGAAGAAGTAAATGAGTAGGTAAACCTTATTTGGTTGGAGTGAAAAGAGAGTGAGAAGTAAATGTAAAAAATGAGTGATTCTCCTTAACATCAGCAAATCTCTTCCTTCCGATTTGGACAAAAACAATATTTACTTTTTATTTTCATGCCAACCAAATATGATAAAAGTAAATATATTTACTTCCCTTAATAAAAGTAAAATGTACTGCTTCTTCTCCCATTTCCTCTCCCCCTCCCCTTTGCTAACCAAAACAAACTAATGGAGGAAACGTTTATTGCTAAATTATATTCTGACTCGAAGTTTTAAAAAATTGTACTTCATTTTTCTTATAATATTTTTTATGACTAATATGCAAAAATAATCTCCAAATTATTATTTTATCATAAATTCATCGATATTTATCTTTTTTTTTTAGTTCAGTAACCATTTTCTTTCATTTTTTATTAGTAGTAGGATACAAAAAGGGGGGAAAAGAGCTATAGGACTAAAAAAGATGAAAAGTTTGAAATTATTTTTAAAAATATTAGTATCAAAACATCTTATCTGATAATAATATAAACGATTGTAATTTAAATACATTATCTTACTTTTTCTTTCTATAAAGAGATTGTTTTAATAACTATTTAATCTAGTAAAAGTTATATTTCAATCTCAATTGTTGAATAATAATAATAATAATAATAATAATAATAATAATAATAATAATAATAATAATAATAATAATAATAATAATAATAATAATAATAATAATAATATACACACTATACACTAAGAAAACTCTAACTATTTTTTGCACAAAAATTTCTTCAAACTTCTTTCTTTCTTTTTCTCACAATTTTCTCACAATTCTTTTATAAAATGATGGTGTATTTCAAGTTTAGAGAATAGCTTTATTTATAAAGCTCTTAATTAATGGAATACATCATATTCCACTAATCTTAATTAGTGGTGTCTCCACTAAATGGTGGACATTCATAAAAATCCATAATTAGTGGAGCTTCCACTAATTTCTTAATAGTTCACATAAATCCATAATTAGTGGAGTTTCTACTAATATATTCATAACACTCTCACTTGGATGTCCATCTATTACATATAGAATATGTCTCGTTAAAACCTTACTAGATAAAAATCCGAGTGGGAAAAAAAATCCAGTGAAGGAAAAAGAGTACACTATTCTATATGTTTGTTTATTACTCTCTCTAATGAGATGATTCATTTAAATCTTTGAATCGACATATTCCAATTTTATATCTCAACTTCTTAAATATTGCAGTCGGTAAAGTCTTCGTGAAAATATCTGCGAGGTTGTCATATGACCGAATTTGTAGCACATCAATTTCACCTTTCTTCTGGAGTTCATGAGTAAAGAATAATTTTGGTGAAATATGTTTTGTCCGATCTCCTTTAATATATCCTCCTCGTAATTGAGTTATGCAAGCTGCATTATCTTCATAAAGAGGAGTTGAAATATCTCTGATAGATGATAATCCACAACTGTTTCGGATATAATGAATCATTGATTTTAACCATACACATTCTCGACTTACTTCATGAATGACTATAATTTCAGCATGATTTTAAGAAGTAGCTGCTATAGATTGTTTTATAGAACGCTATGATATAGTAATATTTTCACATGTAAATAGATAGCCCATTTGAGAACGTGCTTTACGTGGATCAGATAAATAACTAGCATCTGCATAACCTATCAATGTTGGGCTGGTTTTATTCGAATAAAATAATTCGAGATCAATTGTACCTTAGAGATATCAAAGTGACTTGTTTAATTCCATTCTAATATCGTCGTGTTGGTGAAGAACTAAATCTTCCTAATAAATTGACAGAAAAGATAATATCAGGTCGTGTATTATTAGTAAGATACATCAATACACCAATTGTACTGAGATATGGTACTTCAGGATCAAGGAGTTCTTCATGTCTCATATGATGGAAATACATCTTTACTATTTTCTCTATTATTTTGTATTGATATTATATTTTCTTGATATGGTTTTGAGTTTTAGCACAGTTTGCAGAAAATTTGGAAGGAATTCCCATTTTGCTATTAGAAAACCTTCTAATTGCAATGAAACATATTTCATTCACTAGAAAATTACTGGAGCAGGTATTTTACAATAAATGCACAGGGATTTAACTGTCGTCAAAATGCATACAATCTTTTCCTTCGTAAAATTCTCAAATACCCTCTCTCTCTCTCTCTCTATATATATATATATATAATATGTGTAGATATATTAATTATTATAATAGATAGTGTATATATACATACTATATATAATGTATACTATATATAGTGTATATATTATATATATACAAAATTAGTAATTAAGTAGATAAGTGAGTAAAAATACTTATATTTTTAAATGTATTATATGTATAAAATATTTTTATATGTTTTATAATATATATATATATATATATATTAATTATCAAAATGTATAATATATATGTATATACATAAGTTAATTAGGTAACTTAATTTTATTTTTTCTTCTTTTCTATTTTGATCCCAAAAAGTTAAGGGATTTTCAAAATAGCAAAAGCTCACACACACACACACACGCTTATATATATTATCACAAAAAATGAGTACATATAATTAGTATATAAAAAATAACATGCATATATAATAAATATATATGTATTTATAAAATAATTGATTTTAAAAGTATTTATATTTATAATAATATGTGTATTTGTGTGTATTTTATTTATTCTTATTTCTATAATATTCTAAACATTATATTTTTTAATTTTTAAATAATTTAAGTAAGAGTACTTTAGATAAATTTATTCATAAAGTTTATTATTCTTAGAATTTATTATTATTATTATTATTATTATTATTATTATTATTATTATTATATTTAAAAAGATATTTATGAAATAATTCAAATTAAAAAATGCTTGGTTTATAAACTTGTGTCCATGTGGATAGTTTCTTCCTTTCCTCCTACCTTAAATGATCACAATATTTTTTGTGAACTATAAATTAAATACCAAAATGTTGAGATTTATAACGTACCGGTTTAGCAGTGTTTTTGCGAAATTGAGAGTTTAAATTGATATTATATAAATACATAGCATTTCATTTACTTGAGGGTCATATTAATTTCTCTTATAATTGATAGAGTTTTTTTTTTTTCTTTGTTAAATTTCTCTGATTTGTGAATCTTTAGAGTCATTACTTATTTTATTGCAAATTTTAAATTTATCTATTTAAATTTTAGATTTAAAACCAAATATAGTTTAAATGTTCTTTTTTTCCCTCTTTTGTTTGAAGGAAATGGTATAGGATTTGGACTATTTTATTTTGCAAATTATTAGGTAAACATGATTAGGAGCAATTAATTATTCTTAACTTGCAAATATAAAATATCCCACAAAAAAGAAATGAAACCATAATATAAATATATTTTAATGAGAAAAAGAATTTATATTCATCAATTTAACAATAAAGGCATTATTAAATTGATGAACACAAAAAATAAAACAAGTAATATAATTTAATAATATAATAATAGAGCTTATATTTTATTTATGTTGGCTAAAAAAAAAAGCTTTATATAAGCTAATATTATTTTAGTTCATTTACTTAGAAAAAAAAATACTTTTAAAATATGGTGTTATATAAATGAAATCCTTCACATTTCGATTCCGTCTCCCTTGTCAATCGAAATTGAGAACGATAGTGGTACTGTTTGATCTCTGTGCAATAAAATCAAAATCCCTAAATATGGCATTTTGCTTAAAGTAAAGGTGTAGAAAATTGCAGCCGCTAAATTTTCCTTTTCTAACGGGAAAAGGAAATAAATGATTTTGCTAAGCAATACTAAAGAATTTTTTTTGAGGGTTTATTACAGTTTCCGCATTAAACGCACCACTAAAATCAACCTTACTAGAGAAGAGAGAAAGATGGGTGGTGTCAGCGCTGGCGATGAGGGTGTGAGAAAAGAAAGAGATGGTGGGGGCGGCGGTGTCTGTGAGAGAGGGAGAAAAGGAGGAGATGTAAGGAATGAGCACCGGCACGGTAGTTCTGGTGGCGTGGTGCGACTGTCGCTGACTCGCTATGGCTGCGATTTCTTGGAAGCTGGCAAACTTCTTAGCGGACACAATTAAATGGGCCGAGATATCAAAGCCTTTCATAACTTCCAATTTTTACAAAACTTCGAAATTTACACTAACAAAATTCTGTAAGGGTGTAAAGTGTACTTGTTTTGTGTGTGTATATGTATATATATTAGCATTTAAAAGGTCCAATATAAATCAATTTATTTATAAAATATTAATAATTTATTATTCATTCTAATTAGATCTTTAAATTCATGAATAATATTTTTGTAAAAAAATCTCAATCCAAATACACCAGTTTAGGATTTTTCTAATCATTCTAACAACGTTAACTTGAAATTGAATATTTTTATTTTTATTTTAAAATATTTAAAATAACTGTTTATTTTTTCAAAATAAATATATTTTGCATATAAACTTTCCTAACTAATATTAATTTTGATACACGATAACATGAGTTACTTAAGAACCACAACACTCAACAATTTCCTCAATATATGTCATAATATATCCCACCATGTGTAGTAGTACACTTTACAATATACTCAATACATGGAGTTTGACCGAATTAGGTCAAAATCCGATTCAAAAACTAAATGAGAGGTGGATTTTGGAAGGGCATTGAAGAAGGGGTACCTCGCATTCCGAGCTTCTCACATTCACCAAATGCGAGATAGTTCAAGTCCAACATTTTCGGTGTCTGCGCATTCAAGTCAGCCTTCTGTGCATTTGTGATTTGCAAGGTTCACATTTGCGAGGAACATCAAAATCGCATTTATTATTTTTTTTTTGCAATTTCTTTTTTTTATTGTAAAAGAAATTAATACTTTTAAATAACACAAAATATATAAAGGCTCATATAACTTTAAATAATTAATAATTTAAATTTAATCATTACAAGTAATATACATGTTTTTACTATAGTTAATTTATTTATATGCACATATTTTGAAATAAATTTTTATTTGTAGTTTAATTTATAATATTTAATTATTCATTAAAAAATTATAAAATTTTAAATTCTCAACTATTTAAATATACTAAAAATATATATATATTTTTCCATATTTTAAGCATTTTATCATTTTTGTGACTTCTTTTTCTCATTTATCTATTGAATTTAAAGTCTCTATTATAATCATCCGTTCATTTTTTTTTTAATTTTTTCCTCTATTGTAAAAGGAATTAATATTTTTAAATAATAAAATATATAAAGACCTATATAAATTTAAATAATTAACAATTAAAATCTATTAATTTAAATTTGATCATAACAAGTAATATCTATAATTTTACTACAATTAATTTTATTTATATTAGATTTTGAAATAAATTTTTATTTGTAGTTTAATTTAAATATTTAATTATTTGTTAAAAATTATAAAATTTTAAATTCTCATCTATCTAAATATACTTAAAATATCCTTCTTCTTCTTTTTTTCCTATTGTAAGCATTTTATCATTTTTGTGACTTCTTCCTCTCATTTCTTATATTTCAATTTTACAAACTTCCAAATTTGTATTTCAAAGGAATTAATACTTTTAAATAACACAAAATATATGAAGGCCTATATAAATTTAAATAATGCACAATTAAAATTTATTAATTTGAATTTGATAATAACATGTAATATCGTATTCTATTGTTGCTACAGTTAATTTTATTTATATTGGATTTTGAAATAAAATTTTATTTTTAATTTAAGTTTAATTTATAATATTTAATTATTAAAAAATTATAAAAATATAAATTCTCAACTATCTAAATACACTAAAATTATAGTGTCAACTATTTAAATAATATTTAAATTTAAATTAATTATCTAAATTTCATAATCCTTACATTTATTACATATGAAATAATCTAAAAAAATGATGAAAGCTAATCCCACAATGAAATTTTCGACGGTTCCTTGGAGGTTGAACTCGTCTTTGAGGCTGTTCTTGTTGTTGTTCTTCGGATGGTTCTTCTGGTTGTACTGTATCTTGCTCATTGTAACGGTAAGATAGACCGGGAATATCTATAGAATGCCGGTGCTGTATCCGAGACGGTTCAGAAGATGGGCCGGCAACAAATTCATCAACTGAAGATAGGTATCTAGTATCGAAGATTGGTGCTATGGAGTAATAAAATTAGCTTGCCTATCTTCAACTGTTGCATGATCACCTTATTTATAATTGTGTACTGGTGAATAGTGATTTTGTATAGGAATATTAGGTACAGCACGTCTGCGTGCCCGTCTACTCCTTCTCCGTACTGGGGGAACTCCGTGATTGATTTCTTGTAGGATCAAAGGTATCGGATGACCAGTGTAGCTTCGTCTAACTGACTCGTAGGGTGGATGGTTCAAACGACTTACCTCACCAGCGGCAATCAACGAAAGCATGATGAGATCCGTTATTGATGCAAACAGTTGTATACTCATAGCATCCGCATTTTGATAGCCTTCATTACCAATGTACAATATCCGATGCATCGAATCAACCAATATATGTATTCAAAATCTCAATAAATTATTTGAGTGTAAATTATACATTTTATAGTACTATGTAAGAAAATTTATATACCAATACTTCTGTCGCCCCACCGCTCGATTGGTAGCTCGAAGAATTAGGTTGCATTATAGTCGGATCACCAATCAGTGGCCTAGTATGAGTCTAATACCATGCTGCATAATCAGGCGAGACTATATTCTGACCGTAACTAGTTGTCCAATCAGAATTGTTGAATGCCTATTAACCTAATTCGCGAGATGTATTAAATCTATTTCAGGCCACCCTGCACCGGTAGTTCTCATGCCACGGGTATACAAATTGTCACCGGTGTCAACTGCAACAGATATTGTCTGTACAAATTCAAACTATCGCACGACTCTATTTGGACGATGCACTTCTATTATTTTCCAACAAATTAGGGATGTAATAGACGTCCACATGTGTCGTTCATGAATATAATATGGGGGTAAAGTAACCAACATGTGCTCATCATAAGGCTGCCAGATAAACTGTATAAAAGTAAACTGTCAGTACCAATAATAAATAACGAACTTAAAATTAGCATTGAAAGCAAACTGGTTAAAGTAAAACTTACATGATCATGTTGCATCCTATTTAATTAATCCCTATAAGTAAGAAGCACATGTGTTGAGATGCGTGAAAGCTCTAACAGTCCCTCCCATGTTGATCCTCTCAGGGATTGGGGATCAACATCCTTAACCGGACGAACTCTAGTTGATCTAATAGTAGGAATACGCTCCTAATCCCACAACTATTTCAACAATAATAATTAATTCTTAAGAAAATACTATATTTATTATTAATTTAAAATACTAATAAGGTTTTTTTAAAAATGTGCGTTTCATGCCTGAACTAACAATAACGGGCCACTGATAGTGTGCGCTTTGCAGGATGTAGCGTTGCACAAACAATAGTACAAATGAACCAATGCTGCACTTCCCTAACTAAGTGTGCTAGATACCTCTAAATCACGAATGTGTTTTAAGAAGCGCAGATGTACTTTGTTGTTGGACTTGTTCAAGAATAGAAAGCCACCGATGAGCTGCATAATACGATACCGTGTATACTGCCCTATCATTTCTAACATCGCATGTGCAGATAGTGACTAACTCAATGCTCTCTCGAGTGAAAGTGATCTTCAATCTATATCCATCAAGCTCTGTCGGAGTCGGTTGAAATCCCAAAAGCTCATCGCACATGTCAATCAACTCTACAGATGTATGTATGAACCGACTAGTACAGATAGGATCACCATCTACACGTAATTCAAAGAGAACTTTATGTCCCGTAGGATGATAGGAGTCTCTCCAACTGTAAAGTGAAACGTATGGGTCTCCTGATGCCATCTTTCCACTAATGTTGTTATCAGTGGATAGTCGATTCTCATGTAATATAAACGACATAGTCCATCAAAATCAACAATATCTATGAGTTGCTCAACACGATAATCGAATGGTTGAGCTTTCCAAAACATGCTATCATTTCGCTTTGCATTAATAACGTCAATGTATAACTGTCTTGCTCAAATATGTGACGACCTATGTTTGTACTGCAATTTCAATACGTTCGGTATAATAGGACTTGGATCCACTTCGTGAGAAGTAGGCTCATACATTTTGTTCTAATTAATAGAATCGATTTAGAAAAATTAAAAATAAACACAAAAGAACAGTATATAGCCAACATCAAATTAAGTATAGAAAAATAAACACAGAAGTAAAGATAAATAATTTAAACCACGATATATAACAAATATTAAAAATTTAGGTTACAAATAAGCAATGTATCTAAACAAATTTAACTATCTAAATATAAAACTTAAATCATGTTTAGTTCATTCTACAACACCGTGAGTACAATTTTTCTTATTGTGTCTGCTATGATGACATAAGCCGCAACGAGGTGGTGAATCAGGATTATGTTCGTCCATCTCATTTCGAAACACGACATCGGCAATCTGCCCTTATGACGATTCTTGAAACGGGGAGCAAACGGGATCAAGCTAAAGTTAGGATTACACCACTAATCCTCGTGTGGAATGGGCCTGAACTGTGCTGTATAAGTCATTCTATAGGATAGTGTCATATTTTCTGATGACACTAAATCTCCAAGATTCAACCTCAATTGCTGATATGCTACAAATGCGTGCGAATAAGATATTCTATAAATTTTTCATTTGCAATAGTTGCACTTCATGGCCTCAATATTAACCTCATATGAGTTATTTCCCTTCCTATGCTCACGATGCAGTGACACAGTATTAAAAATATCACAATATCGATTAAAAGTCAGTACACAATGTGTTATTCCTTTCGTCTCATTTTTCACAAATTTATCACATATCTTAGAAGAAAAGTGATATCGCCCATGATTAGCCTCCTATCTATGATCATTGAAATATTTAACTATTTTTTTGAATAAAGACTCCACAATCACCTTAATAGGTAGGGCAGGTGTGCCTTTTACGACACTGTTGAAAGATTCTATCAGATTGGTTGTCATGTTACCACACCGATATCCACTGTCATAAGCAAGCGTCCATTACTCTTTCGGAATCAAATCTAACCATGCTTTCGCTTGGGGGTTTAGCAAATTAATTTATTCCATAATCTTAAAAAATTTCGCTTTTTGCTTTGATCCCCTGTTGCGTACATCAACTTCTTTAACTCGGGCTTTTTGAGCATTACATTGAAGTTACTCCAAATATGCCTAAGACAAAATGTATGTACAGCCATTGGTTCTTGTCAGAGGGATAGTTGATGAATTGCATTCACAATCCCGATATGCCTGTCAGATAGTAAACAAACTTTTCGATCCTTTAATACATGTTCTCTTAGCAAGGTAAAAAATCACCCCCAACTGTCATTAATTTATTCATCAACGACTGCAAATATAAGAAGCAATATATGGTTATTGACATCTTGACCCACTGTTGTTAAAAGTTTTCCCTTGTTTATACTCCTAAAAAATATCCCGTTACCGCTGACCACCGGTTTCATCTGAACAAATGCATCAATATAGGGTCCGAACGCCTAGAACACATATCCAAAAGTCTTGGCCCCATTATTGTCCATAGGCAATAAATGCCACGCCACAGCAGTTCCAGGATTCGTATCTTCTAAGGCTTATATATATCGCAGTAGTTGTGTGAATGAAGAAGGCCAATTCCCGTAGATCTCCTCAATAGCATTCTTGTGTGCATTTCATCATTTCCTCTATGATGGGATAAAGTGCAATGTGTTATGAATATAACCATTTATTTTGTTGACTTTAATCTCCGGATTATTGTGAATCATTGACAAGATGTGTCTCGCCATGAATTTCGCACTCATGTTTCGATGGTTTCTGTCGACTGTTCGAACTAGACAAATGTAATCTCCATGCCATAGATTAATTTGCCATAAGCCACAACCTTTCTTTTTTCGTGTACGGATACGCTAATAACATGGATGCTGTGGAGTTGAATTTTTACATTCGACAACCCAATATGAATTCTTACTTTCTACTACAATAGACTCACGATCCAGTCTCATAAACCATGATCGAACAGCCCAAAGCAACTCATTCTTATCCATAAACCACATGCCAACCCTTAAGTCATTATTAGATTCTGATCATAAATCCATCCCCGTACTTAGCACCAATCCACCAGCTTTGTTTTCCAACTCTTGCGAAGTATCTAATTGGTCAAGATATATTGAATACGGTGGATTATACAAGCGGATCAGTTCAGATGATCTATTAGCAGGTTGTTGCAATACAGAAGGACCAGGAATATCTTTGTCGACATTGTCATCCCCTCGTCCTCGTCTGGTGAATCATCCACTGTGGGCCTATCAATATCTGACGTAGGTCCTAACTCATACACAGTCACTTTCAGAGCACCGACCTAACTATGCTCTCGAGCTACCCAATCATCAATTGAGGTTATATCTAATGGAACACCGATTTCAGCTGTTGAAAATAATTGCTGGCTCGTCTGTATTTGAAGGGATTGAATGTGGTCATGAGGTTGAGGCATAACAAACTCAGTAGAAGATGATAAGTATTGATTGCTAAGTCCAACGACTGGGGTATCCAAAATTGATGTATTGAAAAGGGATTAGAAAGTCTCATGTCTGATATGTGGAGGATCATTGGCTACAGGTGTTGAAAAACTTAAATCAAAGTTAGGCATGTTGACAAGAACAGTTGAGTTAAGTAATGCAGTGAACGATTCAGTGATAGGAGTTAGGATGTTATGCTCTGGAAGATTTGTAGCTGTTGCATTCGGAATTTGAACGATCTCATAGTGAACATGCAGATTAATTGGTTGTCCCTTCATGGTAGATGCATAGTACCACAAATTTTCTATATCATCGTCATCCGTTATAACAGCGGTTGTAGACCTAGTCACAATATCAATAACAGTGTCCTCTCTCATTGTGATTTGTAACTTCACACTAGACGTGTCCAGACCTTGAATGTCACATATTTTGTTAACTAAACCTCCAAAACTAAATCGATTTCTAACAATTAATGCCTTGCAATAGGAACCATTAAAAAAATCACCTTGTGCCGTGTGCATAATTTCACAATCCCAATATAATCGTAGTCTTATAGGTTCTTCTAATGACATTGTATCTAAATAAATTGGATAGGATTTTTCTATTCAAAAATTAAAGTATGTCACGATCTCAAAGTATTATATGAACTAATGTCAAATTAATCAGCATAAACATATATGCCAAAACGAGCTTTTAATATATCCCAAACTAAGTATTAATCTATTGCGTTATTTAATTTATGAGTTGTATATTTTTATTAATTTGACGTATTAAAATAATATATAACTTAATTAGCTATAATGCTGGAATGAACCTAGATAGAATTGTAATACAAAAAATCCATATCTAGAGAGAATTGTAAAAAAAAAAAAAAAAATCTAGAGAATTGTAACTTACTTAACTTAACTTTTTTTTTTTAATGTAATGAACCTAAAGAGCATTGTAAAAAAAAACCTATCGTGTTAAACTAATTATTTAAAGGTTAAGAATTTAAAAATATAAAGTCTATTCTTTGTAAAGGCTATCTAAGATATGACATGTATTAAAATAAAATATATTTTTAATTTAAAGTATTAATGAATTTTTAAGGAATTTTCCAAAGGCTTGTTTTACGGAATTTTTACATTACCATATAGGACGGAAAATAATCTTTTTATTACAAAAAAATCATCTGTTAAAATGTTTAATTATATAAGATACATTCTTTAATTGTTTAATGTTTAATCCATTAAATGTTTAATCAATTCAAGAAGGAGATAAATCATTCAAAGAAAAAATTATTTAATTGAAAATATTACGGTGTATTAAGGGTTTACAAAATAGTTTTTTTTTTTAATCCAAAGGACCAAACAATTATATTGGAGCCTTTTTATCTTATAGTATTCCTTTCTTGTTCAATAAATAGGTTGGGTCCATCCCTAACTTCTCACCCTTATAGGTGTTTCGATTATTTAAATAGGGAAAAAAAAGAGTTAGAATAGGTCATTGAGCTAGTTCAAATGAAACAATTTATAAATAAAAATATGTTTTATTAAATATTTATTTACATATTGATAGTTGAGTAGAAAAGATAAATTCCTTTTTTAACATGTGAAGAAGACAGGTAGTCGGCAATCTACACTAATAATATATATGTAATTAATTTATTTTATACTAAAGTTCAAAATTGATTAACAATTATTTTTTAAACTCTATATACCTTCAAGACAAATCAAATTCCATTTATTCTCTTTATTATAGGGCATTTTGTTGTCTCCTTTTATGCCTAATACGAATTAATGTTTGTTCTCAAACTATTTCAAGGAGAATCAAATTCGCAACCTCATATGTTCCTTTTATTATAGGGTATGTTACAATAGATGGTTGAGCAGTTCAAATGAAACAAATAAAAACATCTTCTATTAAATATTTATTTACATATTAACAGTTGAGTAGAAAAATACATTCTATGTAAAGAATACAGGCGGCCAGCAAAATTACACTAAATATATAGAAAATTAATTTGTTCCTTATTCAATTTCAAAATTGGTTAAGGATTGTTTTTTAAATTCTATATACCGTAAAGACAAATCAAGTTCTATTTATACTATTTATTATAGTGCATTTTTGTCTTTGCTTGGTAATTCCGCTTTTCTTTGCTTGGCTTGATCCAAAGTTCAATTTTCAGATAAACAACAATTGTATTGCTAATAGGAGTGATTGCAGGTACATTTTGTTCACGCAGATATACTGTTGCCCAATATAATGAAACATTTATAAGAAGGAAAATACTACAACAAATTAAAAGATGAAGATGGAAGCTTCTGGTTATAGAAAACCTGTTATAGAATATGAAGATGGAAGCTTCCGATGGCAGTGATGGCTTCTTCCGGTAGTGGCAGAGGCTTATTTTCGATGGTGGCGACGGCGGCTTCTTTCACGCAATGGTTGCAACTCGGTTTCTTCTTCTGGTGGCAGCTAATAGTTATGAAACAAGAAGAATATGGAAGCTCACTTGTAGAGGAGAAAGATGGTGAAAGTGAGAGGAAGAAGAAGATGGAGAAATCTGTGAAATTTGTGAAACATGGTGCAACTCGGTTTCCTCTCGTGTTACAATTGAAGATGAGATATGTGAAATGGAGAAATCTATGAAATGGAGATATATGTTTGTGGTATGTTGGAGTCTTCACTCACCCGTGAAGAATATTTTAGAGAAATCTCTGAAAAGAAGATTCCTCTAAAAAGCATGCGTAAAAGTTTTGCATGCCCGTGAATGCAGTTCGTGAACGCAACGCAAAAAGACAGCTGGAGAATGAGAGAAAAGGCTGCGCGGAAAAGGAAGAAGATGACTTCCTCGCTTTTGTGATTTGGACCTCGCAAATCACAAATGTGAAAATACAGAGACTGCACAAAATGCCAGGGCCTTTGTTGGTTGCTTTGTCGAATGTAAAATCTCGCATTTGGTGAATGCGAGAAGCTCGAGAATCTCGCGTTTACTGAATGCGAGATACCCCCTCTTCAATGCCCCTCCAAAATCTACCCCTCATTTGGTTTTTAAATTGGATATTGACCCAATTCGGTCAACCCCCCCCCACCTCAATACATGTCTCCAATTTTACTATAATTTATAGTAGGGAAAAAATCATTATCCATCCCAAGTATAGTTAAATCATATATTACCGTTCAAATTTTTATTTTAAATCTAATTGAATTGTGATAAATTGCCATCTATATTCCTTTGATTGTTAGTCAACACGGGCAAGCTCCTCACGTAACTCCAAATAATGATAAAATAGTAAATTCATATTCTTTTTCAAAATAAAATCGGGCTTTTGACCAAAATGGGCTGATTGGAGGATGTCCTACTAAATCTGGGTGCGAAATTGACATGGGGTGTAAAGGGGGTTCCTCGCATTTGGGAAATATGAGGTTTATTTGACCTTGCATTACGCAAATGCGAGGTCTCCTGAACACTGCTTGCCACCTGCATCTCGCATGTGGCACAAGCGAGGTGCGCTGGGACCTCCCAACTACTAGATGCAAGGTCGTACTGTCATCTTTATTACTTTTTCACTGGTTTTCTTCTGCAAAGGCTGCAACCCATTGAATGCGGAAGAAAAGCCTTTGACCACCACCTTTTGCAGACGAATCTCTGCCTTGTTGAAGGCTTCATGTGGCTTTTCAATTAGTAGCATACCTTTCTCCTAAGAAAGCAGAAAGCTATATAATTAGCCGAACTCTTCAATTATGACAAATGCATATTAAACATCAATTTAATAGCAAAAACACCTATATATATTACATGTGAAACAATAAAATTTGGTTACATGAGATTTGAATCGAAAAATCACCTTAAAGCAACATCACAAAGAGAATTATATAGTGGCTGCTATGCAACTGTGCCATATACCCAATCAAAAAGAGAATTATGTCAACTTCAAGACTAAACTTAGCAGTAATGCACTATTTTAACAAAAATAAAGATTAGTGCTCATATTAAAGTACAGTTAGAAGTGAGTTCAAAGCACTCTTAGCTTCCTTCAGTTTGTAGATTGTGGAGTTCTTGTTTTGCTACTAAAAGGTGAAGGCTTAAAATGACAAAAATAATCAAAACGAAAGCATGTTAGGAAAACGAAAAATTTACCTCTATAATAAAGTGACCTTCTTCGGACTGGTGTAGATGTCTGTATAAGGATATTCAAGGCTAGTGGCTCACGTCCTTGCAAACGTCTACTACATCTTATCTACGCAAAGTTTTCGATTTTTCGAAATGTTACCCGTAGCACAGCCAGTGAAGGCTTGAAGTTTGGGTTTTGATAAACTTTTACAAAGCTTCAACGCAGCTTTCTGTCTTTGATGCTCTGGGTTTTGTTTCTGTTCAATTGAAATTGAATGCAGAAGCCAATTTCACCAATCTCTCTAATCACCGCATCTCTCTGTGATTGATATTTAGATCCTCCGAGGGAGACTCCACCCGCCTACAAATAAAAAGCTTTTATGCTTTCTGTTATCCTGCACATAAAAATAACACGGGTTCCATTCTGTGTTGTTTTTTTATATTTTAAATTAAATTAATTAACTTAATAATAATTTTTAAAAATTTTATTTTATCTTGGTCTTATTCATTGGGCCAGATAAATTTATTTATTCTTGGATTTGGACACCCATAAATAATAAATCTCAATTATTTATTTTTTAGGCTTTATTAAACAACCCAATAAATAATGACAAGCCCAAATAAAATTTTATATCTTTTATCTAATTAACCATTTAAACTAGATAAAGTAAATATTCTCTCTCGAATCTTTTATTTTATTGTAGTCTAATAATAAATTAGACTAATAAAATAAAAACCCATAATTATTAAGACCAATTTCTTAACCAAAATCCTTCATAACTTAAGGACCATTTCGAGAACCAAAAGACACATCGCCTTAGCTACTAAAATGACCAAAATACCCCTACTATATAAATAGTTATATTTTACATTTTAAATATTCCCTAATATCACCATAAGAAAATATTGACCCCAAGGACAATGCTACGTTAGCAAAATTTTCAACCTATAAGTGTAATGACTAAAATACCCTTCTACGCATCGCCGTGCAATTAGAGAGGAAGAGTGTACTAACACATCTTTAATAGACATCTACCATCCTTAGACCTCTAGTCCAATGATTTGCGACTGTTGAAATATTTTCACTTTTTAAGGAAGCTACCATAAACTAAACATCCAAGTCATGTTCCCCAGGGCCCTGGAAAATTAGATCATTTGAACAGTCATAAGGAGCGATATAGCGTAGAAGCTATTTTGTACAAATTTGTCTTAACTAACTAGTCGCATATACCCAATATACAAATATATTGGTTTTACGAAAGAACTTCAACTACAGTATATCAAAGTATATGCTTCTAACTTCGTCAGACTACCAATTAATACTTAAGCGATAGAGTATTAGTCTACGTTGTAGCAATAATAGTTTGGGTTTTTTTTTTAAATAATACTTTTAGAAACCACTATTATAGGTCTTGTTTTACGTATTCGAAATACGCTCATACTATGAAGTAGCTTCTAACTTCATCAGACTACCAATTAATACTCAAGCGATAGAGTATTAGTCCACGTTGTAGCAGTAATAGTTTAAGTTTTTTTTAAATAATACTTTTAGAAACCATTATTACAGGTCCTGTTCTACGTATTCGAAATACACTCATACTATGAAGTAAGTGGACTACTCACTGGCTAAAGGTAAGCCATTCCCCATTTAGAATTCAATACACAATAACCTATACATGATAAGATTCTCATTCTCATCAATCGGTTAAGAATAAACATTCATGTGTTAAGTAACCCGTGATCCATACCTTACTGTAAAAGATCACCATTCACATGGATCACTTACTTAAACACAATGGGTCCTTTCTAAAAATCGTGTACAAATAAAATGTAAATTCACAAATAAATTTTGAGAATAAATTCTTTTATTAATAAATTTGATAATTATATCAGATAATCTAGTCTAGAGGGCATATATTCCAACAAAAGGTAGTGGTAAAATTGGCATGCCCAATCTTCATCCAAGATTGGCATACCCAATTTGCAGGCCGATAAATGAATTAGGAAATAACAGCTAACAAAAAATAAACTATTAGTGGAAAATTATTCTAAATACCACCTTAGTCAAAAGTTATGATTGAATTCTTCTCTGAAGAAATCTTTACCATTCTTTCCCATTATTAGCATTTCATGGATAAAAATTTGTCACAATAATCATAAACAACATATGATTTCATAACAACAAGGCTTTGTTAATCAATTCCCTAATAGGAGGCATAAGCTTTCTAGATGGCAACTCAAATAATTTATTAAGCCATCTCAGATCATCAAGAAGCACAATGAATGAAGTTTCTCATGAAATATTTACTACTCTCTCCATCTCTATTTATCTGTTACAGTTAACTACTTCACACAATTTAAGAAAAATTAGTTAGTCTTTTAAATTCACATAACTTTATTTATACATTTCAAAAGTACTATTGTATTTAATGTTCTCCTCAACTATTTTCTTACTTTATTTATTCAACTTTCTTTCTAAAGTTATTACATTTTCAATTTTCAAAACTATTTAATACAATGGTATAATAGTAAAATTAACATTAATAACACTTAAATTTTTTCAATGTGACGATAAAAAGGAACACCAAAACTTTTCAATTGTGATAGATAAATAGGAACGGAGGGAGTACTCCATCTGTTTCAAAATACTTGTTCATGAAGATTTTTGTACACGATTAAGGGTATTGAAAATAATACAATAATTTAGATAAAGTTCCTATTCTACCTATATTTAAAACACTATAATTATTGGTTAGTGAAAATTTCCAAGAAGTAAGAAGAAAGAAGAGTTTTGAAATGTTGTATAGTTTACTTAGAATAAATAGGAGTACAAAAAGAAGAAGCTAATAATTAATTCTAGAAATATGTACGTGAATAAATATTTTGAAACAAAATAAAAATATTTCATGAACAAATATTTTAAAACGGAATGAAAATAATTTTTCATAAAGAACTCAACTAAAATTAAAAACAACCAAATATACAAGGGAATATACCTATTACGCTATGTATTCAGTTCATAGTACATTAATCCACTTTGAAGAAGAACAAACTTAGAGATCAGCAAAAATATATATATATATATAATATCATTTCTACTGAACAAACAGAATAATTCCATTAACGAAAGATATCGGAAAGATCCACTTCTAATGACTAGATCACATACCTGAAAGATCCCAAGGTTTCTATTAAAATCAGACTCTGGCGAGGTCAATGATACAGTTGTTAGTGATATACTCTAGAGTCAATTTGTACTTATAATATTATTGTTATATTTTATATAATAATATGAGGTTTTCATTTTCATGAATAGTGCATTTTGTTTTGTGGTCATCAAGTACGTGACTTGATAGTAAAACCCAACAATGAATACAACGACTATTCTAAAACTGTCTCTAATCGATTATTATTGTTGGAATAATAATAAATTAAGATTAGTATGTTTGTGACTTGATGGCTATGTTTTACTGGTCATGGATATTTGTGATATCGAGTCAAAACATAAATAAATATTAGAGAACATTGTATTGGACATGACCTACTGTGAGAGTACTTTATGGAATATGTCATAAGTACTTTCTAGCCATAATAATATTAAAAGTCATTCAACTTAAATTCATCATAATTTTCTACTTGATAAATTCTATATTTTGACGTTGTCTAAAGTTGTCTTTAATCAGATAATAAATTAGACTACTGTTGGATATAGAATAAATCAATGAGAGGAATATGATTGATAGTGAAAGAATTTGTCCCTTTCAATTATGGGAGAGATTTTCATGGGCCCCTTGATAAGTTAGACTGTTAAAATGCATGGTCGTGCTCAAATATATCAATATAAGATATTGATATCATTTGTTTGAACAATCTATTATGAAATCAAGAAATAATTGATTAAACTTAATAAGGATGACATGCTTTGTGCCTTATGTTTAATCTGGATATCGTGTAACAAAAGGACTAAATATAAAATTATGGTTTGGTTCAAAGAGATCGCTGATCTTCATTTAACTTGGATAGTTATAATGTTTTGCTAGAAACCGCTTATAACTTATGCGCCATTTAAATATGATTTGGGCACACTACCAGTGTTAAATGAACCTATAGGGTCACACAATAAGCGAACTTATTAGGTTATTTTTCTGGTAACCATATTCGATGAATTTGAAAATATGTCTAAGTTAATCGAACTTAGAAAATTTACCAGATACAATGAATTTGAAAATATGTCCGCATTCGATATATTTGGATAATGTCCAGATTATAAGAATCTAACTTGGTAAATTAATTAGTTAAATTACTGAGATAATGGCATAATCTTATCATATCAATTTTAATTTTATTTGAATTTGAATTAAAATACGATAAGGTATTATTAGGGTTGGACTCTAAAAGGTTCGGAGGGAATTTTAAGAAAACTTTAGCCGTCTTCTCTAGAGAGCTATTCTGTTAAGAATACTCGTGCCTGTTGGATTGTATACCCTTTTAGACTAGATTTCTGATGTAAAATTGAATATTTTAATAAAAGAATTTATTTTCAGAAATTATTTGTGAATATATTTTTTGTTTGTGCACAATTTTCGTTTGGAACAGACCCATTGTGTTTAAATAAGTGATCAATGTGAATGGTGGTCTTTCATAGTGAGGTATGGATCACGGGTTATTTAACACATAAACATTTATCTTTAACCTATTGATGAGAATGTGAATCTCATCATATTTAGGTTATTATGTTATGAGGGGAATGGCTTATTTTTAGCCAGTGAGTAGTCTACTCACTTCATGACATAAGCGTATTACGAATACGTAGGACAGGACCTGTAGTAGTGGTTTCTAAAAGTATTATATGATAGAAACTTAGATTACTACCGCTACAGCGTGGACTAATGCTCTACGACTTGAGTATGAGTTGGTGGTCTGATGAAGCTAGAAGCATATGCTTTGATATGCTATAGTTGAGGTTCTATAGTATAACCAATATACTTGTGTATTGGGTATATGTGACTAGTTAGTTAAGACAGACTTGTACAAGATAGTTTCTACACTATATTGCCCATTGTGGTTGTCCGAATGGTCTAAAATGTCCAGGGTCCTGGGAAACATGACTCGGATGTTTGCTTTAGGGTAGCTCCATTGGAAAGCGGAAACACTCCGGGAAGTCGTGGATCATTGGACTAGAAGCCTAAGGATGGTAGATGTCATTTAGAGGGGTGCTAGTACACTTCTTCCTCTCTAAATGTACGGCGATGTGTAGAGGGGTATTTTAGTCATTTCACCTGTAGGTCTAGACTTTGCTAATTCAGCATTGTCCTTGGGGTCAATATTTTCTAATGGTAATATTAGGAAATATTTAAAATGTAAAATACAACTATTTATATAGTAGGGGTATTTTGGTCATTTTAGAAGCCAAGACCATGTGTCTTTTTGGTTCTCAGAATAGCCCGTAAGTCCTAATTAATTTTGGGTTGAGGAATTGGTCTCAATTCAAGAAGATTTTATTTTATTTTATTTTATTCAGGATGTCTAATTTATTATTAGACTGGAATAAAATAAATAAATAAAAAAAATAAAATTAGGAGTTGAGAGATATTAATTTTCTGGTTTATTTGGTTAATTAACTATTCAGAGCCTAGGTCCAGTTTGAATAATTAGGAAATTAATTTGGGCTTAAACTAAGGTAAAATAATTAATGATTAATTATTTATTGGATTATTTATATAAGCCCAGAAAATAAATAATTAAAGATTAATTATTTTGATTCATTTGGGCTCATTAATTATTTATTGGGTTATTTCTATAAGCCCAAAAAATAAATAATTAATATTTATTATTTTGGGCTTTTTGGGTCCAAGAAAAATAATAAATATTATTTCAACCCAATAGCTTGGACCGTAGGGGTTTTTTCAGATACAGTTCAGATGAGTTTAGGTTTAAGCCAAACTTATTCTCAGGATAACATCAGGGTGTTTGAAATATGATATCCCGGGGATATGTTTATCAAATATTGAAGACCTAGTTTTGGCTAACAATAAAACAAGATTCTGGAAGATAGAAAACCCTAATTTTCCCTAACTTTTCTCTCTAGCCTCACGTAGGACTCCCAGAGGTCTCTCTGTTGACAAAAGCTTTCTCTTTCATGAGTTTTGTGCAGCCTCTTGTTCTTGTTTCTTTGCTAACTAATAGCAAGAGAACCAAGGAGATTTAAGACTATTATTCTTCACTGTTGTGTTCATCGACTAGAAGTTGGGCAATGGCATATTCTGAGAGTTGAAAAGCTTGGCGTTCATGCAAACAATGCGAAGTAGGAGGCTAGCGGGTTATCAACCGGAAGCTTTTTCAAGTGGTCAAGGTGAAGCTATTCCTGTCGTTCAATCCACTCTTACTCAACCTAGTAAGTTTAAAGCTCGCAAATGTATTATCTTAACGCTTCCGTGTGGCCATTAAGGCTTGTGTTTTTTTTTCTCTTTGTTTTTTTCCCGTGA
This sequence comes from Voacanga thouarsii, assembly GCA_026120185.1. Taxonomy (NCBI): domain Eukaryota; kingdom Viridiplantae; phylum Streptophyta; class Magnoliopsida; order Gentianales; family Apocynaceae; genus Voacanga; species Voacanga thouarsii. Next base: position 1,040,544 of record JANUWF010001004.1, on the reverse strand, counting down.
AGCAGCTCCCCTGTTTTTCCTTGCCTTCAAAGTGGTATCAGAGCCAGGTTCTTTGGTCAACTTAGGAGCATGGTAGTTAATAAAAATGGAGAAGATGATTGTTTGGTGATTATACCTGTAATCTTTCGTTGTTTTGGTATGGGATAGAATGACTGTGAGCTTCACCGTTGAAGTATAGGACTCACTGTTAAAATTTTTAGCTTTGATGTTTGATCGTATAAACCCAATTTAAATGGGTATAGGCGGTTGTGTTTTTGTTTTGGATGAGTTTTTGTAAGTAAAAATGTCCAAAGAAGCCAAAGAAATAAGCAGAAGATGAACTAGAAGAAGTTCTGCAACTTCCGCGCGAAAGAGAAAAAAAAAAACGAAGAAGGAGAACTGTTCCTAAGCCGCCGGTCGCGTCGAGCCAAGATTTCTGTGAGAGGAGCTGCTGTCCGCGAGCCGCGTAAGCCGAGCCAATTCTATAAAATCCCAGCCGTTTTCAATTGCAAATTTGCAATTGGATTGCGCGGGTCGAGCGACGGGTTATTGAGTGGAAGCGCGGGTCAACACGTGGATCGGCAGCAGAGGGGTTGCGGGCGCGGGCGAATCCATGGGCTGCGGCTGGAAGGCGATCCGGTGCGTGCGCAGTTCACCGCGGCCGTGGTGGACCGCAGGCTAAATGGGCCAGATCGGGTGCTTCGGGTGCACGTGGACCGACAGCTTTTTTTTTTTTTGCAATTTTTTTTCTTTTTCGTTTTGGGTCCCATACCAGGCGAAGTTAATATTTTTGCAATAGTTTATATTCTTGGAATATATTTGCATGAAAAATATTAGTAAGGGATTTTAGAATTAAACAAGACCATTAATTTATTAATTAATGTGTTTAATTCTATTATTTGGGCACTTAGGTTTAAAAATAGAAAAGCATGAAAACGTTTACTGTTTTCAAGCATGTTTTTTTTTTGTGTACCTATGTGCGCCTTTTCTCAAAGACCAAAGTCTTTGGGAGCTTTTTGACAAGAAAAATATTTTTCTTCAAAAATTAAATGGTTATTTTAATTTGTACAAAAATTAATCCTTGAATATTTTCTCAAAGGATTTAATCCTTGATATAGAAAATATATTAGATTTAGATATTTTTGTAAATTAAAATGGAGAGCCATTTTGTTTTATTTTGCACTAGGAAAAATTGTTTTGTCAAATAAACTTGAGACCAAAGTCTCTAGAAAGTTTTAATTGAAAATTTTTTGAAATCATTAAGTTTTAACTTAAATAAAATTAGTTCATGGAAAAATCTCTCAAAGGATATAAGCCTTGACATATAGATTTTTGTAGATTTAGAAATTTTATTTTGAGTTAAGGAAAAACTTAATGGAGATTTCAAAAGGATATTTTTCCAGAAAACTTTATTTTAAAAGACTAAGTGGGAGAGGGGTTCTAACATCCCCACGGCTTCCATCACGATCCTCATTAGAGATCGTGGGTCCCCTCGCGTCACCCTAGGAGTGAACTCGTATAGCTAGGATGGGGATACCACAAGGATCTAGATCTAATAGAAGGATGTAATTAATAACCCGAGGCACGTACTATGATCGGCCAGCCCACGTTGGAGGTTATAGTGTGAGGTATGTCCATAGGAAATGAGAGGAAACGGCCATCCCACGATAGAGTTATCCTCTAGATCATTACCTAGAAGGGAAATTAATTTGTGGTGGTTAATACACTTAGCTTAGGGAATTGTTAATCTTCCTAAGAAGCTATGTCAGTTTTTCTAAGAGCCAAATTATTTTCAGTGCACAAATTTTATTTTATTTTTACAAACTAAATTCTTTCTTTTATTTTTTGATTTTCAGAAATGGTGGGAGGTTGTTTTAGTCCATTGGTCGTTATTCTCAGAGAGAATAAGTTAACGGGTCCAAACTATGTGGACTGGAAAAGGAACCTGGACATAGTACTCACAGCTGAAGAGTATAAGTATGTCATTTATGAGACCTGCCCTATTATCGGGGAAGGTTCCACCGCCGAAGAGCGAGGGGCTAAGAAGGCGTGGAGGAAGGTAGACGAAATGGCACGTTGCTATATGTTAGCATCCATGTCTAATGTGCTCCAGTCAAAACACGAGCACATAGCTTCTGCATATAACATTAGTCAATCATTGGCTACTATGTTCGCAGACAAGAGCCGGCCTGCAAGGCAGGAAGCTCTTCGAACAATAATAAACACTAAGATGGCTGATGGAGCATCAGTCCGAAAGCATATGCTCAAGATGATTGTTGCTTTCGAGGAGGCAGAAATCTTAGGGGCTGTCATTGACCCCGAGAGCCAAGTGGACATGGTTCTCGAATCTCTACCGGATTCCTTCACTCAGTTCAAGTTGAACTATAATATGAACAAATTGAACATGAGTTTGACTGAATTGATGAAGGAGCACCAGATGACGGAGAAGGTCATGAAGCCACAGTCAAATGCCATGATTGCTAAGGCTTCTTCCTCAAGAACTGGGCCTAAACCCAGAAAGTTCAAGAGGAAGAAGGGGAATGCAGCAGCCCAGGCCAAAATCCAGCCCAAGGACAAACCAAATGGCAAGTGCTTCAAATGTGGAAAGAATGGACACTAGAAAAAGGAGTGTCCAGATCTTCAAACCAAGAAAAACCCCACAGGTAATGTTTTGTATCTAGAGTCTATATCAATGGTAGGATCAATTTCCACTTGGATTGTTGATTTAGGAGCCACTGATCATATCTATAACTCCTTGCAGGGGTTTAGAAAGATTAGAAGACTCAAGAAGGGCAAACATGGGCTACATGTGGGTAATGGAGCACAAGTCTGGACCCTTGCAGTGGGAGAGTTAGATCTTATTTTTTATTGTAATAAGATAGTGGTTTTAAAAGATATTTTATATGTACCTGATTTTCGTCAAAATTTGATTTCAGTTGCAAAACTAATAAATCAATGATATTCTATATCTTTCCATTTTGGTATTTCTATCAGTAGAGATGGAAAAATTTTATGTACTGGGCACATGTATGGAAATCTATTCTTTTTAAACCCTATTAACAATCAATTAAATAACGCTCAGTCTAAACCTTTAACTAAGAAAAGAAGGACCAATATCAATGATTCATACCTTTGGCATCAAAGGTTTGGTCATATTAACTCAACCAGGATTCAGAGGCTAATCCATGATGGGCCTTTGGACTCATTGAGATTGGAAAGTTGGCCTCAGTGTGAATCCTGCCTGATGGGAAAAATGACCAAAATGTCATTTACACCAAAGGCGGATAGAGCCAAAGAGGTGTTGAGTCTTGTTCACACTGATGTGTGTGGTCCATTGTCTACACCAGCTAGGGGATGTTTTGAGTACTTCATCACTTTCAGGGATGATTGTACAAGGTATGGTTACATTTACCTGATGAGACGCAAGTCTGACTCTTTTGACAAGTTCAAGGAGATTAAGGCTGAAGTGGAGCATCGGACAGGTAAATTAATCAAAACCTTATGATCGGATCGTGGTGGAGAGTACCTCCTAGGTGAATTCAAGGACTACACGGTACATCATGGGATAGTATCCCAGCTCTTTGCGCTGGGAACACCCCAGCAGAACGGAGTAGCTGAGAGAAGGAATAGGACAGTGATGGAAATTGTCCGAAGCATGATGTCTCATGCTACTCTTCCAGTGTCCTTTTGGGGATATGCCCTGAAGACAGCGGCATATATTCTAAATTTGGTGCCTTCCAAGTTAGTACATAGGACTCCCTATGAGATGTGGACTGGGCGTAAGCCAAATCTGAATTATCTCAGGATTTGGGGTTGTCCAACTTATGTACTGGTCAAGGGAGACAAGTTGGAACCAATATCAGAATTATGCTATTTTGTTGGGTATCCAAAAGGGACAAAAGGAGATTACTTTTATCATCCTAAGGAGCAGAAGGTACTAGTCAGTACCAATGCTAGATACTTGGAAGATGATCAAAGTACTTCCACTAAAGGTTCAACAAGGTTGGAACTTGAGGAGAAGTTATCTTCGGAATCAACTTCTTCTGACCCGATTGTGGAACAAGAAGAGACACAGCCTCAAGAGCCTGTACAAATGGAGCCTCGTCGTAGTGGGAGAGTGTCTAGAGTTCCGGATAGATGGACTGGAGAAGCCTTTGAGCTGATCTCCGACCATCAGGAACAAGACCCCACTAGATACGAGGAGGCTATTGCTGATGCTAATGAAAATCTATGGCATGAAGCAATGAAAGCCGAAATTGAGTCTATGTACCTCAATCAGGTTTGGGATCTCATAGCTTCACCTGAAGGGATAAAACCCATTGGGTGCAAGTGTTGGATTGTATGCCCTTTTAGACTAGGTTTCTGATGTAAAATCGAATATTTTAATAAAAGAATTTATTTTCAGAATTTAGTTGTGAATTTACTTTTTGTTTGTGCACAATTTTCATTTGGAACAGACCCATTGTGTTTAAATAAGTGATCAATGTGAATGGTGGTCTTTCACAGTGAGGTATGGATCACGGGTTATTTAACACATAAACATTTGTTCTTAACCTATTGATGAGAATGTGAATCTCATCATGTTTAGGTTATTATGTTATGAATTCCAAATGAGGAATAGCTTACCTTTAGCCAGTAAGTAGTCCACTCACTTCATGATATAAGCGTATTTCGAATACATAGGACAAGACATATAGTAGTGGTTTCTAAAAGTACTATATGATAGAAACCTAGACTACTACCGCTACAGCATGGACTAGTACTCTACGACTTGAATATGCGTTGGTGGTCTGACGAAGCTGGAAGCATATGCTTTGATATGCTATAGTTGAGGTTCTATAGTAGAACCAATATACTTGTGTATTGGGTATATGTGACTAGTTAGTTAAGACAGACTTGTACAAGATAGTTTTTGCACTATATCGCCCCTTGTGGTTGTCCGAATGGTCTAAAATGTCCAGGGCCCTGGGAAACATGACTCGGATGTTTGCTTTAGGGTAGCTCCCTTAGAAAGCAGAAACACTCCAGGAAGTCGTGGATCATTCGACTAAAAGCCTAATGATGGTAGATGTCATTTAGAGGGGTGTTAGTACACTTCTTCCTCTCTAAATGTACGGCGATGTGTAGAGGGGTATTTTAGTCATTTCACCTGTAGGTCGGAGACTTTGCTAATGCAACATTGTCCTTGGGGTCAATATTTCCTTATGGTGATATTATGAAATATTTAAAATGCAAAATACAGCTATTTAAATAGTAGGGGTATTTTGGTCATTTTAGCAGCGAATGCGATGTGTCTTTTTAGTCCTCGAAATAGCCCGTAAGTCCTAATTAATTTTGGATTGAGGAATTGATCTCAGTTCAAGAGGATTTTATTTTATTTTATTTTATTCAGAATGTCTAATTTATTATTAGATTGGAATAAAATAAATAAATAAATAAAATAAAATTAGGAGTTGAGAGAAATTAATTTTCTGGTTTATTTGGTTAATTAATTATTCAGGGCCTAGGTCCAGTTTGAATAATTAGGAAATTAACCTGGGCTTAAACCAAGGGGAAATAATTAATGCTTAATTATTTATTGGGTTGTTTATATAAGCCCAAGATATAAATAATTAATGTTTATTATTTTGGGCTTTTTGGTTCCAAGAAAAATAATAAAATTGTTTTCGGCCCAATAGCTTGGACCGTAGGATTTTTTCCATATACGGTTCAGATGAGTTTAGAATTTAGCCAAACTTATTCTCAGGATAACATCCGGATGTTTGAAATTTGATATCCCGGGACTATGTTTATCAGATAATTAAAGACCTAGTTTTGGCTGACCAATAAACAAGTCTCTGATAAAAGAAAAAACCTTAATCTCCCTAACAACTAGAGGCTCATGCAACTCTCTCTCTCTCACGTCTCCTTACCCTCTGTTTTCCTCCTTGGAGCTTTGCTAACCAATAGTAAGAGAACCAAGAAGACTTAAGACCGTTCTTCTTCACTATTATGTTCACCGACTAAAAGTTGGGTAGTGGCATATTCTGAGAGCTGAAAAGCTTGGCGTTCATGCAAATAAGGCGAAGTAGGAGGCTAGTGAGTTATCAATCGGAAGCTTCTTCAAGTGGGTAAGGCGAAGCTATTCCTGTCGTTCAATCCACTCCTACTCAACCTAGTAGGTTTAAAGAGCGCAAATATATGATCATTACGCTTCCGTGCGGCCTTTAAGGCTTGTGTTTTTTTTTTCCTTGTTTTTCCCCATTGAAGTATACTCCCCTGTTTCTCTGCCCGTCCGCAAGTGGGTGTACAAGAGAAAGAGGGGAGCAGATGGGAAGGTGGAAACCTTTAAAACTAGGTTTGTGGCGAAAGGGTATACTCAGAAAGAGGGAATCGACTATGAGGAAACCTTTTCCCCGGTAGCCATGCTTAAATCCATCTGCATCCTCCTTGCCATCGCATGTCACTATGACTACAAGATATGGCAAATGGATGTCAAGACGGCATTCTTAAATGGCCATTTTAGCGAAGACATCTATATGTCCCAACCGAAAGGCTTCATTGCTAAAGGCCAGGAACATATGGTTTGCAATCTTAAGAAGTCCATTTATGGATTTAAGCAGGCATCGAGATCATGGAACATTCATTTTGATGAGACTGTAAAGTCTTATGGTTTTATTCAAAACGAAGATGAACCATGTGTGTACAAGAAACTTGAAGGTATTAATATGGTTTTTCTTGTCTTGTATGTGGATGGCATTCTACTCATTAGAAATGATGTAGGGACATTATCGTCTACAAAGGTTTGGTTGTCTAGTCAATTCAGTATGAAGGACTTGGGAGAAGCCAGTTACATTCTTGATATTAGGCTTCTTAGAAATAGGAAGTAGAGAATGTTAGGATTATCCCAAGCAACATGCATTGATAAGATGCTGGCCAAGTATAGCATGGACTCATGCAAGGGAGCTATAATCCCTTACAGACATGGGTTGTCATTTTCTTCAAAGGACTGTTCTAAGTCTCAAGAAGAAAATGACAGAATGAGTAGGATTCTCTACGCTTCGGTTGTGGGAAGTCCTATGTACGCCATACTGTGTACTAGGCCGGATATTTGCTTTGTCGCAGGCTTAGTTAGCAGATATCAGTCAAACCCTGGGGAGGTTTATTGGCAAGCTGTAAAGCATATTCTCAAGTACTTCAAGGGAACCAGAGATTGTATGCTGGTTTACAGGGCTGATTATTTAGTTCTTACAGGATACACAGACTCAGATTTCCAGGCGGATAAGGATGAGAGAAAATCCACTAATGGATATGTCTTCACCTTGTCTGGAGGAGTAATTTCATGGAGGAGTATCAAGCAATCTTGTATTGCTGACTCAACCATGAAAGCTGAGTATGTGGCAGCTTCGGAGGCATCCAAGGAAGCAGTCTGGCTTCGGAAGTTCCTTACAGAACTTGGAATCGTACCACATATGAACAGGCTGATTGTGATGTATTGCGACAACACTGGAGCAGTATCGCAATCTAAGGAGCCTCAGAACCACAAGAAGGGGAAACACATCGAGAAGAAGTACCACCTGATCCGAGATTTTATCCAGAGACGGGAAGTCGTGGTGGAACATATTGCCTCAGAAAACAATCTAGCAGATCCATTCACCAAGCCTTTGGCTGAAAGAGTCTTCAAGAGACACTTAGACGCCATAGGGGTGGGCATCTATGGACTTACCTAGTCTTAGAGTGCAAGTGGGAGATTGTTGGATTGTTTGCCCTCTTAGACAAGGTTTCTGATGTAAAATCGAATATTTTAATAAAATAATTTATTTTCAGAATTTAGTTGTGAATTTACTTTTTGTTTGTGCACAATTTTCATTTGGAACAGACCCATTGTGTTTAAATAAGTGATCTATGTAAATGGTGGTCTTTCACAGTAAGGTATGGATCGCGGGTTATTTAACACATAAACATTTGTCCTTAACCTATTGATGAGAATGAGAATCTCATCATGTTTAGGTTATTATGTTATGAATTCCAAATGGAGAATGACTTACCTTTAGCTAGTGAGTAGTCTACTCACTTCATGACATAAGTATATTACGAATACGTAGGACAGGACATGTAGTAGTAGTTTCTAAAAGTACTATATGATAGAAACCTAGACTACTACCGCTATAGCATGGACTAATACTCTACGACTTGAGTATGAGTTGGTGGTATGACGAAACTGGAAGCATATGCTTTGATATGCTATAGCTGAGGTTCTATAGTAGAACCAATATACTTGTGTATTGGGTATATGTGACTAGTTAGATAAGACAAATTTGTACAAGATAGTTTCTACACTATATCGCCCCTTATGGTTGTCCGAATGGTCTAAAATGTCCAGGGCCCTGGGAAACATGACTCGGATGTTTGCTTTAGGATAGCTCTCTTGGAAAGCGGAAACACTCTGGGAAGTCGTGGATCATTGGATTAGAAGCCTAAGGATAATAGATGTCATTTAGATGGGTGTTAGTACACTTCTTCCTCTCTAAATGTGTGGCGATGTGTGGAGGGGTATTTTAGTCATTTTACATCTGTAGGTCAGAGACTTTGCTAATGTAGCATTGTCCTTGGGGTCAATATTTCCTTATGGTGATATTAGGAAATATTTAAAATGAAAAATACATCTATTTATATAGTAGGGGTATTTTGGTCATTTTAGCAGTAAGGCGATGCGTCTTTTTTGTTCTCGGAATAGCTCGTAAGTCCTGATTAATTTTGGGTTGAGGAATTGGTCTCAATTCAAGAGGATTTTATTTTATTTTATTCAGGATGTTTAATTTATTATTAGATTGGAATAAAATAAATAAATAGATAAAATAAAATTAGGAGTTGAGAGAAATTAATTTTCTAGTTTATTTGGTTAATTAATTATTTAGGGCTTAGGTCCAGTTTGAATAATTAGGAAATTAACCTGGGCTTAAACCAAGGGAAAATAATTAATGATTAATTATTTATTGGGTTATTTATATAAGCCCAGGAAATAAATAATTAAAGATTAATTATTTTGGTTCATTTGGACTCATTAATTATTTATTGGGTTATTTCTATAAGCCCAGAAAATAAATAATTAATGTTTATTATTTTGGGCCTTTTGGGTCTAAGAAAAATAATAAATATTATTTCGGTCAAATAACTTGGACTGTAGGATTTTTTTCAGATACGGTTTAGATGAGTTTAGGGTTAAGCCAAACTTATTCTTAGGATAACATCCGGGTGTTTGAAATATGATATCCCGGGGATATGTTTATCAGATATTGAAGACCTAGTTTTGGCTAACAATAAAACAAGACTCTGGAAGATAGAAAACCCTAATTTTCCCTAACTTTTCTTTCTAGCCTCACGTAGGACTCCCAGAGGTCTCTCTGTTGACAAAAGCTCTCTCTTTTGTAAGTTTTGTGCAGCCTCTTGTTATTGTTTCTTTGCTAACTAATAACAAGAGAATCAAGGAGATTTAAAACTATTATTCTTCACTGTTGTGTTCATCGACTAGAAGTTGGGCAGTGGTATATTCTAAGAGTTGAAAAGCTTGGCGTTTATACAAACAAGGCGAAGTAGGAGGCTAGCGGGTTATCAACTGGAAGCTTCTTCAAGTGGGCAAGGCGAAGCTATTCCTGTCGTTCAATCTACTCCTACTCAACCTAATAGGTTTAAAGCTCGCAAAGGTATAACCTTAACGCTTCCGTGTGGCCATTAAGGCTTGTGTTTTTTTTCTCTCTCTGTTTTTTTCCCCGTGAAGCATGCTCCCCTGTTTTTCCTTGCCTTCAGTGCCTTCATCCACCAGAAAAATAAGCCTCTAAAACCCTAGGCGCTAGCACTCCCTGGGTGACGAGTGAGTTCATGGTGTGTATCCGATAGAGGACGTTTGCATATTGCAGCGTTTGATGATCGTTCGGGTTGCACGTACAACAGCACAATCAGAATCGAAGGATATCGATTACACCTAACAGAGGTAATTTTGCAAACCTACGATCTTCTTAATCGTTTATTTGAATCCTCGGAAGGGATTCGTAGATATTTTTTTACTTTTAAGAGTCCACGAATTCTAATAATAGTGACTTATGCATCCCATCAAGCTTAGAAACTCCCAAATTTTCACTGCAACTCGGGCCACAATATGCCCTAGGACAAACCGTTGCACAAATGCCACTGGACTTTTTTCTGTATAATCAAACTCTAGATTTTCCATTAGCCTTGTTGGCTCCTCAATCGCAATCCTCATCAATATACCATACCACCCACCACAAAAGCCGAAACTAACAATGTCACCAAAACAACACATACATAAATCGACCATAACAATCTCCATCCAAACTTTAAACCCCACTTAAAATCACCGAACAAATAAAATTAAAAAACAAAAAGAAGGAATAAATTAGTGTTCTTTACTGCAGCAGAAATTTATAAACTCAATTCTTTTGAGGAAATTTCCTAATGTCCCAATAGAATCAATCGCTATCCTTCTTAAAAATTAAGAATGTGTAAAAATCATAGTACCTCAAAGATTCAGATGGAAAATTGAAGGTTGATCAACCCTAATTGAAACGCCCAAATCCACTCAAATCAGTTGTTCCGCACTGGTTCATATAGTAAGGCAATGAATTCGTAGGAGTGGTGGGAGGGAGCAGCAAAACCGAGAGGAAACAAGAAAACTTTTGAAACAATTTATGATACTCCATATTTGTTGAGAACTCAAACACTGAAACCTATATTGAAGGGAAATTCTTTTGGTTTTCCAAAAAAAAATCTTTATTTTTTAAATCTTTTCACTAAATTTTTTAGACATATGGACAGAAATATGATATCTAGATATATAAAATAATTACAAAACAATAATTATTTATAGATATACACCATATAAGCGCGCACGCACAAACATATATATATTGTGATATTATTTAAATAAAGACTAATTATAAATGAAAAATAGGCATAATGTTTAATAATTTAATAAATTTATAAAATATAAAAAAATTTATAATTTTTCCTTTACTAAAGTGATCTTGTTTTAATTTAACAAACTTGTAAATGTTAATTTTTTATATTAAAAGTGAATATGTTCATGATCTCATATTATATATTATACTATGATATAGTCATGGCATAAGATTGTCCCTAAAAATTGTTATGATATTACATCTTCATTGTGAAAAAACTACTTGATGTTAAGAACTAAATCTTTTACCTTTAACAGATATTCTTTTTTAACTATTTCATCATGAATATGATCTAAGAGTTCAAAGAAGAGTTCTTTATTTGCACGAGTGATTACATTAACTTGATCACATAGTTTAGTACTAAGCATGCAGAGTTCTCCTATTGCACAGGTACATAAGCCTGTACAATCAAAAGAGGATTTTTCACTTGAATCGTCTTCCGAAGAATTTTATTAAATTTCAAGTACTTATTCAATTTCATTATCATCAGTGTCAGATGACTGGGATGAATCATATTGGTCAAGGATTTGATTGATTTGATCTAAAGTATCTTTGGGTAAAAATAGTTGATTTACCTTTTTCTTCTTTTTTGCTTTGAGTTTACATTCATCTGCTTTATGTCCTCGTTTTTCGCAAAAATAACACTTAATTGTATATTTAGATGATTTGTATTTTGTTCTCTTTTTAAAAGGTTTTAAAGTTTTTTATTTTCTATCCTTTCTAAAGTTTTTCTTCTTAGACTTTAGTTTAAGCTTTTTCGATGGAGGAGTTATTGGGGAATATCCAAAGATTTCGCAGAAGTTTCCTAATTCCTTTTTAGATTTCTTATGATATGATTCCATTTGCAATTTAAGTTTGAGATCTGTGCAGAGGTCTGCGCCTGCTTAGTTTACATAACTAATTAACTGACCGTATGCTAAATAATCATAAGGAATTGTATTTCCAAAATCTAACTTGAGTTTTTGCCTGACTTTTTCTGCAAATAAATGTGGTAAGCCTGAAATAAATCTTTCTTTCCAGAACGTATAATGACAGTCTGTTCTTAACATTACCTTTTGTAGAAACATGTCTTTATACCATCTAAAATCATGTAATTTTGGACAAGTTAAATTAGTGAGGATTTCTGAACTTCTATCAGCTAATTGTTGAGGATTTCCTACAAAATGCTAAGTTAGAGTAAACAAATGTATTTAAACAATCAGAAGTTGTTTCTGTTGTTTGACTTGGTTGGCCATTAACATTTTGGATTATCTTAGTTTGGATTTTGGTGGCATTTAGATTTTCATGACGCTGTTGCTCAGTGCCAATATTGACGTGATAAAATGTTTGATTTTGTGAGCTATTAAAAGCATTGAGTATGTGATAAAATTAGATGTCCATGTTTCTATTTTAATATATTTGCTTCTATTTGATTTTATTTTGAGTTTATTTCATCTTAAATTTATCAAAGTCGAATTAAAACTGAAAATTTAAATCTAAAATCAATCTAAAAAGTTAAATGAACACCCTTTATTATTATCACAAAATAAAACTCGAACCAGTCCAAATAGTAAATTTATGTAAAGTAATATGATACTTGTTTTGACTTGTTCAATGCATTTTTGGCTTGATAATTGTCGAATAATAATATATTACTACACTCATCTCAAAATATAGTCCATTTAAGATAAAAATTTAATCAAAATAACGGTCCCTTTTTCATTTATCAAATGCATAATTTAATCTTTTTTTCTAGTCTTACCCCTCCCTTAATATTCTCATCTTCTCATCCCAACTACTAATACAAGATGAGTTTTGAGTAAAGCTAAATTTGAATACAAAATAAATCGAGTATCACAATTTCGAGGTCAAGTTTGATTAGAAAATTATAAATCAAAGGGTATATTGGGTAGAGAATACTTTCATTTTAATATTCTTAATATGTGTATAAAAAAGAAAAATGAATCCATAGTTTGTGATAGCTGTAATATTAGATATGATTATTTGTTTTTTTTAAATGTGATACTATTCTTTGTTATAATATATTATAATAAAATATTCAAACCTTGAAAACTTAAGTGAATTCCTTCATTTCAAGATGGAGTTTAGTTTTGTTAAGGGATAATGGAGGCTAATTATTAAATTTATTTCATTTAAAATAATGTAAATAGTGAATTTATTTCCACTTCAAAAGATAAGTATTTATATCATTTATAGTGTGTTCGATATTTAAGAAGACATAGAGTGTAAATAAATATATAAAATTTTCATTTATTATTAATAAATAATATAATTTATTTAAAATGAATCAAATTTATTGCTAATAAAAATAGATAATATTTAAAAAGTATTAGTTACATTTATCCAAAATTATATGTTACATGATCATATTAAATCCTTAAACATAAAATAAAAAAAAAATCTCATTAATTTTGTCCCAAAAAAAAAGAATAGAATGTCAAAATGGTATAGTTTTGGTATATTTCATTCTCTTCCCGACTTTTTCCTTTTTTTTTGTTCTTGTCTTTTTTCTTTTTTTTTTGAAGGGAAACATGTTTTTTTTTTTTTTTGGGGTAAATTTTTGTTTCTTCTGGTCACTTTTGCTTACCATGGTTTGAGGAAATATGGACATGGATCGGATGCTTTGAGTATTGTATTACGTGTTTTATATGTTGTACACCTTTTTAAAGGTATAATATTTTAAAGTTGTGGTCCACCGTGGACCCGGTTCACATAAGAATTTCCCTTGTTTGAGAGCTGCTGCTATTCTTTCTTCTGCTCTAAGTCCGAAGTTTATTTGCAACCGTATCCTGCAATTGAAGTGGGCGATTTTGGTGCTCTCTCAACAAGAAAGCCCTCCAAATTGTGTTCTTTATTGAGCTCATTTCTGTAATTTGATTGTTGGGTCAGAAGCTTTTCTATCGGAATAGCCCCAGTCGAAGAAAAGGTGCCAGCAAAGCCGCCGCCGCCACAGCTGTTGCAGCTCGCGGGCAGTCGAAGGTCGGTGATCTCGTGCTTGCCAAGGTTAAAGGTATCCCTGCCTGGCCTGCTACGGTATGTGTGTCCTTCAAAAGCTTGTCTTTTTTATTTTATGTAATTTGGTTTTTCTTTCTTCTGCTAGTTGATGGTACTCTCTGGTTCCTTTGTGGTCATTCTTTTCGTTTTGTTTGATATTGATTAACTTTACACCTGGATCTGATCTGATGGCAAGGTTGGTTTTTTTGTCATAAAGAAACTTATGTAAATATGGATTATTGGGGGTAATTTACGGAGACTAGTGACATGTGCCTTTTTTTGCTTGTTCATCCTTCCACATTGGAACAGGGTAATGGGCTTTGCTTAATTCCAGTTACTTGAATGTGCATGAGCTAGATTCTGAAAACAGTGGGATTAACTGTCTTTTTCTATATTTCAGTTCATACTTATAGCTGTCTGTTTTTTGCACATTCTAGAGTTGAGTTGAGTTGAGTTGAGTTGATTTGATTTGATACTCAAAAGGTTTCTTCAATTTTCTTTTATGTCGTGGATCTTTTGGCTCTACCTGCTGAAGCAAATAATTAACCAGAACATTTACATGTGAGAAGAAATTTTGTTCTTATTTAAAGTATAAGCTGTAAATGTTTCTTTTGTTCAGAAATTTTGAGAACATATGAATGTCTAACTGCTATTTGTTTTGGTTGATTGTCTGTCATCTTCTCAAGCATGTCTATTTGTTTTGGTTGATTCGGTTGTCATAAAGATTAAAGAAGCTTATGTAACTGAGAACTTTTATGCTGCAAAAAAAATTAAAAAAAAAAAAAATCTTAAGTCGTAACATGCAAAATATCAAAATCCAATGGGGCAAAAACCAAGAATTTTATGTTGTGGCTGATTTTAGAATAAACTTGGAATACCAAATGACAAATTCGTTTTGGAATTCTGCCAAACTTGCTACAAATCAGATTCAATAACGAAAAATTAAAATGAATAATTTTTTTTTCAAAGAAAAAGAACTAAGCTTTGCCTGGAATTTGATGGAAGATTGCTTCACCTATTATTATGTATGAAAGATTCATACTACATTTTAGTTTATAAGACTATTACACAATATCTATTTCAAATTTGAAGCATATTCAAATGATCAATTTCATTGGTCACTTCATGAAAATATAAAGAGTCACAGCCAGGTGGTATGCACACTGTGCCAAGCTAGTACTGTGGAGAACTTGCCTGAATATGCTTGATGATCAGGAAGATGTCTGACTGCAGTAATCTGTATACTTTCTGGCAGCAGGCAATTGCAGAAAGAACCTGAAACTTAAAAGATACCTCATGAATTCTTAAACATTGGAACTCATTATTTAGATGCTATAAATTAGTCATATTCAAATAAACTAGAAGTCCTAGGTGGCAGGACACCCATATGGGGAAAAATGCTTGTATTTCCCTCTCTGGTTTTTCATTTTTGGTCATTCTTTTCATTTTGTTTCATCCTGATTAGTTTTACACCTGGATCTGATGACAAGGTTGATTTTTTCGTCATAAAGAAGCTTATGTAAATATGGATTATTGGGGGAAATTTAGGGAGATTAGTGACATAGTGCCTTTTTTTTGCTTGTTCATCCTTCAACATTGGAACAAAGTATTGGCTATGGAATAGTGGGTAGTCCATGCTAGCTTTACTTTAGCTTCTGTTTTGGATGTGGTCTGGAGAATTGACATGATGTAGTAGTGGGATTTGTGCAATTCTTCTTTGACATGTCTATAGGTTCGATTTGTAAGGTTCTATCGAAGAATATTCTATCTTTTCTATTACCTTAAAAGAAATGTTTGACAGCTTGATCTCCATGGCAATAACATTGCATGATGACGTTTGATGACTAGATGTTCTGCCAATTAATCAGACTCTATAATCCCTTTCTTCTTTTCTGTTTTTTCTCGAAGCCAACCAAATTTAAGGGGGAGAAAAATTTTAAATTAAGATGGGTTTTTCAATATTTTCTTGGCAATTTTGTCACTCAGCACCTACTTTCTAGAAATGTTACTTATGTACAAGGCCCTATTATTAAAATCTGGTTCTCATCGTGAACAGGTTGTTCCATTATTGTTTTTGCACCATTTTCATTAGCAAAGATTAGCAATGCCCAATCTTTCTATTTATGGAAAATAAGTTTTGACTAGAGGTTGGGCCTTGGCGCAATGGTTAAGTTGCTCCTTTGGTGACCAAAAGGTCACGGGTTCGAACCACCATGGAAACAGCCTCTTGACAAAAATGTCAGGGGAAGGCTGCGTACATACCCGGTTCCCTCCCCTTACCCCCGCAAGGCGGGGAGCTCTTGGCGCACTGGGGCTAGCCCTAGTCCTTTAGCCCTTTAAGTTTTGACTATTGATTTCTTCAATAAAAATAAAAATATATCATTCACTTGTTTCGCATGTGTTTCAAAAGTGCTTGTGAATTGAAATAGTCAAATAATCTATAACTTTTAATGAGTTCCATTTTGTTGTTCACCTTAATGGCTCTAGTCCTATATGAACGTCTCTATAACTTCAAATGTAAATTTTCTGGCTGCAATCAGTATCACTGTCGTTCTCAATTTCGATTGACAGGGGAGATGGAATTGAAACGTGAAGGATTTCATTTATACAACACCATGACGAAGCAGAAGGAGGTCTTTAAGCCGAAGGAGGATGGCAAGGTGAAAATGTACGTTTGTGGTGTCACGGCTTACGACTACAGCCACATTGGCCATGCTCGGGCTTACGTTGCCTTTGATGTTCTCTATAGGTACAACTCCATTGTTCTAGCAATTTCTCTTTTTGATGGAGTATTGAATGTACTTTCTGATTAGATTGATTGGAGTTTGATTTCTGCATGATTCTTCTCTGCAATAAGTAACAATGAATTATAAATCTGATGGAAAATTTATGGTAAAAGACGCAATTTTGGAAAGAATATTCTGGCTGCTGATGGTGAATGGAGGAGGTGATTAATGCTAAAAGATTCAATTTTGAAAAGAATTTTCTGATTGCCAATTGTGGATGAAGAGGCAAGATAGTAAAACTTAGATGTGAATTTCACCATTATTATTTCTTAGCCTCCAAGTTCCAGTGGGAATTCTTCCTTTAATTGATTCCCAATGCTGGAGCTTTGATATGTTGGCTTCCTTGACCTCTTTAAGTTTGATGTTTCAAGGTTTTGGCTTTTAGAGATATAAAAGCTGGAACTCTTAACTAGGAAATGACAACTAGAGATCACAACTACTGACTGATTTGTTATTTCATAGATTATGCTAATAATGATTCAGCATACCATATAATCATGATTCTCTATATGCCTTACAATACTTTTTGTTAGGAGGCAGGAAAGCGACATGCTCTCTGATTATCCAACCAATAAAGTTTCATGCTTGGTGTTTGTGGCTTTGTTAGTTGGCTCAATAATAGCTTCAGTTTTATGCGTGTTTGCATATATTTGCATATAAATTTGCATCAGATGTCCTGTTATTCAAGTTTTTGTCATGAACCGTTGTTGTGGTTTAGTATGAACTTATTCTTTTATTGGAATGCTTTTCTATAGTTATCATTTATGTGGTCAGATATGAGTGGGTTTGTGCTGACATGTTGGCATGACTCTACTTATGCTTAGTGTTTCCACCTCTTACTATTTGTAAATTAAGAAATTTAAATTTAAAAAAAAAATTGTATGTATCCTAACAGTTTTTGATCGGAACTATATTAGGTATCTGAAATATTTGGGATATGAGGTTGTTTATGTGCGTAACTTCACTGATGTTGATGACAAGGTTCGAATCTCCTTTCTCTTTATAAGCTTATGTCTTAATTGTACAGGTAGACTGAATAATATCTTTTTGTGCAACTCGTGAGTTTTTCTCTTGGGAATATGCATTTTTGTTTTGGGGGGATCTTTTATGAGCAATTAATTGTTGATTTGATATTAGATTCTTGAGAAGTAAATGATTGTGGAACTTGCATAATTTTTTATGCAAGATAACTTTGTTTTGGACTATGTAAGCTGAATTCTGTATATGAAATCCTTTGTAAATTTTTAATTAGGGCAACATATATTAAACCCATCTTGATCTGAAACTCAATTTCATCCTTTTTCCTGGAACTGATTATTTGTAATAGCAAGACAGATATTTCAAGTTTTTGCGTTGAGTAGTATTCTGAGCCGTGAAGATGAATTAGTGAAACTATGAAGATGAAAGGACCTTTCACTAAAGTTTTCAAAACATTTCCAGAATTTAGAAAATAGCAGGTTCTTTTTTTATTTATTTTCTTTCAGAAACTTTAACACTAGCCTAGATTCTCCAATTTGTGCAACAAATTTAACGATAGAAACCCTTCTTTTTCCCCTTTTCCACAGGTGATGACAAATGCCTTGGTTTTCAGTTTTTTATTCTTGGCAGGAATCTGTATACCGTTTTGTTTATTTTCCTTCTCTAAACCTGAATTTTACCAAGCTCCTTTAAAGAAGGGAAACAAGGAATGTAGATCAATGATTGCCAAATGATGGCCACTGGGTTGGTATCCAAAAATGTTCTATTTTAATCTGGGTTGTCCTATGATCGATGCAATACGCATCAGTTTAGTTTATCAGAGTGATGACAACAAAATACCTACAGCAGGAAATATACATTCAAGTACCTTATCTTGAAGATTTAAGATGTGAACATTTTATTTTTCTTTAGTATTGCTTGAAGATTGGAACAAAGAAGTCACCGAAAAAGAGGATTCTAGTGACTTTGTATGGTTTCCAGACATGAAAGTGATAATGAAAAATGTTAGAACCTTGTGGGTACTAATTGGGAACAATTTAAAAGTGTGCAACTATGTGCTGTTCACTGCCCATTGCTGTCTTCTATGGTTTGTTTCTCACACTCGTATGCACAATTGTTCTGCTTAAATTATGGTCTGCTTATGTTTTTGGTTTATAACCTTCTTGATCTTTCCAGATCATCAACAGAGCATCTGAACGTGGAGAAGATCCAATAGCTTTGAGTGGTCGGTTCTGCCAAGAGTTCCTGGTTGATATGGATGACCTCCAGTGCCTTCGTCCTACACATGAGCCTCGTGTGTCTGATCACATAGAGCAAGTTAAGGAAATGATAGGGCAGGTATATGTTTTCTCTCTCTCATGCTCCTGTTATTGCCAATGTGCTTTTATGAATATGCAAGGTTATTGACTTGCTTGTATGTTTGTTGTGCCTGCATAAGTATTTGACGATGTGAGATTGGGTCTCTTATTGATAGTATATGAAAGCTTTAACAGCATGGAGAATTAACTTGTAGGACTATAAGTAGTTCATTTAAATGACGAAATGGGCCTTTCTGTTGCTCCTTTTTCTGTTTGTATGATCATCACATACTATTTATCTGTTTTAAAGCATTCAGAAGCTCAACAAGCCTCTTTTGTTTACCAGTATGGCGTGCTTTTGACATGGAGAGTTGTATCTCAGCTGTGTGTTGTTGCGGCATAGACGATGTGGAAACTGACATTGATAGTTGGACACACTGAGAATTATGTCTTTATATTCTGTATTGTGTGTGCGTATTTTTAGAGTTTAGTATCTCTTGGTATCCTGTGTTCTTTTATATGCTACTGACTTATTTTTATTTATTTTTGGTTTCGTTTTGCAGATCATAAGTAATGGTTGTGCTTACACTGTTGATGGGGATGTATATTTCTCCATTGATACTTTCCCAAACTATGGGCGACTATCTAAACTTAATCGAGATGGTAACAGAGCTGGGGAGCGGGTAGCTGTAGATTCAAGAAAGCAAAATCCTGCTGACTTTGCCTTATGGAAGGTGAACATTTGCTAACTACTAAATTGTTCATATTAAGAACAAATTGTACGTTCCTTATTCCACCTCATTGGCCAACAAGAAGGGAAAAAGCAGTAGGACAAACATGCTCCTACAGGACAACGATTTTGTGCAAGAGCATTTTTTATATTCTTGTGATTCAGTTGCAGAATCAACCATTCCATGACTAGAATGGGAAAATATTTGCATGTTAACCCCGAATGTTTGGATACAGTTGAATTAGTTATTTATAGATTTCTCTTCATTTCTGCAGGCTGCGAAGCCTGGTGAGCCAAGTTGGGATAGCCCATGGGGTCCTGGAAGACCTGGATGGCATATAGAATGCAGTGCTATGAGTGCTCATTACTTGACACACTCTTTTGACATCCATGGTGGTGGGATGGATCTGACTTTTCCTCATCATGAAAATGAGATTGCACAGAGCTGTGCTGCATGCCCAGAAAGCAATGTCTCTTACTGGGTACACAATGGGTTTGTGACTGTAGATGATGAGAAAATGTCAAAATCACTTGGGAATTTCTTCACCATCCGTGAGGTAAAATGTTTAGTGGCATTGGTTTCTGTCCCCACCTCCACTTCTTAATATTCGGAACTTCTATTTTAGTTCTCTCATGCTGGCAGAGCTATTACGTTTTATAGCTCATTCTCTCTGTTATGTAGGTTACCAAACTGTACCATCCGCTTGCCTTGAGGCATTTCTTATTGGGGATGCACTATCGTTCTCCTGTCAATTACACGATTTCACAGATAGAAAATTCATCTGAAGCAGTTTTCTACATATATCAGGTAAAAGGCATCTGTATCATTTTGAGTATTTCCGCTGTGATATTGATTGATTCACCTTCTGTGACTGTTGGTAGAGCTTCATAGTAGTTGTCTTTGTCGATGTTGACTGACTGTATGATCATATGTGTGGCATTCCGTATTTATATCTTTAAATCCGGTAGATGGTCAAATGATCCTTAACCAATAGGGTTGTAAATGAATTAAATGTTTGCAAACAAGTGCTCGTTCGAGCTAGGTTAGTGCACGCTCGATTAATAATCAATTTGAGTTCGAATATAAAATTTAGCTTGATTATTATTCGATCGAACTAGACCTCATTTGTGTTCGTTCGATTATTAAATAAAAATTATTATTATTATTCTTTATATATATATGTATATATTATGTAATTTATTTATCTTTTTTTAATGTGTGTACACACACACACACATACACATACACACATACATATATATTTTAGATTAGAATTTGATTTTAGTAGTACTTCTTTGAATTTATTTATACATAGATTTTTAGAGCTTTTTAAATTTTTTTAATAAAATTCAGAATGAAAAATATGAAATAAATGAACGCAAATTCGAACATTTCCACCTCGAACAGTAATTGAGTTCTTTGAACTCGCACTTGAACTAACATTGAATATTGTCAAACAGTAATTGAACCAACATGAACTTGAACTCGAACTTGATTGTTTATCGAACGAACTTGAATGGAGTTTGATTATAATTGAGCTCGAAAATATGATACTCATTTCATTTGTATTCAATTACGGCTCTATTAACTGCCAAAGAATTCTTATATGGCCTTGCTGTAATATCCCGTTTAACATCACCTTTATTATATGGGGAAAGTCATGCAGTGCATAATATTTTATATGACATTTGATAACTTGAACCATTTTCATGGATATATGTGATTTATGAGTTGGTTAGTTCATGAATTTATTTACTTTGATATACTTGTTGGAGGACTAATTAAACAAGAGTGGGAGTTAATTTGTTTGTTTCTTTGTGGACTTGAGCTTTTGTTTTATGAGTATTATTAGATGAGTATTATTAGAAGGGAAATGGAGTAAGTGAGTGGGAGTTAGTTTGTTAGTTTCTTGGTGGACTTCAGCTTTTGTTTTATGAGTATTATTAGAAGGGAAATGGAGTAAGTGAGTAGGAGATAATTTGTTAGTTTCTTGGTGGATTTGAGCTTTTGTTTTATGAGTATTATTAGAAGTGAAATGGAGTGAGTGAGTGGGAGTTAATTTGTTAGTTTCTTGGTGGACTTTAACTTTTGTTTTATGAGTATTATTAGATGAGTATTAGTAGAAGGAACAAGAGGTGTTGTGGTTTAGTAATTAAAATAATAATTGTTGTGGTTTAGTGGTTGAAACAAGAGTTATTGTGGTTGAGTGGAGTGGTTGAAGCTAGAGTTGTAGTGGTTGAAGCTTAGTGTTTAATAGTTAGAGACTTGAGTTTAAATCCCAACTCTTGCAAACCTTTCCATTCTTATTTCTTAAAGTTCTCCTAAGCTAAATAAAAACTAGTCTCACACACACTCACAAAAATTCCAGCTTCCCTTACTCTCAAATTCCCCTCTGGTTTTAAGCAAAAATCACAACGCAAGACTCTAAGTTTTCTTCCCCTATTTCTGCCCAAGGCTGAACCAAAAATCAGCCTATACTTTTCTCCTTTTCCTCTCATTATTTAGGCCACTTTAGCACCCTAGAGCACAGCCATAAACTCCTTCTATTCACTGCAATTCCAGCCAAACCAAGAAGAGCGAAAGCTGCCATTTTCCCTTGTTTGTTCAAGAGTCCAAGACAAGGTGTAGTCCTTCCAAACAGTAAAACACCTAAACCTAACCTATAACAGCCACCAATCACACCCTAAACCTCTCTTCTACAAAACAAAAACAGCCCATTTTCTTTCCAAGATTTCGACCATCACAACTCCAATCACCACCAAAATCAAGACGACTATTAGAGGTCCTTGTATTCATATCTAGCTTCTAATCATAGGAACATTGATTAAGGAAGAAAGTGAAAAAGAGATCAAGCATTGCTTTGGTTGATTATTGAGAATATCCAAGTAAGTCCCTGCATAACTGATTTGCTAATTATTACATGTTTGCAAGTATTTTTGGACAATTATATTTGAAATGGTGTCAATATGATGATTGGAACGTTGGTTGAATATGATGAATTGTACTATGGTATTTGGATACTTGGTTTGAGAATATGGTCATTTTATTCTCTAAATGACTTTGTCAAATATCAACTTTTAAACTGAAAACGATTTCTTTTCTTTATCATTAAACGTTTTGGAAAATTTATTGTGAAAAGCCACGTTTTACAAAGACAAGGTAATCAACAATTGTGAAAACAAGGGAAATGATTCTGCCCTTAAATGGGGAGCGTTGAGTACTCAGCGGGGGTAGGCTAGTGGTGCTAGTCTTGAAGAGCTAGAGTGAGTCTTCTGGTAGGAGGCCACCTCTAGAAGATGAACTCAATTTGGAAAGGCGACAAGTACTACTTAATCAGGCCGGTCCAAGCTAGCATATGGGTCCATGTGGACTTTATTTATCCGGGTTGGATAACCGGTGTGTTGGGTGTAGAGACGGAGGAATATCTCACCCTAGTGGGAGGATCCCCCACTGCGCATTGTTGAAAGGTTATATTGGGATGCTATCACCATGATATGGATTGTTATACTATTGTTTGAATCATTGCTAATCCCTACATAATGAACTTATGATTATAATAAGATGATGATTTATTGAGAACTGCTTTGGATATGATGAGCAGTGCTCCTTTGAATAATTGTTTATTGATGAAAAGTCTTACAAACATGATTTTTGGATTTTGATAGACCTGCATGCACGAAATGTTTATATATGACATTCGCACACACGGGACTTACTGAAATGCTAATTTCATACTATTTTACATCATGTTTTTAGGGGAGTGCTTTTATTGAGAAGGTTGAAGAGATAAGAAATGACCTTCAGTTTATTTAATTCTGCTTTGTATTTCTTTCGAGAGATGATTGTTAGTTTTAGATTCTCAGATTTGTATAAATTTTAACTTTGGTTGTTAATAAGATTATCGAGAATTTTATTTGATCATTTTCGTTCATTTTGTACCACGTTATAAAGACCCCTGGTCCTTTGGACGGGGCGACATCCTGCCTATTTGGGTACGTTGGTAATGGGGTGTTACACTTGCAGTTCCAAATTATTTTTTCTCTTTAGCTGCTGTCTATGGGTTTCCTCGGAAAATTTTGCTACAAACTTCCTCGTCTTGGTATGGATACCCACTTCATCTTTTGGATGTTGGAACCATATCCAGGTTCTAATTACAAGTTTGTCCATCTTATTCTGTGATTGTCATTATATAGCTGTCAATCTAAGCACAGAGATGCAAATTTTGATCATCAATTACTAATACAAACACAATTTTATGCATTTAGAAACTTAAAGGTGATACTCATGTATTGTGTTAACACAAGCATTGGATGCTTTTTCTGGTTGTTAGACATCGACACATACAAAATAGGTGCAAAATTTACATGTTTTGTCCCCTTTTATTATGTGATTGCCTATCGTATTGTTGCCAATCTAGGCAAATAGATGCAAAATTTGAATGTCAAATAGTATGCAAACACAATTTTATGCATATAGAAACTTAAAGGTGAAACCATATTGCTTTAACACAAGAATTGGCTGCTGCTTTCTTTGTTTGTTAGACATTGAAAGATACTGAAGATGCTTTGGTGGAATTCCGAGAAAAAGAAGCTAATGGTATAACAGCAAAAATCATCCCTGCTGCCCAAGAATGCATCTCAAAACTTCGTAATGAGTTGGACACAAAGATGTCTGATGATCTTCATACATCTACCATATTGAATGCCGCTCTTCAGGAAGCCTTGAGATATATGAATGGTTTGTTAAACTTGCTCAAGGTTAGAGACCACTAATGGCTTTAAAAACCTCTGCATGAGTTTGTGTGCATTTATGTTGGTGGTGCTCAAAGTTTGTTTCTTGCAAATTATTGCCAGAAAAAGCAGCAGAAAAAACAGCAATTATCAGCTGTACAGTCCCTTATCGAGTTAGAGAGAGAAGTAAGGGGAGTTCTCGACATCCTTGGACTGCTGTTGAGTAAAACTTACTCTGAGGTGATATATCAATCGTTTTGTTGATTGTCTCTTGTTATTACCAGACTTGTTAACTAGCATGTTTTGTTTGGTAGGTGTTGCTTCAATTCAAAGATAAAGCATTGAAAAGAGCTGGGTTGACTGAAGATGATGTCTTGCATTCAATTGAAGAAAGAACACAAGCAAGGAAAAACAAAGAGTTTTCAAGAAGTGATCACATTAGGGCTGATTTGGCTGCCAAGGGGATTGCTTTGATGGATTTGGGGAAAGAAACAGTCTGGAGGCCTTGTGTGCCAATTCAACAAGAAAAGCCTGCTGTTTCTGTAGCTCAACATGATGAGCTAGGTGCCCCAACTCAACCCGACATACCTGCTGCCTCTGCTGAACAAGTTCATCCTTCCGAGTCAGCCGATAAGGTGCAGCAGGTTAGTCCTGGTTCTAGTTGACAGTGGATAGACCATTCTAGATGCGATACCCTTTTTTGTATTTTTAACTTAAAGTAAGTGCTACATAAAAAACTATAGAAGAAGAGGTCACACAAATGTAGCATTAAGGCAATTGGGATTCTATCCCGTTTTGCAATTTAAAGCAAGACAGTGGACTACGTGTTCCATGGTCCTAGCGTATCTATGAATTCAAATGTTGCAATTACATTTCTTCCATAGCACCTTATTTCTGAAGTTATGCGGGACCTTGTTGGCTGGTTTTTGGTTCTCATTTATTTCGCCATTTCTTTTACCCGAAATCTAATTAGTTAGCTGTGGTGAAGGGCTAAAATCTTGGCAGAAGTTTTACTCTTGGAGGATGTTAATGCTATTTTTCTAAGGGCAGCATCATTGTACGTCATTCAATAATTGTTAATTAGACTGTGAACCAAATCTCTGCAAAGTTGGGTTACTTAAGCCAGATAATATACGAAATCACTACTGGGTCTGTTTCTTAATTTCTCGAGTGAAAATTCCTGAATTTTATAATATTATTGAGTTTCTTTACGAAATATTGAATTTTGATGAAAATCTAGGAGTTAAGCAAGTTAAGATAAAACGCATTAAAGAAGTAATAGCTAAAACTCTAATATATGTATATAAACACAAGAGGAAAACTAGGATCTTGCAAAAAGCACTACTGCGTGAAACCAGGATATGTAAAATTCTGAAACCCGATGAAGAATAACAAAAAAAGAAATGAGAAAAGAAAGTAGCTGACAAATTTCGTTAGTTTGTAATCTTATTACCACATGATACTAGTTTTCCTTTTCCATTATTTTATAGTATAATTCTGCAAAAGAATTATACTATATTTCTTTTCATAAGCATTGGAATTAGAAAGTTACTCGAAATTGGGGGCCTTTTGTTATCATATTATTAGATGACTTTGACGTCCTTCTTCTTGGATTTTTGTTCCACTCGACTGATATAGAGATGTACACCATCACGAACAGAAAATATTGGGAAATAAGTTTCTTTAACATACGAAACCTTCGGCATGACTGCAGGTATGGCCTTGTAACATCTTGTCATATTTATGCTATTGTAGATTGGCATGATTGACAGTGAGGATCTGGCATGAGATTCAAATTTTTTATTCTTTAGGTTTCTTAATTTATGATAGATTTATTCTTGAACATAGGGTTTTCACCTAATCTTGATATTTTTATTTATTCTAAATTTATAGATTTATAGTTTGTAAGTTAAAAATAAACTTTTGCTAGTGATATTTCATGTTGGGCATTAGATTGTGAGACCTATGTTAAAACTCGGTCACTATAAAGCAATGATCAAATCATCTTTGTGAGGGAAAAGTTTAGACATCATTGGATGCTTTTTAGGCTTCACGAGTGATATGTTTAGGTACTGAAAGAATTAGTCCTTGGCATATTGGCAAATTGTTTTTATCTAAATGATTGTCCCAGTGAATGAACCTGAGAGCTTAAGATCTCTCTCTGTGTCTGGAGTAAAGCTACATGGATATTAAAAGATAAGACTATGTAGGATTGGTTGTTCTTCTGATGTTAATGATGAGATTACATTGTTTTTTTTACCTTGAGCATTCAAAAAGCTAACTACTATTGCTGCTTGCAGGCCTGAGGATCTGCGAGGGCCTTTTGGGAATTTGGTACTCTTAAGGACATCTATTTGCCCCGAGATTACTACACAGGGTGAGTATAGACTTAGTTCTTTATATGCTTATGATGTCACTTGAATAAAGGCTTTCCAATTTTACATTTTTTGGTCTATTTTAGTAAGAAACAAGTAGCCCCCTTTGTTTTCTTCAATGTGACGAGGGCCATTTTTTTTTTTAATAAACTTCAATTGCTTTAAATAAGAATATAGTACTTATTATGCTTTCTTGCATACTTTTACAACCCCTTTCACTGCAATTCCACAATAATTTTTTTTTTTTAAAAAGGAGAATGGTGCAAATTCTGACATCACCACAGCCCACTTGCTTCTCTCGCTCCTTGCTCGCGAGTGGCATACCAAAAAAAAAATTAAAAACAAAGTAGATTCCATTTGGGGTGTGCAATGTCCTTCCCCATAATCTATTTACAAAAGCCCCCTGCCCGATTTATTGAAACGGGTCGCTAATTTTTGTGGTTTTTTTTGGGTTTGGTTTACTATTGGCAAAAGAAAAGTGTGGTGTATAACATATTCGGGTATTTATGGAGTTTCAGTGATTTCAAAACTATTGTAAAATTTGTAATACCATTTGTGAACTCAAGATGTACAAATTGTCTCCATGGGATCTCCCAAGTACTCAATCTCTTATCTCTATTTATCTATTTTTTCATATTAATCAGCATTTTGTTCACAATTTTTTCCTGATAATTGGTTAAATAGATTGATCTCTTTTTATTCCCCCCCACAATTATTGGAGAATATGATAGTATAAGCAAATCCGCATCAACTATGTGTTTGTTAAAAGCAAAAATTTTATCTTTCATTCTTCTTTATTTGTTCATTTTCTGTGTGTTCTTTCTCTTCAGATAAATCTTGCTTGAAAGTAAGGATGTTGTGTGGTATTTCTTCTGCCCATGAGAGGAAGTATTCAAGTTATGAAAGAATGAACTGCAGAACTGAATCTAGATATTGGAAAACCACAGAAAAAGAGCTCAAGGTACAAAAGGAGACTGCCTAAGCAGATTTTGGGATATCTTCAGTGCTGATGATGGTTTGGTCTCCGATGGATTATCATGGACTGAAGGCGTTTTAAAAGGTCTGGTATTTTAATTCTACTTGAAATTTTGCCTGTTATCCTGCTATTCTCTTGTGACATTGGTCCTTTTGGAATTATATTGTTTTTTTATTTTTTTCTCTGTTTTTCACAGTGTCAGTTCTTATTCTAACGCACGCACTGACCCCTCTTCTGCCTTTCTGCTCTGCTCCACTCTCATGTTCTTCTGGAAAATTCTCCCCTCCTTCCTATGAAAATATTATGTTTTATTGTATTAATAGAGACTACTGAATTGTTGTTGGAATTAGAAAGTTATTCGAAATTGGGGGCATTTTGTTATCATATTATTGTATGGTTTTGACATCCTTCTTCTTGGATTTTTGTTCCACCCGACTGATATATAGATGTACACCATCTCAAATAGAAAATATTGGGAAAGAAGGTTCTTTAACATACGAAACCTTCGCCGTGATTGCAGGTATGGCCTTATAACATCTTGTCATATCTATGCTATTCTAGATTGGCATGATTGACAGCGATGATCTGGCATGAGAACCAAGAAGAGATAGTGATCTAGTTGTAGGTGTTCATTTTGCATCTCTGTCTTGGTTTAAGATGTGTAATAGGAATAGGGAGGTTTAGACTGACTGTGTCTTAGGATAGAAAATTCGGGATCGAACTACTTTTAATGACATTACAGACAATCATAGCTCTCATTTTGTGGAATGAATGGGTCTTTGCATTGTGATTGAAGTTGTCTAATTCCCCATATCTGACTGTCTCATGCCCCGGGTGGCAAATTTGTTACATGAATATCTGTATTTAGATTCACTGGATGACAGCTTGTGTACTGTGTCGGTATCCTACAACGTCAAAGCTGCTAATCTGTCAATTGGCAGGAAAAATAAGGCGGCAAGGAATCGTGTAATGTTTAAAAATGAATGAATTTCCCCGTCGGACCTTGGCTACTTGACAAGGGTATGGATGCAGCTATGATACGTACCTGACAAATGAGCTTACCAATCGTTCTTAAAATAGGGTATCAAGCTTTAGCTTGTCTTCTTAATAAAGTTCTATTGATTAGGACCAAGTATTTTGGGAACAAAAGGATATAGTTTGGCGTATTTTCATTCAGATCTTTGGTACATACACGTCCGTGCCTTAAAAGTCGATGGTTTTTTTTTGCATTTTGGTATATTCTTTGTCTAGGCGTGGATAATGACATTTTTGCTCCAATTTGGTCTTGTAAAAATAAAGGAATTATCCCGTGTAATGGAATTTAATTGTGTTAATATGGTTCCTCAAGGAGATCAAATTTTTGGTGTGTGTGTGTGTGTGTGTGTGGTGGGCAACACTGCATAAAAAATCTCATCGTGCTTGTCCTTTCAGGAGTTATGATCATCACTATCACCAGTAGGGCAATTCATGCCTCTCATCCAAGTCAATTACATCCATAATTATTTTGTGTCATCATCATCGTCGGAAAAGTTTCTAGATGAAAAGAGTTAATCTAGGCAATTATTCTAACTGCTTCTAGGAACCAATTGATGATGTGACCATTTCAACTTTCCACTGATTTCCAGGCTCTTTGCATGGAGATGATTGTTCTGTTGCCGTCCACTGAAAATTATAGCCAGACACATAAAACCATTGTCCTGAATTGCTGAATCTAAAGAATACCCCTAGAAGCTAGAACCCCCATACTCAAGAGCACGCTAGGCCTCTTGCCTTGATGAGGTGCCCTTTTCTATAAGGTCTCTTCTGCTGAAAATTAGTTATCTATTGAAATGTTGCAGTCGGCCACAGTTTTGTTTTACTTCCGTTTTGCTGGGAAAAGGAACAACTTCGACTTCGGAACTGAAATGATTCAAAATGTAGAAAATATTGAATCCAATATACTCCTTCCGTCCTATTAAAATTGACATATTTACTATTTTTGTCTGGCTTATTAAAAATGACACTTTCTTTTTTTATTTTAGTAATTATATGATTCTTTGATTTTCAATTTTACCCTTTAAATGTGATCATTTACACAAATCTCCAAAACCAAAATTTTTATATACTAACAGTTCTTTACAACTACTTAAATGCTTTATTTCAAATTTTTAATGATTTTAAAGGCAAATTCCACCAATTCCTCCATTAGTTAAAAGACATAGTCACCTATTGTTGCTTTCTGATGAATTCTTGGAAATTCAAAGAACTCTTCATGTCGTGCCATTCAAAGAGCCTTAAAATTCTCCATCACCATTATTTTGCCTTTGCCGCATGATGGTTCCAGAAACCTCTCTAAAGCCCTTAAAGGCAATACATAACTCACAAATCTTCGCATTAGCCTTCCAATAAAAGCTCTCTGATTTCAACGATTAACAATACAACAATTGAGCCATCAACAATTTCATTTCAACCATCAACAATACAACAATTTCCATACACTAAAATTGACAGCCACCACCATTTTTTGCATTTGGGCCATTGATGAAAAATTTTGATCAATCCATTCGATTCATAGTGGATTTCAAGTATTGAAAAACTACTCCATAAGACATTTATGGATCTGCACCTCTATGATCATCTTGTAAAAGACATTTCAAATTTAAAAGTAGAGAAAGGTGATAGACTGAGAAGCATATTAGAGGGTGCTGCAATTTTTTTCAAGAAAACTGAGAAAAAAATGGAGAGAAAGACAGAAAGAGACAGAAATACTAAGACTAAATTTGGGTAAGAATTGGAGTCAAAATGAATTCCATCGTATATTCAAACAAAATTCAAAGTATCCAAAGCATAGATTTATACATTTAACAAACCAACTTCTGGCCTCTTCAATGATTGAATATTCATAGAGGCAAATAAAACAAAAAGAGGCCATGAAAATATATTTGGATACATATGGCAACACAAAACAACTGATACAACCACGAAAACAAAGGGTGCACCAAAAATCCAAGATCAAATCTCAGCCCAATTACACTTGCTGCAAGTGATAAATTGCATTCTTCACTACACCAGCATCACAATTAAGTTGGAGTGGCAAATTTCCATTTCTTTCTAAGGTGCTCTTGCTCAAGTGTGGCACTTTATAATGATTTCCTCCATTATTTTTTATGATCTCCACCATACAAGATTGTAAGCTTAAGAAGGCATGATTAAGACAATTGGCAGATAAATCATCAAATGCACTCTCAACAGCAAAAACTAACTCATCAATTGTTCTTAGAGCTTCTTGGTACTACAATGACTGAATTGCTCTAAAAATTCCAAAATCTTACACATTAAGATCAGGGCTATTTGGAGGCTGAAAAAACAACCGAATATCAAAACCACCTTCTTTTGAAGCTTCAATAAATATCTGATCTTCAACAGCTATGTGAGGCTTTGCATTATCTTGTTGGATGAAGATGGTTTCTGATGAAGAATCTAGCCATTTTGATCGTATAGCTAGCGGTACCTTCTCAATTAAAAATGCCCTTGTGATCTCTTTAATCACAGATAAAATTGGTTTTGTTTCTCATGTTCTGCTATTCGATTTTTGCTACTGCATTTTGCTGGTTCTTTATATATAAAAGGTAAAACTCCTATCTTCCCTGAGAATGTTTCTTCACCATTGGAATCAAATCTTGGACGTGCTACAATAGCCAAAAACATTACCTTAGTAATGAATCGTTTACTTTTGCAAGTACGAAAAGGGTATTACTTTTGCAAGTACGAAAAGGGTATTCTTCATCTTGTAAGAGGTAATGCCTCTCAGTTTCTTTTGTTAGATAAAACCATTTTTCATCGATGTAAACAAAATCAAACATATCAATGAACATTGGGTTTGAATCAATTGAACCTGGCTCAATCATTGATAGGCAAGACTATAATCTTGCTTTCCTGTTTCTGTCTGTTAATGTAGGCTTTATAGCATTGGTATGAGGCCTTACTAACCCTTCTTTCATTCGTCTAAATATAGTGGATTTTGACACACCCAAAGCTGTAGCCAAAGAACGAATATCTGTGCGGCATCGAAGAGGTATTTCTTGAATTTGGTTTGGATTAACTTGGATTTGTTTCCATCTTGTAGAAGGCCTTCTTTTGTGAAATTTAATCTTTCTTCCATGCTCTATACAAACTTTTGCTGCCCTCCATATACGAATCACAGTGCTATATGAAACACAAAATACAGTTGTAGCTTCTAAAATTGATCCCTTTTTGGTGCGTCCATGTTGGCTCTACTTCAGTATAAACTCAGCAATTTCTTGTTTTTGAGAATCACTTAAAAACTTCTTTTGACGGTCATGGTTTGTAATGGATGAAGAACTCATTTTTTCATGTAATCTGATAACCTACTACTAATGGAAGAAGGAAAACAAGAAGCGGAGTAGTATCAAAGAAGAAGAAAAAAGCAGAGTACTCGGTACTAGGAAAGTTGGAGTTTTACAGTTCGTTTTGACATTAAGGTTACTGGTAATCGGATTGAAGAGGGAATGGAAAAGAACGTGATGAAATTCATAGTGAAGAATTAAGGGTGACCTAGGATCTGATGATTCAACTATCAATCACACACGGTCAATTTTAATGGGATGGAGGGAGTAATTTTTCTTCCAATTTAATGGGTGCTAATACAACCACGAGTTTCTCTCATTTATTAAAGGTCGAAGGCCAAGCGTGTCAAAACATGAAATGGGAAGAATAGGAAATACTGCGTGATGCCTTTGCTGATGATAGCAGAAGCAGGTACCTGAAGCAGTCATCTAGAAGAGAAATCATTGCTTCATTATATCTCTTTACTTTTCCTTGCAGCTGGACATCAGCCATCCAACAGGCTTAATCTGCAGGAAGGAAACCAATAAATGGATTTATGAACCATCTCTAAATCCATGTCCATGAACATACCTTTTAAACAAATGGCAAATACTGGATCCATATGCATGCAATGCAACTAACTGCTAAAAGGATCAACCTGTTATACAAAATCATAAAACTTCAGGATCTATTCCCTCCATCTTAAACTCCAGACATGGTCATTTTTTCATGATGCAGCCAAAATTCAAGAATCTCCCACTACTCTTTGGCTACAAAATGACAGGAGTCTAATTAGTCTATAAGCAATGCTTATTTGCATTGATCCGAAAACACACTACTTACAAAATCTGAACTTACAGAAAAGCACCTCCCTTTTTTCCTCTACGACCTTGAACTCCCTCTGTAATTGCACCACTATAATCCAACTAGCATCAGAACACTTGCTCATAACACAGTTTGGGACTAAATTTTAGGAGGACATAACACCAGTATAATTATGATAGCGATACTATAATAAGTTCATGTAATACTTCTGTCATCCCGGGACATAACTGCCAAAACCATCAATACTTACCAAATTCCATTATAGCCATCAATGCCGCAAGACATGGGAGCAGCATTGCACTAAATAAGTCAATGGTAGGCCTCCAGTATTTATCTTCTTATTATTAGAAGGGATTCTGGCAAGCAATTTGAATTAATGATGATTCCAGGGAACATATACTTTTTCCACCAAAATTGAACAAAGTTTGAGTACAACATGAATGATGTTCTACTCTATCCAAAGTCAAGACCAATAGAAAATGACAATCTGTCTGTCTGTCTCTTCCTCCCAGGAGGTATCTCTCCCTCACTCCATTTTTAAACATGTAACATATTACAAAGACACTTAAAGCATTATCCAATTCAGTACCCCATTCAGACTCCAACAGAAATAATAAAAACCCCTACATAATTCATAGAACTTGGTCTAATTTTTACTAGGAACTGAAAAAAAGAGACCATACGTGTCATATAAATTCCAACTTGTCAAAAAAGATGATTGTCCAAAGGAGTTCATTAGACACTAGCCGAGAGATATGCCAACAATTCCTTCTTCCCCTACAAAAGAAGGAATCAAAGAAAAGTACGACATTGATTGGTTTGTGTCTTTCTGTGTAAGTGTGCTTGGGACATCAACTTTGTGGTGCCTGTCTTTCTGATGGTCTGAGGTTCAACATTAAAATTCATACACACATGAAACAATACTGAAATCACATCCATGGGGAGAGAGAGAGAGAGAGAGCAGTCCGTTAAGAATTCAGATCCCATTTATTATTTCAAAGCTTTGTATAAGGAGATAAGTCAGGATGGAAAAGTTGTTGACATAGACAACTTTATTTAAGCAGAGTAATTCAGATTCCACACTCTAGACAACAATCGGTTAATTGGAAAAATGAATCCCACTAACTCAGGTCAAATGAAGCACATCTAAAGAATGCACTCTGTACTTGACCAAAATAGCTTGTCTCCAGAGCATTTTAGGCAAAAGTTTTAAGGGTTTCAGATAACATTTTCCCCTTAGTGTTGTCTTATCATTTGGTTTGAATATAAACAAGAATTGATTAGTTGCAAAAAAATCTATTAGGAAACCAAAAATGCTAAGCGACATTTCCTCCATTCCAGAAAGGAAGAAAATAGTCTAAATTTCATTCATGCATAAGCCTGTATGACTTCCAGTCTAACCACAAGACAAAACAAACATGCAAAAAAGTCACCAAAATTTCTAAAAGCCACTACAGCACACTCATAAGTCCAATTCTTTACAATTAAGCAAGGATTAACCAAACACATAAATACAAAACTGGAAATTGAACACTCTTCACTTACTAGAGCAACTCCCACATTGATTAAAAAAATTACAACTTAGCATAGCTATGCTCTCATCTTCCCACAGTTTCATCCATTAGAAGTATGCAGAAAGACAAGCCCAGAGTGCAAGACACACAAAAAAAAAAAAAAAGAAAGAAAGAAAAGAAAAGGCAACAAATATGAAACCACCAATAAACCAAACTGAACATACAATAACAATCCAGAAAGTAACAAAAACCCCAGTGTGCACAAACAAGTTCCAAATTGAAGAAACAGGTGACTTACATAATCAAGGCAACCTCCCAGCTCGAAAAGTGGCAAACTTTGACACCTCCGAATATGAATACTCAATCCCATTCTCCTTCAAGAAACCTTCAATCATCTCCTTGACTTTTTCAGTCTCCGAGCTCTCACACTCTATCTCATAGCAAGTCCCAAAATCATAGATCGTCTCATCCACCTCTAACTTCACCTCATTCCATTCGTACACATTCCTCACATTCTTAAATCCGCCCAAACCCACAAATACCTTAACACAAAATTCCTCTTTCGCTCTCCGCAGCACTCTCGAATTGGCATCTGCTAACTTCTTGGGGTCCTCCAAACATTCGTATCCTAAAGCTGAGTCTATTGCTTCCTCGTCCCCCTCAACTCGGCTAACGCCATCAACAATTACAGCTTTGGCTTTCAGGCAAGCAAAGCATTTTGCGGGCTCAGAATTTTCATA
Organism: Voacanga thouarsii; assembly: GCA_026120185.1. Taxonomy (NCBI): domain Eukaryota; kingdom Viridiplantae; phylum Streptophyta; class Magnoliopsida; order Gentianales; family Apocynaceae; genus Voacanga; species Voacanga thouarsii. Next base: position 1,005,337 of record JANUWF010001004.1, on the reverse strand, counting down.
GAATCGCAGACGGAGAGCTGCCCGGCGAGAACTCAGCTCCCCAGAGGCTCCGTCGAAGAAGGTGTTGCGCTGGTAGTGGGTTTGCCTATAGAACGGAGTGAGCAAAGTAAGCACTTTCTGATGTGCAGCCGAATCAAGTAATCTGAGCTTCACTTCAACCTCCATTGAGCTATTAAAAAAAGACCTCATTTTTATTGCGCAAGAATTGACAATTTTCCTAAAACGAAACAATTTGATGCAGCAATTCAATTCAAACACAGAAACGTGATTGGTAGTAGGATGATTCAATCGAAAACTTCAAGGAGAGAGGCCGATGAGATGGGACTTGGAGGATTGGTCATTGGAGGACCGGTCGAAGTGGCGGAGGAGGGAGGAGACAGCAGTGGCCGTAGAAGAAGGATTGGAAGTGTTAGCAGAAGCAGCGGCGCGTTTGCGGGCTTCTTCGAGTTCTTCTCCATTGTCGACTTTGACTTCGATCTTGGTAGCCTTTCTCCTCGGCATCTCTTCTCGCAAAGGAGACGCGCACTGAATCAATTCCAACGTCTCTCACTTTCCGTGCGTCTTTGCTCTTACAGGCTGTTGCTTTAGATCATGAGGAAATATGCCGAAGCCCAAATAATGAAAAGCCCAGGTTATAGAGGGAGAAAGCCCAGATTATAGTAGGAGACAATGTAATTGGATTGTATTTATTGTTTTTTTTTTTGGTTTGTTTTTTGGGGAAAATTAACCTAATTGGTTATAAAATTTGAGAGTTATAATTTCTTAACTTATTAAGTAGTCTCAAACTTTATTTTTTGGTACAAATAATAGTAAGTTTAAATGTCTTGATTTTTGAGAGAATCAATTTATTTACCTATTCTACCTTTAAAAATAATTACATTTGATAAAAGTGACTTCTCCTTATCAAATTATTTAATAGGTTATAATTTTATTAGGAATTATAACGGTACAAAAAAAGTCATTATGCAATGGACAACTAATGGAAGAAGTCATTAGGGACTTAGATCTTGTTCAGTTATTAAATAAAAATATTAAATATTTATGATTAAATAAATTTTGTAAATAATTTGTTAGTTGAAAATTCTCCAACAAAAATTGCTCTTAATAAAATGATTTGAAGAATATATTTTTTTTAAGTACCGTAAAAATTTTATCCTACTATTTATAGAGTATATATATCTAAATAAAATAAATAGCAATTGAGACTCTGTTTTTATAAACTTATCGGTTGCTATCACTAACCTAATTATATAATCCAAAAAACCTTCAAAATAGAATAAAAAAGGATGAGCAAAAGTTTCCTTAATAATAAAAAAAATAACAAATCAACTGGTGTTTGTTTGCATTCGAATGACAACTTAATCAATTGGACTAATTAGTATAGTATAAAGAGATTTATCTAATAATCAAAAGAACAAACTTTAGTTTTGTTAAATTTGAGTTACATGACTAGAGAATTGTCACTTCAACAACAAACTATACAAGTTCTATCTACCAAAAATGAGAAACAAAAACAAGGAACAATCCTACCACAATTACATGTAATATTATGCACACATTGAGTACGAATAACTTTGATGACAAAAAATACTTAAATCTAGGTACTTCAAAACTAAAAATAATAAATCTTTTTTTAGCACGACATTTGGTATGCCAAAGAATTCCTTTTGTATTTATTGTCCGGAATATTCTTTTAATTTTGCAAAAGAAAGATGTTACCATAAACTTTCTAAATTACAAACTACCTACTGAAATTTTTGGTGCAATTTTAACCTTCAATATAAGTAGGGATGCATGCCTTATTCAATCTTAATTGAGGAAATGCCAATAGTTATTTTTACTGTTGAATCATTCTACTCGATAAAACCATTAGTCTTCTCTGACAAGCAAGGTAAGAACATTGCTTGAACTCCATGTTTTGATAACATTGTCACTTAAAGATCCTAGAGTAATAGCAAACACCACATTAGACCCACCTGCATTAGGAACTCCAACCAACAAAACTCCTTCCATGTTGAGAGAGAGAGAAAAAGAGAGAACATATTGGGATTCCAAATGCCTCATCCATCTTAGACATGTTATAACTTATTCCAACATGGCATCTCTATTTCCTAACAATACTTTAACAACTGCTTGACTCGTTTTATCCTCTTCCCGTACCCACTATTCACAAAATAAATTTGTGAGATCATTTCAAATATCTTGAGAGGGAGAAAGAAAAAGATTTTGCATAAATAATGCAAAGGCAAAATTCTAACCGGTATTTGAAAAAAATCACCACCAAATAACAATAAGAAAACTGTGTAATTTAAGCACCCATTTCTAAGTAGTGGAAAAGCTAAGCAATGCAAAAACCTTCTTTGACTTTAAAAAGTTATCCGTGGCTCGAATATTTAATAGTTTTGCATGGGTTATATTGTTTTGTTGTCACTAGTAAAAACCGTAGAAATCAGTTTATCATACATTTATTAATAGTAGCACATAATGACATATTAAAACCAAGAATTATTAACACATAGTAGAATAATTAGGACAACAAGCTCAGCTAGTGTATTGCAAATAATATTATTCAAAATTAGAAACAAATAAAGAATGCTACTGGGTGGTGAAGATAACAAAACTAGTATCAATCAATTTTATAATATATTATTAAATAACATATAATAATATTGTTATTTTGCTTTTCTCTTGTTCTTTTTGCAATCATGTGGTAATAAGATTACTTCATTGTAGTCATATCTAATGAATAAAAATCTAGCACCAATATGCATCTCTCTTTATGCTTGATAAAAAGGTAAAAAATTTATACTAGTTTAGAAAAATTAAAATACAATTAATGGTTGAAACTAAATTAAACATGTTGGGGATATGCCCTAGAGTCAATTTGTACTTATACTATTGTTATTATGTTTTATATAATAATATGAGGCTTTCCTTTCCATGAATAGTGAGTTTTGTTTTGTTGGTCATCAAGTACGTGACTTGATAGTAAAACCCTACAATGAATACAATGACTATTCTAAAACTGTCCCTGATCGATTGTTATTATTGGAATAATAATAAATTAAGATTAGTATATTTATGACTTGATGGCTATGTTTTACTGGCCATGGATATTTGTGATATCGAGTCAAGACATAAATAAATGTTAGAGAACATTATATTGGACATGACCCACTGTGAGAGTATTTCATGGAATACGTCATAAATACTTTCTAACCATAATAATATTGAAAGTCTTTCGACCTAAATTCATCATAGTTTCCTACTTGATAAATTCTATATTTTGACATTGTCTAAAGTTGTTTTTAACCAGATAATAAATTAGACTACTGTTGGATATAGAATAAATCAAGGAGAGGAATATGATTGATTGTGAAGGAATTTGTCCCTCTCAGTTATGGGAGAGATATTCATGGGCCCCTTGATAAGTTAGATTGTTAAAAATGCATGGTCGTGCTCAAATATATCAATCTAAGATACTGATATCATTTGTTTGAACAGTTTACTATGAAATCAAGAAATAATTGATTAAGCTTAATAAGGATGACATGCTCCGTGTCTTATACTTAATCTGGATATCGTGTGACAAAAGGACTAAATACAAAATTATGGTTTGGTTCAAAGAGATCACCGATCTTCATTTAACCTGGATAGTTATAATGTTTTGCCAGAAATCGCTTATAACTTGTGGGCCATTTAAATATGATTTAGGCACACTGCCAGTGTTAAATGAACCTATAGGGTCACACAATAAGCGAACTTGTTAGGTTATTTTTCTGGTGACCAGGTTCGATGAATCTGGAAATATGTCTAAGTTAATCGTACTTAGAAAATTTACCAGATACAATGAATTTGGAAATATGTCCACATTCAATGTATCTGGATGATGTCCAGATTATAAGAATCTGACTCGGTAAATTAATTAGTTAAATTACCGAGATAATGGCAGAATCTTATCATATCAGTTTTAATTTAATTTGAATTTAAATTAGAATATGATAAGATATTATTAGGGTTGGACTCTAAGAGGTTCGGGGGTTTTTAAGAAAACCCTAGCCGTCTTTTCAATAGTCAAATTTTTCGGTTGAGAACATTCGTGCCATTCTCTACCAGAAAAGGAAAAAAAAAAAAAAACCATCTCAAACCCTAGGCGCTAGCACTCCCCGGGTATCGAGTGAGTTCGCGGTGTGTATCCGATAGAGGACGTTCGCATACTGCAGCGTCTGGTGATTGTTCGGGTTGAACGTACAACAACGCAATCAGAATTGAAGGATTTCGATTACAGCAACCAAAAGTAATTCTTAAACCTTAGATCTTCTTAATCGTTTACTTGGGTCCTCGGGAGGGATTCGTGGATGTTTTCCGCGTTTAGGAGTCCACGAATTCTAACAAAACAAACATACATTAATAAAATAAAATATTATTTTAAATTAATAATTAATGGTTAATGGTTTTAATATACAATAATATAAATTATATAATAATTTACCATTAATATTGAATATATAATATTGTAATATTATATTAATTAATATAATGTTATTAATTATAATATTAATAATGGTTAATGTTGGTAATTTAATGGTTTTATTATATAATTTTATTTTATCATTAATGGGGTTTTCGTTATTTTATTCTCATTGCCATTAATAAAATTTTATTTTATTTTTAATTTACAATAAAATTAAAATTTTTTTAATAATATTAATGGATGAAACTTGTAAAACAAATATACATTTCAAGAAAGATTTCCAAATTGTAAAGTGTTTCAGAAGTTGCTTAAATAAAATATTCTTGCTTCCATAAAATTTAATTGTTTTCTTATTTTTTGTTATCTACCTTGTTGGATAGTTTGACTTACACTTTTTCTCCCTTCATTTTGATGTTTGATCTCAGAGGAAGACCTTTGCTTCTTTTCTAAGGAATTTCAAGGAACGACACTTTGAATTGTTACGCATTAATACTTAAGTTATTTTGCGTGGAAGTTCTTCCCGTTGTTTTAAAAGAAACGTTTCAATTCATCTATGTCAACCAATATAAACCAAACCTAAACAAAACAAATCTAATCCTATAAAAACTTCCTACAAACCTACATCAACTACTATTTTCAACTTTTTTCCATTTTAGCAACTTGGAGCACTGACTTAGCTTTAGGTGCATTTCCATCGTTATTAGAAATGTTGATTTTGTCCTGGCTTGATCCATTTGCTACATGTGACCTTTCTGGTGGAGCTTTTGTTAGAACCTCATTGGTAATGCTTGCTTGAGTCCCAGATGCCTTGTTAGAAAGCACAATTATATGTGGGCACGAGAACAATATGAAGCCAAAATCAGAAAAGAGATGGCAATTGATATATATTCTTTTTCAAGACAAAATGTAAGATTTCATAGTAGACTTCCGAAATCATAAAAGAAAATTGCAATTGGTTTAAAAAGTGATGCCAGAATATATGTAGCAAATTCAGAAATCGATAAAGAAAACCGGTAGCTCAAACTCTCAACTTTGTACAACTTAAAAATTAAAACTTGAAAGCCTTGCAAAAACCCAGATGGAAGTAGCTCGAACCAACAAAAAATAAATATTTATATCGTATCGGAATGAATGCTTTTTATAAATAACAACTTGGGCAGTAGGAAAATATTGAATAAACAAGGAAGCAAAGGAAACAACAGCTTCTTGTTAAGTGTCTCAGAGTTTAGAAGATTAAGTTTTGAACGTCGTCGAGGGATTGAGATTTAGGAAGACCAAACCTCAATTATGTAACTTTCAGATTTAAACTGATCTTGTTCTCCTTGGATACAGTTGTAACACTAGAACTTTCCACTGAAGAGTTGTCAGACAACCCCAGGTAATTACTTTCCGTTAGCCTAAGCCACTTTTAGAGATACAGTCATCAGTTGTTGAAGAAGCCATCATAGAAACACTTCCTGGTCCTTCTCCTTCAATTCCAGTAGTGGAGGTTGTTGAAAATGGCAACTTTGGGAATTAATAATTTTTAAGTCATGATTAGTTAGCCTAAAACAATTAATGTGAATTGTTCTTGACATGTTATAGATTGTTTTGATTATAGTAGAAGCCATTTTTATGGTGGAAATCCATAATTAAATGTTGTTAAAGTTGAGTATTTAACCATTTGGGAACTCATGTTAGACATGAGTCCCACATGGAAAAAATTGAGGAGTGTGGAAGCCTTTATATACTAAAAGGCTTTTCTATAATCTTAATAGAAAAACCCAAGGTATGGAGGATGCCATACGCGCGCCGCCCGCCCGGCCTTGGGCCATGTTTTCACGTTCCTTTATTTTTATTTAGTCCAATTAACTCTAACTTGAAAAGGAAAAGAAAACATAAAATTTGGTAAGGAATTAGGATTTCCTAATTCCAAATTGGGTTTTAATTCTTCCTAAGACAAAATTAAAAGAGGGAATAGAACCGCCATTAGGGTTAACCATTTTTTCGTGCTTATGGCTTCCTGAGAGAAAATTCGCCTATTCCATTCTCTCTTCACGATCCATAATTTTTGGTTTATCGGGACCGGTGAATTAAGGGGATTTTCAAGGTCATCGCCGTTGGTATGCGTCGACAGCGATCTGAGATCGTCTTATCTTGCAAGGAGAGTCGTTGTACCCATCGCACCGGAGTGGGGCAAATAACTTCTTGAAGGCAAGCCAGTATTGGACTGATGATTCGGTCAGCAGTACAGTACGTTGCGGCGTAGCTTGTCCAGAGGAGTGCCGGCGCCTGGTACGTTCTGGTAGAACCGCGAGCAAGTCTCTCAGGTATACTACTGATTTGTCTATTGAGTTTGAATTCGATTTAGTTACGTTACGTTTGGGCTGTGTGGCCTTGTCGGCATTATTGATATTTGATAATTGCATTTGTTAGAGCCCTGGTCGAGTATAGACGGTGCTTGTTCAATTCAGTTGAGTTGCCTGTCTGTGCTTGTAGGTACTCTTTCTAACAGAGGTGACATCAGACTTAATAAATCTAGCTTGCCTTTTAATCTGCTCAAAAGGGTATAAAAATTGGGTCATAATTTTCATTAGCTAACAGCAATTCAACAATAAAAATGCTACTAATTAAACCTTTTGCACTAATGGAGAGGGGATACTACCAATCTACTTATCTGTCGTTATCATGCAATAGAAGGAATAAGGAGAAAAATTCCCTTAGGCTTCTACGACTAAATTATTCCTTTTCAAGACAGGTGCAAGATTCCATATAATAATATATAGACTTCTAAATCAGATAAAAGGAAAATTAAATATTCTTTTCCAAGACAAAATGCAATATTCCACAGTAGACTTCCGAAATCAGAAAAGAAAAATGCAATTGATTTAAAAAGACATGACAGATTATATGTAGCAAATTCAGAAATTGATAAAGAGAACTGGTAGAATACTAGCTCAGCTTTGTACACCTTAAAAATTGAAACTTGAAAGCCTTGCAACTTAAGAAGTAGGAAAATGTTGAAGAACAGATAAAACTTCACCACACCCTCAGCTAATCATGAAGAAGAGTTTAAACTTGAGAAATCCATGATATACGAAATTATGAGACCAAGAGAAAATGCAAACACAGAGAAAGAATCAAGTAAAATCAACATATACGGCAGTACCTTTGAGACATCACAATAAGAGAAAACCTCCACCCCTCCCCCCCCCCAAAAAAAGAAAAGACAAAAGGTTGAGAGTAAAAGTGGTAATTTTAAACCACTTCCATGAAGAAAGTATAGGATCTCAACAATTAACTTCTCCAAAAGCTAGCCAAAATGCATAGAATAGAGTAAAACTCAAAGAAAATATCACCATAATGTCAACCATAGACACATACTTGAAGTTAAACATCAATTGGCAGGGAGAGAAAATTTTATTATTACATAATGTGAATATTAACAGGCATCACACTCCCAACAGGCGAGAAAGAAAAATGTAGAAAACAGGAGGAGAGGGAGAGACACTTCAAACCAGTAGCATATAATAGTGGGACATAGACTTTTTGTTCAAGAACTTGTCAGTCTGTACTGACCTTTGAATTTCATTGCAGCATGCATGTACATCTTTTTTTGCTTTCTTGCAGTTCTTTGTATACGCTGCTTTTTTTTTTAGAGTTGCAGAATATTATAGATCAGAGTTTGCAATTAAAATATATATCTATCATCACTAAAGGAAAACGTGGCAATCAATATATAAGCTAAAAAAAAAAAAATTGTATCTCAATTGATTTGAAGCATTACCTTTAGTATTATAACCAATTAATATGAACTCTTCAACTCGGTCAATGCATAATTGGAATAGTGGTGATACTAAACAACAGAGTTGTGGATGATTGGTCAATGCATTTGATTGGTTGAGGAAAATTGGTTATTGTTGTTCTTGGGCTATTTAACCTTCTAGTTTTCTCCCATGTTCTCAACATAATCATCCAATCTTTCCTTATTTTTGGAAGAGAAAAATCTCAACAATGGAGTATTGGGCAAAGGAGCTAAGGAGAAAGTAGAAGAAAATAGATTTTTTAAAAAGAATCAGAAAGTAGGAGAAGTGGAATATTTGGCAAAAGATCTAAGAAGTTAGCAGACTCCTTAATAAATACAGTGCATTAAAAAAATGAGATTTCATTCCTTTAAATATCAATATAGGAATATAGAGGTCCTGTGGTTAATATTCTTATACAAATGAAACTTTACTAGTGTAAGGAAAAGACAGTCGCAGAAGTAGTAACAATTTGCCCAAGAAAAGGAAGGTGGTAGAAAAAATAATAAAGCATATATGCTAATTCCTGAATGATCACATGACTAACAATTTTTGGATCATAATAGGTGCAATCGACTTATTCTAATCAATTGAAAAATTGGTGTAATTCAATATTAGAAAATTGTGACACTACTGATAGTCATTGCAACCTTCAATTAACAGTAAGGTCAAGCAAGGTCCAAATAAAGCCAAGATCTCATAAAACCAAGGGCTTATACTTCTTAAAGAAAATCAATGGTAACAAAAAAATTTATATTTGATCCACGTACATGTTTTATTAGTCAGGTATAATCATGTTTAGATATATACTCCCACAATTAATATCACATTCAATTGAAAATGGATAGATATAAACATACCGTTCTTGATCCAGTCTTCAATTGGCCCTGATAGGGATTTACCAGTGAAGAACTGATGAAACACATTGGTCAACGGAATATTTGGGAATATTTTCCTTCATCTTGTTACTGAAATCATAATGCTAATACCTTAGACTAATGTCAATCATAAAAGGAATATCAAATTAAAACATATGTCAGACATAATCAATTCTATGCTTTGAAGTTTTTAGAATTTTGTATCACCAGTTTCGTTTTTATAGAATTTTTCGATAAAATTTGACATAATTGATATTATCTGATCCACTTTCCGTTTAGGAATTTATGGTATCTTTATCTGGTTGTAGCTTCATTCTTCCACCTTTTACTCTTCCTTTATCCCATTGATTAGTCTTGACGTTTGCTTTTTCACCTATGTTTTATCTTGCTAAATTCTTGATCATTAGGCTGCCTTGCCTCTCCTTGCCAAAATCAACGCAATTGTCATCACTGTTTTCTCAAGCCCCATTACATCTGCCAAAATCTGCAAATCACAAATCCAAATTTAAAAATGTGACAATTCAAAACTTCAAATAGTAAATCTCAGAACACTTACTCCTCTATTGGTGTTGGAGTTAGAAATTGTTTTGTTACTTTCCTAGAGAAAATATTCACATGTATTGTGATAGCCCTTTGAAAAACTTGGTCAACAATGTTTGTATGTGATGTTTGTATTTTGTGGCTCTGTAGATTATTACAAACAATTTTGAAGATTATCCTCAGCATCGCCTCAAGTTCTTTTCATTGCTTCGTGCTATAGCTACACACTGTTTTCGTGTTTTGATCAGGTTATCAAGTGAGGTTTGTGCTTTAGCACTTCCATTAGTTTTTCCGTATTACTTTTTCTTTCTAATTTTTTAATTTATTTATCTATTTGAACATTCTATAATTTCATCTACAACTTAACCTTGTGATGGATTCCATCATTTGTGCTTCCCGGCACACTGAATGACATATTGCTGCAATTGGACTTAAGCTTTTATTAGAGATGCTTAGAAATTTTCAGGTTTGCATTTATTTTTTCACTGAATTTACTTAATTACTCTTATTGGATGTAAGTTTCTCATGTTGGTATTTGCTTGGCAAGCATGCGAGTTTTGTAACCAGTTCTATTGAACATATTTTTTGGTGATTGAGTAAGAAATATTTGCTATTTTGACGGACACATTTCACACACCCAGGTTCAAGTTACATGGTTTTATGTTGCAACATTTGTTCTGCTTGGTAATATGCCTATTGTTAAAGATCCTACCGATTTTTATTGATCAGTTGTCGTAACAGTTTGTGGTGTATATCCAATTTTGATAGTCTCTTAGTCGACCCTCCTTAATTCATTTTCTAAATTTTCTCTTTAACTCTCTATTCTATCATTATTTCTCACCTCTTATTATTACAATTGTCATATTAGGAATTTTATTTGTATTTATGAAAAATTGAAGAGTTGCCTCCCTAAAAAAACTAATAGAACAAAAATAGAGGATTGCCTCTTGTTTTATTGTGCTTAGTTACTCAACATTCATTGCATTCTTATGAACACAAAATTTTAGATGCCTTATTGCCTTAAACATGAAAAAGATTTTTAAAAAATTAAAAATAAGTATCCCAATACAATATTAATAGGAATATAACAAATTCACAGTTGAACTATTGCTGATTACAAATTATAATCTTACAAAGAAAATTAATATATATAATGTAAGATACAGCTTGTAAAACTATATTTTGAATTTGAACTATACTTTAGAGTAAAAAGTAACTCATTCTCCAAGATTTATTGTGGTTGTCCTTGCTCCAAGTCCTGGGTAACTGATGACTGGGATGATTCTTTCATATTCTTGGAAAACAACCATGCTATGCGAGTAACGATGGGGATCAGGAAGAGCGAAGAACTATGGCTAAGTGTTTTCCGTCCTCTTCAGTTCTTGGTATTACATGATGAATCTTCATTAGTCAATGGCCTCCTATGACAGCTTCCACAACAGTAATGCTTATGGTGGCTAAGAGCCATAATCCATAAGCAAACCAAACAATATTCAATAGTAGTATTCTTCTCACGCTTGTAGCTCTCATCGACATCCATGACAATGGCAATGGCAACGACAAAGGCAAAAGTGCTAAGAAAAACAGAGATAGAATGTCAAGTGTGATAAGTAGAGATAGAATGTCAAGTGTGATAATAAGGGAAACAGAAAAAAGGGAGGAAATAGTTAAGAGTGAGTAGAGAGTAACAGCCAAAAGGGTATATATAGAATGGGATAAAGAAATCAAAACCCTCTTTGGAAAAGGAATATGAAGAGGCGGCACGGGCAACGCATCCCACTGTCACACCCGTCCTTCTTGAAGCTAGCATACTCTTTGCAAAAACTATTCTTTGTAAAGCCATAGGGAGAGATTGGTCTGGAATCCAACTACATATCAAACCTTTGTTTGGGTGGGAGGGGGGGGAGGGGGGAAGGAGAAAGGAGTTGAGAAGCGACACATTTGTTTATCCTGCATCTCATTGAATCCAGTGTACAACCCAAATGGGTATTGTCAATTTTCATCTGATTTGAGATGGTGTTCAAAGCATGCGTTATCAACCTGGTGTACAAGGAAGATGTTATGCAGAACTAAGAATGGTTTGAATCCCAGAAAAAAGGGTTGTCCAGTGTAGTTTTTAATGGATCAAAATACCTTGTTGTTCTGAGACTGTTTCAAGATTTCCACCAGAAATCACATCCCGTGATTTTCACTACTAGAAACTGGGCAATCAGCCACGAAAACTGGCGTAGGAGATCACCCACGAATCAGTCACGGATCAGCTATAAAAATTTTTAAAAAATTGTGAATATATTAATTAAAGATTTTCGTGGCTGATTCGTAGGAGATCAATCACGAAAAATATCTATGGCTAATTTGTGACTGACCACCTACGGATCAGCCACGAAAAATTTTAAAAAAATTGATTATATATTGATAAAAAAATTTTGTGGCTAATTCGTAGGTGCTCAACCACGAAAATATCTGTGGCTGATTCACCCATGAATTAGCCACGAAAATCTTTTTTCAATATATAATCAATATTTGATAAAAGATTTTCATGGCTGATTCTTGGGTAAATCAGTCACGGATATTTTCGTGGCTGATTACTTATGAATCAGACACAAAAATATTTTATCAATATATAATCAAATTTTTTTAATTTTTTGTGGCTGATTTGTAGGTGATTAGCCACGAAAATATCTGTGGCTGATTCACCCATGAATCAGCTACGAAAATCTTTTATCAATATACGAAATAGTCACGGACATTTTCGTGGCTGATCACCTACGAATCAGTTACGAAAATCTTTTATCAATATATAATTATTTTTTTTAATTGATTTGTGATTTATTCGTAGGTGATCAGCCACAAATCAGCCACGGATATTTTCCATGGTTGATTTCCTATGAATCAGTTACGAAATTTTTTTATCAATATATATTTATAAATATTTATATATAGATTAATATTTATTTACATATAACTATTTATATATAAATATATAAAAAATATTTTAAATATGAATATAAAAACAAATATTTTTAAATATATATAAATAAAAATGCATATTTATTTTATATGTTTTTATAAATATTTATCTATATAAATAAATATATTATATATATACATATGTATATAAATTATATATATATAGACACATTTAATAAAAATGGTAAAATAATTAACAATATATAAACTTTTAATTAATAAATATACAAAATAATTTATTATATTAAATAATATGGTTTCATAGTAAATTGAATATGATTGTTGTATTATGTAATAGTATTAATATTTAAAAAAATACAAAATGAATGTCAGGAATGGTTTAAATGAAAAAAAAAAGAAAAAGGAGATACGTCCAAACAATTTGGACTTAGTCCAATTGGTTAAGTCTCAACCTCTCATATGGGAGGTCATGGGTTCAACTCTCAAAGGATTCAAAACATTCTTCAATTAATTAGAAGGTTACGATCAAGTGTGCTTGATTCACGAATTGAGTTGTGGACCACACTAAATCCCTTATTCTATTTCCTTTTAGGAAATAGCTGGCAGGTTTAGCTACATTAGGAGTAGTACCCTTGCTTCGGATTCTTTACCCAAGGAATCCTAGCTTGGGGGTTCCTAGGCCATTTTCCAGTAGTGTTTGGATAACAAAAAATGAGAGAGTTCTGGCATGCAGTGCTATATTCATAATAAGACCATCAATTTTCACGTGGATGCCAAAGCTATAGTATCCTTCGAGATTAATGTAGAGTGGCTTCTGGGGAAGGAACCGCAAGTAGTGTTTGGATAACAAAAAATGAGAGAGTTCTGGCATGCAGTGCTATATTCATAATAAGACCATCAATTTTCACGTGGATGCCAAAGCTATAGTATCCTTCGTGATTAATGTAGAGTGGCTTCTGGGGAAGGAACCGCAAATTACAGTTGACATCTACATACTCGAAGCTAAATTTGTTCCTTCGAGTGTATAAATTTGTTCTTTTGAGTGTACTTCTAGTCAGGTAATTAGCACCATAATTATGAATCTACCAGAGGTTGTTTTTTTATCAAAAAACAAAAACGGAAAACCATTAACCTTTTGTAAGAAGATAGCTAGTATAGGAGCTGTTGAAAAAAATGTTGAACTACATGGCGTTGCTTGGAAAGAATTGTAATTGAGAATATCCAATAACAAGTCTAGTTGGTACTAATTGAGACTAGAAAACCAATTATGTAATAGCTGCGACCACCAACATGGTGGTCGGAGGTAAGTCCCTTCCAAGAACCGCCGACTTATAAGTTTGGAGGCTTACGAATTCCTTTGTGCTGGTGGAAACTAGTATAAGGTGACTTAATTAGACTTAATCTTTAGTGAGTCTAAGGGTGAATAGAATATTTCATAATATTTAGGTACTTGTAGTTACGAATGTCAATTTCTCTATTTAAATCGAGGATTCAGCTCGGCCCAACGCTATTGGAATGGGGATTCCTCGATTTAAGCGGGGACGGGACCGGAAGCGGGTTTCATTCCTCAGTCTGTCAACCGGAAGCAGGCTAAGAACGGAGATTGCATGATCCTCGCCCCGGTCCGACCCGACCCGCTATATATATATATATTATATATATTATATTATATTATATTATATTATATTATATTATATTATATTATATTATATTATATTATATTATATTATATTATATTATATTATATTATATTATATTATATTATATTATATTATATTATATTATATTATATTATATTATATTATATTATATTATATTATATTATATTATATACATATAGAGGTTGATTATATATGTTGGAATATATGCCCTCTAATTTATCTGATGTAATATTAAATAAAGAATTTATTTGTGCACGATTTTCATTCGGAAATGACCCATTGTATTTAAGTAAGTAATCCATATAAATGGTGGTCTTTCACAGTGAGGTATGGATTACGGGTTACTTAACACATAAATGTTTATTCTTAACCAATTGATGAGAATGAGAATCTCATCATGTATAGGTTATTGTGTTATGAATTTCAAATGGAGAATGGCTTATCTTTAGCCAGTGAGTAGTCCACTCATTTCATAGAATGAACGTATTTCGAATACGTAGAACAAGATTTGTAATAGTGGTTTCTAAATGTACTATTTAAAAGAATCAAAACTATTGCTGCTACAGCGTGGACTAATACTCTACTGCTTGAGTATAAGTTGGTAGTCTAACGAAACTAGAAGCATATACTTTGATATACTGTAGTTGAGGTTCTTTCGTAGAACCAATATACTTGTATGTTGGATATATGTGACTAGTTAGTTAATACAAACTTGTACAAGATAGCTTCTACGCTATATCGCCTTTTGTGACTGTTCAAATGATCTAATTATTCATGGTCATGGGGAACATGACTTGGATGTTTACTTTAGGGTAGCTCCCTTGAAAAGTGGAAACATTCTAAGAGTCGTGGATCATTGGATTAGAGGTCTAATGATGGTAGATATTTATTAGAGAGGTGTTAGTACACTTTTTCTCTCTAATTGTACGGCGATGCGTAGATGAGTATTTTAATCACTATACCTATAGGTCGAAAACTTTGCTAACGCAGCATTGTCCTTGGGGTCAATATTTTCTTATGGTGATATTATGAATTATTTAAACTATAAAATATAACTATTTATATAGTAAGGGTATTTTGGTCATTTTAGTAGCAAAGACGATGTGTCTTTTAATCCCTGGAATGACCCTTAAGTCATAAAAGATTTGGGTTAAGAATTGTCTATTTGGGCTTGTTAATTATTTATTGGGTTGTTTAATAAAGCCCAAAAAATAAATAATTGACATTTATTATTTATGGGTGTTCAAACCCAAGAATAAATAATTTTTCTAGTCTAATTGAACACAAATGGATACTCTCTCGGGTAATGATTCAAATGACTGGAAAAATGAATTGTAGTGCTCTTTCCTTTTGATTTGCACTAATGGAGCTTTTATTTTTTAAATCGAAGTGCTATATTTCTTTTTATGCACTAATGGAGCCTTTATTTTTTTAATCAAAGTGCTATTTGTTTTTAATCCACTAACGAAGCTTTTGATTTTTAAAATCAAAGTGCTATTCCTTTTTGTTATGTTCTAGTGGAGCTTTTGAGTTTTAAATAAAAAAAAGCCTTCCTTTTGTTATGATTAGTGGAGCTTTTGATTTTTAAAATCAAAGTGCTATTTCCTTTTGTTATGCTCTAGTGGAGCTTTTGAGTTTTAAATAAAAAAAAGCCTTCCTTTTGTTATGATTAGTAAAGCTTTTGATTTTTGAAATCAAATAGAAGAAAGGAATATAAGAGCACTTGGTTGTTCATTTCCCGTGGGAGAGCATTTTGGTGATTCATATGCAAGAGAGTTTGAAGTGATTCATTTTGCATGAGAACTCTTGGTAGTTTTATTTCCAAAGAGCTCTTGGTTGTAAGATCAAAGAGAAAGCTTTATTGAAGCTTTCACCAAATCTTATCAAAGCTCAATCTTCAAACTTTTACCAACTGTGCTACGGGTAATATTTCAGAAGATTAAAAGCTTCGCGTGAATGAGACACAGTAGACGTTTGTAAAGACGTGATCCACTAACCTCAAATATCCTTATACAGACATCTACACCAGTGCAAAGAGGACCATCTAATCAAATAGGTAAATTTTTTGTTATCCTAACATGCTTTTATTTTTATGATTTTTGCTATTTTAAGCCTTCAATATATACGTTATTTATGTATACATACCAATATAAATATATATATAATATATATATATATATACACTATATAAATTATAGTTAGATTATATGTATTATATATGATTATATATGCATATATAAGCAGATTATATATGTATATAAAATAAAATAAAAGAAAAAAGAAAAGAAAAAATATAAATTATCAATTTTACTATTACTAATTTAGTGATATAATAAATATGTAAACCATTGAAAACCACCACAAAAGTTTTTGAAATGATTAAAAAGTTTTAAATAAAAATATATTAGAGGCAAAAAAAATTTATAAAAAAAATATTTATAAATTTTTTGGGCTCAAACGAGTTCCCGTTTCCCTACTAGGTTGGGACCGGAGATTGTTTTGTCCCCAACAGGTCGGGGGCAGGGATCCCCGTCTTTTCCCATGGCAGGAACGGGCCGAGGATGGAAAAATGGGGTGGTATACAGGGGCGGTGCTGGAATTTCTAGTCACTAACCCGATTCGACCCTATTGCCATCCCTACTTATAGTAGTGTGATTATATTGAATTTAATCCAATCTAACTTTTTTACTTAGTAAAAAATAAATAAATAGACAAATAAATGAACTAGCTGTGGAACATCTTACTGCATAATTAAAAAATCAAGGGCTTACTTTTATTGAGTTTGTAAAAATAGTTTTAGTTTTGGGTTTAAAAATTATTTTGAATTTTGGAAAAAGAAAAAAAAAACATGTAGAGTTAAAGAACGTGTGAATTATTATAAGTAAGTAATATCTTTTATGCATAGTTTGATTGACACACATTGCTACGGAATCTAAATTTTGAAAAAGTAAATTCACTGTATATAATTTTAGTTAAATTACATTTATTTGTTTGGAAGGTTAAAAAATATTAAAAGAAAGTAATATAAAATATTTTTAATACTTTATAATAAAACATTATATGTATAAAAAATTTTAAAATTATTTTTAAATATCTATCATATTGTTGTACAATTTAATTATAAATTATTCTTTTAAATGGTTATAATAAATAAAAATCATATAAATAGTGTTTTCACATATTTAAATATAAATTTTATTTTATTTTATTCAATTTCTAATTATTTTTGAAGTTGAGTACAAATTCTAATACTTGATTAAAAAAATATATTTGGTTATGTCAAATTAAAGTATCTATAGAAAATTCAATAAAATTTCTACTCATGTAATTAATTCAATGATGATATAATTTTTAAATTAAAAATTTACAATTATTTTAAAGTATATAGTCTTTTAATTTTTTTAAAAAATATTTATTATAATTAAGAATGTAAAATTTTTTAATACACTACTAGGTTTGAGGATGTGTGAGGGAAAAAGAATTAGCAAGGGAAAACGTGAGAAATAAAGTAAATGATGTAAATTAGAATAATTTTCTTATTTATCTTTAGTTTTTAATTTTTTTATACTTTACTATTAGAATTCTTAAAAAATGAATCACAATACCATATCCCAAGAAATATTTATTTTTTCCAATATTCTACATTTATTTTCCCATATATGCGGAACAAATTCCATTCTCAAATCATAAAGGGCAAAATATGTCAGCCATTCTTGAATTTTCACAAATTTTGATTTTTACCCTCGAACTTTAAAATGTACGATTTTAGCCCTCGAACTTTTAAAACACATAAAAAAGAGTCGTTTCAACAATAAAAGCTCAAGTACAATACAAATTACCAGATTTTAACTCTCATTCTCCCATTTTTAATTTTTAAAATATTATTCTTCAATTTTAATCTTTCTCTCTTCCTTCGAATTTCTTCATTTATCAACAACAATTTTAAGATCTAACTTCAAACCTTTTATGTGACTCAATAATCTTGAGATTACTCTTTTGTACTTTTTCGAATCTAATCATATAACAAAAATAACATATTTTATCCTTTAATAAACAAAATTAAGACATAAAGATGAAGAAGAAAAAAAACCGATTCAATTCTTGACAAATAGTAATTTTCTTGGCATCTCTATAGGAAGGAAGAATACATTTAAAAGTATAAGTGAATTATCAATATATATATATATATATATATATATATATATATATATATATATATATATAAAGAGAAGTGAAAAACGCGCAAATCGCAATAGTCTTTTCCTATCATATATAGAAGTTACTTTATAAGAATTAGAAGGATGACATCATATTGTGAGAGTTGAGTAAATGAAAATACCTATAAAATAGGTCATATAGAAGTTATGTGATGAACTTCCGTGAGCACTTAATAGTTTTAATTGATGGAAGAACTAATTCGAAAAGAAGAGAGCGAAATTAAAATTGAAGAATAATATTTTAGAAATAAAAAATAAGAGAATGAGAGTTAAAATTTAGTGATTTTATATTGTATTCGAGCCTTTATTGTTGAAATGACTATTTTTTATGTGTTTTAAAAGTTCGAGAGCTAAAATCAAACATTTTAAAGTTCGAATGTGGAAATTAAAATTTGTGAAAGTTTAAGGGTTGCTGACATATTTTGTCCAACCATAAATAATGAATCAAACGCTAAATTTTAAAAATGAGGGTTGTAATTACTTTCCCACCTCACTTCCTTTGACAATCAAACAGAGCCTTAAGGTATTTTACTAAAACGATTCTTTTAAATTAGATCTATTTTGTTGTGTTAAACAAAACTAAAACTTCAAGAAATTTGTAAAGGAAGAGAAAATATGCTGAGAAGCAAGGAGGGAGATGGGGGATGTATTTTAAGGGTGTAAGTGTATAAAAATTTGTTTGAAATGAGTTTTGTAAAAAAATTATTAAATATGTGGGGTTAAGTATGGTCCAAATAAAGATAATATGATATGTTGTGTGTAGATGACAGTTTTTTGAGAAACAAAAATATTTTAAAATAATAATATATTTGAATTAAAGTAAAATTTTAATTTAGAATGCAATTGGAGAATTACAATCCACTTAAAGCCTAAGATGTTACATTTTTCTTAGTAAAATTAAAAAAAAAAAAATCAGAAGTATCTTTTTAACTTAATTTACCCTCTCAACTCAAGTTTTGATTCTGTTACTGATAAAATTTATAATTTACATATTTTAATTTGAAAATATTACTTGTTATTTATTTAAATCACATCTTCAAAACAAGTTTTTGTAAATAAACATATGCCTGTACTGGTTCAAGAAAACCCTAATAGTATTGAACAACTGTTGCTGCGGACCTGCGGTTCATTTTTAGTTTCTCATTGTTTCATCGCAACTTTCTTAAGTTGATTCATGCCATCCAAGTTTAAAATTAAAGATATACTTCAATTGATATTATAATATATATATATATATATATATATATATATATATATAAAGTATAAACATTAAATTATATATATTTAAATATAAGTATAAATATTAAATTTTATAAAAATTTTATCAATTCAAAGATTAATATAACATTCTATTTAGAATAATGATAAAATTATCAATATTTTATAAATAAAATTTATTTTCATTAAGTTTATTTTTTGTTAAAAAATTAAAAAAAAAGTTACAATTCAAATTCACCCTTATTCATTTAAATTTAACTAATTTTTATGTAAACTCAACTAAAAAGATAATTGAATAATAATTAGACAAGGGTAATTTTAAATTGGATTTTTTTTTCAAAAAATATTATTTTAAGCATGCTTTGATTAAAAAAATATTAGACCTGATACAAATGAATTTTATTTGTAAGATATTAATAATTTTATTATTATTCTAATTAAATTATAAAGTTTGTTTTTAAATTTATAAAATTAAAAGTATACTATTTTTAAAGAAAAATTAAGTATATCCTAATGCAAATACATTCCAAATAAATACATAAAGCTCAATACGCCTTGTACGGGGGGCTCGGCCCGATAATAAAAGGCTTCCACAAGGCCCGCCATATTTCACGAAATGACAATGCTGTCCTTAGTGTGCCGCTTTCCTTGTTTCGCGCGAGAAGCTACTTCTGGTTTTCCGCGAAGTCGATTTGGTTCATGTCTCTTTCCCCAAAAAAATTTCCTCATTTTGTCCGGTAATTCATCGGAAGTTCTTTCCGGCAAAGATCAAATGCTAATAAGATAAAGCAGTATTTAGGTGAATTTTTGTCAAATTCTCTCCTTCAAAAGTTCGAATTCGGCAGTGCAGCGGTGAATTAGGGCATAATCTCCTGGGTGAGTTTCAAGTTTGCTTTTTTTTCCCCTCCCCTTTGGGGTCTTTCTGAAGATCGAAGATTACTTAATATTTTAGTTCAGTTTAGTGGTTTTATTGGCTGCAAAAATAGGTTTCTCTCGAAACCCAATGGCGTAAAGTTACTGAATACTACGTAGAAAGATTTTATTTTTGCTCACAATGAAGTGAATAATTTGTTCCCTAGGTGAAATTATATCTGCAAAAGTCAAGCTTTAAAGGGGAATATTCAAGCCCAATTTTCTGTTTTAGCCTGAATAATCTTTTTAATATTTTTGGAAAAGTTAGTTCAAACGATATTTTCTTTTTTAATTCCTACTCATACATTTGGATCAATTTACCATGCCTGATATCGTGATTATTTCTGGTTTCTTTAGTTTCATTCTCTATTCTCTAATTTGTTAACGTTGAGTACCTGGAAACAACAAAAAAGTGCTTCAACTCTGAAGGGAAATTTCTAGATCTCGCAGCTATTACAGTGTGGGAATATGATAATCTCTTGCCTTGGACGAATTTTCTATTGAATGGAGCATCGTTTTACATCAATAAATTCTTTGGAGTAAAGCAAAAAGGGAATTATTTAGCACTCGCTTTTAATACTGAAATTGCCTTGCTGTGTCAAGGATAACTATACTGATTCGGTATACTCTAAAGACATCCTCGTCACCACTTCCCCCTCCCCCATCTTAGGTTCGTTCTCTATGCTCTAATTTGCTAATGTTGAGTCACTGGATACCCGGAGCTGATAGAGTTTACAGTCTGTAATCAGGGTGACACTGGTTTTAAGAAAGACTGTACCTTTTGAGAGGCTTAGATATTGTGCTAGGTGTCTCTGATTGTCAATTCCTGATGTAGCCTATCGCGGTGGACTGATCGGGAGTTAGATTTTGATAAGGAAAAGTGGTGATATATTAGAAATATTTTAGTTGGTTTTACCGGGGTAAAAGCTTATTTATGGAAGGTATTTTTTTGGGAACTTCAAAATGTTTAATATGTGAAATCAGAACTTCAAAAGTTGCAGGGGAGTAATTGCCCCTACAGCCCTCTCTTATGTCAGTCCTTGGGGTGATAACTTCTTACGTTTTATCTTGTGTTATTATCTCAGTGAAAGACAAACCCAGAACTACTTTATAACAGTTATGGTCCTGTTCTGATTTTGCTTCAAAACAACAGTTGTAAATTGAAAAGGACTTCTATGTAATGCTCTTGTTATTACTTTTTACTGAATTGTTTATCTGCCTTGCGTTGTTGGTAAGGGGTTACAGCCTTGTGGGAATACAAATTGATATTGTTTTGATATTTCATCGATATTTAATTAGCAGGTGGAGTCCTTCCAGAGCGTGAAGCAAAAGATATTCTGAATTTGTGATTATGTTATTTTAACTTACCCTGAAATTTTTACCATCCCAATGTTCTAGTGATTGAAGACTCAAATCAGGACACATAAATTACAATAACTATTTACATGCCATTCTCTCTCTTCATCTGAGGTTGGAGGGTGATAGATTCTTTGAGATGAGCTAATATGGGCTTTTCTGGCCTGGCTTGAGTCTTTCTTGTAGAGATTTCACAATCTTATAGATTTTTTAATTTATTGGGTATGCTTCGCTCAACCTCCAATATCATTTTCTTTCCTGCTCCTTCCTCCCCTCCCCCAACCTTTTTCTTAGGCTATGGGATTAGATGTGTACATTCATAAATTGAGCTGTCTGTGTTTGTTTGACTATTCTTGACTGCAGCAATCAGTTTACCAGTTCTTTTTGTAGCACTAATTGATAAGCAAGAGATTCCATAGCCATGAGCTTACCCATTTTTTCTTTAGGCAGGTGGTCTTTGGGCTAGGGAATGGCTATTTCTATGTTGCTGAGTTACATTTATAATGCTCCAGGGCCTCTTTCATCTTTGCTAAAGAGGCAGCATTTGCACTGTTTTTTTGTTTCTTCCTCTCTCTTCACCCACCCCTCCATCCTTGTGTGGCCACACAACCATATGTTGCTAGCTCATGTATTTTTTTTTTTTAAAACATGCTGCCTCCAAAAGCTGCTTTCTTCTAATTAGTGAAGCCAGTTAGAGATCCATCCAATTTGCCTTAGTGGCATTCATGTTCTATATATGTTACATTTTATCTGTATGGCATAAGTTCTCCATCTTGTCATTATGATTAAGATGGGCTTATAAAGGCCTAATTTATGCTTTGCTCTAGTTGAATGAGTTGAGGTCATCTGTCCTGGTTTAGTTTTCTTCTCGCCTGATTTTTTTTTTTTTAAATAAAAAAAGTATCTTTAGTAATTTTGGCATCTATAAAAGTATATGCTTTCTATATTCAGATTATCCCGAGGATGGATGCAATGAATTTGGGGCCCAACCAAGATGTTGCACAATTACCCGGGTCACAGCCAGATGAAATTGGTAAGGAACTGATAGGTTTTCGATTAGTGCAGTGAACTTTCTCCCCAGTTTTCTTCCCTTTAATGTTTCCCCTATGGTCTCTTTTTGCATTGATCATGCTGCTTTTTCTCTCTATTCTTTCTTCTATCTTCCCCTGCCCTCCAGAACATGTTATAGATTGATGAATTTTACATGTGTTTTAAAATATCAGAAAGGAGAGCTCGGGTAGAGTCTGTCTGGCAGCAGATGAATAAAGGGGTTTCTGAGAAAACTCTTAGGTCCATCCTAAACAAGCAGAGTTCAAATGTTAAAAGACCTTTGCAGAGGCCTTCTTCGCAGGTCTTATGCAGAATGATGATTCTCTCTTTCTTTCTCCTAATTATTCTGTAAAAGTTCTTACAGTTTGTTGCATGTTTTTATCGCAGAGTTGGATGACAGTTCTGGGACTTGGACCAAAGAAGACAGCATCATCTGTTGATCAAGGTGCACAAGATAATCATCCCAGTGTGATTCAGAACAGGACCGGTGATGAGGCAAAGAAACTTGCAGCTGCTGCTCTTTCAGCAGTTAAAGATGCTGCCGCCGCCGCTGCTGCTTCAGGCAGGGGCAAAGTTGAGGTGAAGTCATTGTTTTAATAATGTCAAGCTCTTTTCATGTGGATAATATTCCTCTTTAAGCATTTCTTGCATTCTGTGTAAAATATATTATCATTCTTTACAAAATTTCTTGCAATCAATTTGGTACTTATGGTGTCTTGTAAATTTTGCTTTTAAGTCATTTTGACTAGATATCCTCTCATTCATTTTTTTCCATTCCTGCAAATTGAATCTGATCCCAGATCGGTTTCTGACTTTTCCCTTGATTGGAGTATCCACATTTCTTTCCTTCTCATTTTTCCAAGGCAGTTTTTTGTTTGTTTGTTTGTTAGAAGTTTTTGTGTTCTGCTCAAGACAGTGATGGGAGCACAAGAAAAAATAACACTCCTGTATATTGGTGTATCCCTACTATTTACTTCATTGGTTCTTATGTGTAGAGCAATTATATTGATCCTGCTTCTAAATTTCTTATATTGGATTTATTGTATACTTAGTAAATCCCTGACTGGCTTGCAGGTTACTGAAGTTCGAGACTTTGCTGGTGAGGCAATTGAGGTGAAGAAGCTTGTTGATGGCAGCACAAAGGAGGTATCTGACAAAGGGAAAAGCCCAGTTGGCCCTACTTCTGCTGTTGATGCTGTTCTTGAACAAATTAGAAAGAAGCCAAAACTTAGTGTGCTTGACAAGACCAAGAAAGACTGGGGAGAGTTCAAGGAGGAAACTAAGGGACTGGAAGACGAGCTTGATGCTTACAAGAAAAGTTCTAATCAGTATCTGGATAAGGTTTCTTTCTTGCAACGCACGGATTACAGGGAATTTGAGCGGGAAAGGGATGCTCGACTTGCTATGCAGGCTAAGAGAAAGGCAGATATGCGAGAGGATTTCTGATGGTGTGAAATTGCGCATGAATTCTTGTATGAGATCAAGTAAACACGTCTTCCTTAACATGGCCCACAGGCTATGATGCAGCTTAATGGGAGGGTTGTACCTTCAGATATCTGGGGTATCTTCTGAAGCTTATTGGTTCTTGCATATGATATGCTACAAACATTGCTTTCTTGATACCCATGGTAGGTGTCAATAATCTGGGCCGAGTGCAATGGAGCAAATGGTTTCTCTCTTCTATGATTTACCTAAGTTGGGTTGAGAAGCTTTACAAATTTTGATGATATTGTACCGTGTACTGAGAAGCTTCTTGGAAAGGCCAAATCAAAGTATCATCTAGTCTAAGGGCCAGAAAGTGGAATCCCATTTGATGTTTTTTATCCTTTTTCATCGAAGGTGAATTTATTTAAAGCACCAAATCCCTTACAAACTATTTTCAAACCAAGGCCCTCAGACTTCCGTTCAATTTTTAACATTCAAGACTTTTACTTTAGGGAGAAAAAAAAAAAAGGAAAGAGATTTAAGACTTCAGTACATTATGTGGACAAAACCACCAGAAATAAAAAAAAAAAAAAATCACGATAGCGGGTTGGGAGCTGACGATCACAGGGAGTTAGCCGTTTTGAGATGATCCTAAAAGCCAAAAACCTATTAGATATGGTGAGAAGAATTATGGTAGTAAAAGAGACTGGATCTCCATCTGTGTATAGGTATCATGATATTGATTGATATGTACATTCTGAGAGACAAATAATTGATACTACATTTGTAAAGGATTACTACAATGAGAGGATGCCAATAATGATGCTACAGCTCAGTAGCAGAAGAAACCAGGAAGAACCCAGCGAACAAAATTTCCTGGTACTTTCTGACCCAAAAATACTCAAGAACATATCTACTAATAGCCTCACAACTGCTAATAACCCAAAACTTAAGCATACAAGAAATATTACAATGCCCTTCTTCTCCAAATGCACCTGATTTCTCTGCACTTTCTCCACCTCCATTCTGCAAAACACAAGCAGAGTAAGCATCTAATTTGACTAAATTTCAAAGATATACCTACCGCCAGACTTGAACACCTGACATAGTTCCTTTCTCTTTTAAAGTCGATTTAACAGTAAATAACCCAAGGAAAAAAAGAGACACGTAAAATGCAACCTGCCATTCCTAGTCCCTTTGGTTCACTGACAAACAAGTAGACACAAAGCAAGTATAAGAGAAACTAACTCCCTTAAGGTCATAGAAGGCTAAATCATTTTTCTTATTTTATATATGCAGGAAAGCGTTATGCCACATATATATTGCATCTCTGAGAATTCTACAGCATGACAGACTGATGTCACCACCAGGTCCTTGCCATGGTATCTAGTGTAAATTCATTTTTCATTTTTTAAGAGCTAAAAAAGCCAACCTGAGAATAGCATTGCTTCTCACTATATCATCCAGTTGTGCAGAAACAAGAGATTTCCAGGAAATAAGATCCTCAACCTCTTTACTCTGGAAAACATCAATATGTTAGCACAGGAACTGTATGTCAAATACATGCAAAAACAGAAAGAAGAATCAGATGTAAAATTTAACGAACCATAGCCTCTTTGCTGTTCCAGAGACTCCTTAT
Source organism: Voacanga thouarsii (assembly GCA_026120185.1). Taxonomy (NCBI): domain Eukaryota; kingdom Viridiplantae; phylum Streptophyta; class Magnoliopsida; order Gentianales; family Apocynaceae; genus Voacanga; species Voacanga thouarsii. Next base: position 979,254 of record JANUWF010001004.1, on the reverse strand, counting down.
GTCTGATCTAACCTTCTCTAGAAGTATATTTTTCTCTCCTATTTCTTTATCAAAATCTTTAAAAATGTTGCTGTATCTGGAATTTAACTCCTCAAGGTATCGCTCAAGAAGTGATAAATTCAAATCGAGAGAGCGAACTTTTTTCATTAGAATCTTAAGAACACTGTCCCCAGGCATTCTGTTAACCTGTTGGTGACGAAGTTCTTCAACGGGGTCAGGCACATCAATTGTTGTGGTTCCCCGTCTCAAACCTGAGTTTCCAGATACAGGATCAGCTTCCACTTCATCGAGAAAATTTTGATAAGAGTCACCTTCACCAGGAACACGCTGGTTGGACATAGGCTTATGTTCAGTACTCGATTCATCAGATACAAATACCTTATCTTGGACGGAGATCAAATCCTCAAGCATCTTCTCGACAGCATCCACCCCAAAAACTTCCAAAACACTGAGTGTACAGTAGAACTCTGAACCATAATGACTAAGTAGATTCAACTTCAAATATCTCGCCCATTTTGGCTCTGGTAGAACAAATCTATGGGCATGCTTCACATTTCCAGCAGTAAAATTCCCAAGTTTTACCCATGAGTCAGTTGGATAAACAGGACTCCCAAGCAACTCAAAATCTTTTAAATTAGATGAGTGATGTTCAAAATTTGCTATTTCAATTATATCCACTAAGGTTTCTTCAGAAAGTTCTATTACAACAAACTTTTCTTCAGCAGAGCATGGATTGCGGAGGTACTTGTCCTTGTCTCTGCTCAAGATATTTGATGCACCTTTGGCTTCCTTATTGAAAGCCAGGACCTTGGCTCCTTTTGATGCAGAAGCATAATTATACTCTGCCCCTCCAGGCTCAACTCTATGCATGATGCTTCCAGCCTGACCATCGACGTATCGATTCCTAGAATTAATAGCTCTGTTTTTAAATTCATCAAGACCTAAAGGTACTGCAAGAGAAAACCTGTCTGATTTTGACGAGTCTTTTTCTGACCCTGCAGCTGCCTCAGATTTTCCTGCCTCAACTTGCGTTTTAAGCGGCAAGTCTCCATTCACATTTTTCACTATATCGTTTGATTTACCATGAACACTTTCCGTTTCAGATGCTTTGGCATGTGTATCTTCAAGAGACTCTATGGAACTAATTTTGGCTGAAGAAATTTCATCTTCCGGTGAAATGTAATGTGCTACAAGTTTTCCATCATCTCCCTTCCAAATTCTTATGCCAGTTTCAGATTCTCCTGAGCCATCTGAATAGTCAAAGCATACATATTGAATACAACTTATGAAGACAGAGAGAAGTAAATCCAGTAAATAAATAGAAATATAGAAGAATTAGTTAATCCTCAAGTTAAAACACAGGAAGCAAACTCAAGCAGACCTACTAAAGGACAGGAATCACCTATAGGCATCTGTCAAAACAATTTCATCAGTGTAATCTCAACTTTGCTAGAATTTTCAGAAATCTTCTATCAGTAAACTGTTAGCTCATCTCCAGATGTTGTCAATTCAGGGTCCACCCAAAAAAAAATTAAAATTCGAACACATGAAATAAAATTTTGGATGAACAAGAGTTGGAGGAAGCAAGATATCAGAAGAAGATGCAACCAAAATAAGCAATCCAGGGGAATATGTAGAGGCAACCCCAACCCCACCCCCCAAAAAGAGAGAGAGAGAGAGAGAGAGAGAGATAGAATACAGGAAGGAACAATAGAGGAATTTTCGCATTTTATCTGGCCTGCCAAAGGATAGGAAGAATTCTAAAGTCCTAAAATAAATTGAAACTAGAAAAAGAAAAGGGGTGATATTGAGTAATATCAAAGTCCTCAGCTTACAACAATAAATAAATTTATCCCAACCAAAAGTGCTAATGAAAAAATGACATTTCTAATCATATTGTGAATTAAATGACGTCTGCTTGCGTAAGAGAAAAATATATCAATGAAGATCTTTATCGCTCTATTGCAGGAGACAGATAACTGCTGTAGCCCTCAACTTATAAGCCAAAAGGAAATCAGAAGAACAAACAGTGTTCAGAAGAAGAATAGAAGGAATAGTTTAAAAGCTACAAATGAAAACTCTAATTCTGAACTAACCTTTGTATTCATCACTTTGACCAAACCATATGTTTAAAAGGAAAATGACACCCCATAGAAGAACTGCCAGAGAAAGTGAAACCTTGTACAAGTAGTTCCTCCCACAAATAGCTTTCTCTAAAGCCCTTCTCTGCAGAAGAGCTCTACGTGACCTCTGCATTGCACATCAATCCAACCTGCTGCAGATCACCAAATAACAGCTAAAGAAAGGGAGAAGCCAGAAATACCTATAAAGAAGCTAGCAGGTTAGTTCCCTATGTATGAGAATAGAAGCAAAGTGCATATCTTGTTTGCAGCATAAGATCTGATTAAGATGAAGTCAATACATTTTCCTAACAGACTCATCCATCTAAAAGCTGCAATTCAACCAGCAATAAAATCAACTCAAGCTTCCTTCATATAACAAACATACCCCGTCATAAGAATTAAGTAATAGCTAACATTTCTACACACTTGAAACGTGAAAAAGACCTAAAGTCTTATGCAGTAACTAGAATATACATCATTGTTTGTACAACTTCCATTGCCTACTAGCAGTTATATACTAAATATTCAAGCATATACTCATGCTTGTGATTATCATTCCATAATCCGTCATGTATTATTTGTCTAAAAATTGAAGATATCAGAAGCACTGAGCAAGAGTACACATCAACTTTGACCAATTTGAAGCAAGGCACTTCTTTTTTCCTGTGAATATCTATGCACAAGGATGCAAATATATTATTAGAGCAGACACATACAATCTTCCCTTCAGAATAAAGCTTTTGCTGATTTAAAGGTCAGCATTCCAATTCAGAAGAGAGAGAAAAAGGAAAAGAAAGAGAGGAAAAAATAAGCTTAGATTAGAAATGAAGTAAAGTAAGACAAAGAACACTTGGTATACAAGAAAGAAACACTGTTTCACCAGAAGCTGATGTCCAAGTTTCTCAATGATGAACATAGATGAGATTAACAGTAATCATCCAGCAAAGTTCTTATAAACAGAAAAATCCCAGATCTTATTAGAACTCAATTCTCCAACAAAACGCATAGATAATAGGCAAAATGTCAACAAATTGCAGGGATCTCTAGATGAATGATTACAACGAGTGATCTCTTTAAGGAAAAAAAATAGACTCAAATATTGTAATTGGATCAATCAAACCAACCAGTCCCAATAAAGATTGCAACTTGAAAACCAAAACACGTTCAAGAAAAGAAGTCGAACACAAAAACCGATTCACCGCGTACAGCCAAAGGACAAAAATCAAAAATAAAAATCACCTGAATCCCCTGAACAAAGGCCTCAAAATCCCATGAATTTGAATCCAGAAAGCCTTGGCATCAGCTCATTATCCTCCACTTTGTCTCGCTGTTTTCTATTCATATCTTTCTCTTTTAGTATTGGTATAATATATTATATGTAACGGCTTTGTTGTGCTGGCCACCGCCGATTGTCTGCTGCCCAAAATATTTCCCTTTTAAATTCTTGGGCCTCTCACTCCTCTTGGTTGATTCTTGAAGAACCCAAAATTTGAAAAGAGTAGAAAATACAAAATCTCACCCCACTCGGTTATAAATGCTTTAAAAAGCGAAGTAGTAAATCGTAGAACTTTCAGAACCAACTAGGACAACACCATTCCAGAAAGCAAGAAAAGACAAAATGCCACCATACAGCTGTCGTCTTTCCAGTGTAATAAAATTTCTCCACCTCAAAAGGTAGTGTCCAAGAACAGTACAATGGTGAAGAAATGATGATCAAGAAAAAATGCGTAATTCTATTCTACTGCTACTCTCCTACAGCTACATGGCACGAGGAGGGGAGAAGGAGGTAAAGTAGAATCCTAATTGGACCAAACCAGGCTGTGAAACAGGTGGAAAATGACGAAGATGGAGGAAGGAGCGAGGGAATGATTCCCTCACGGCGCGGTCCCAAGAAAGGAACCAAAGACGAATTGTTGACGAAGGGTGACGTTTTCAGTGACACGCGGAGTAAGAAGATTGGGTTTTGGACATTACTCACCCTCGGGTTGGGTGATGACTTGCAGCTGAGTGATGAGCTGGAGTCAACAGAGATATAGATGGGCCTAATTCTGGCGTCTTGGGCGGGCAAATCTAAAAGCGGCCCGAATTAAAATACTCCCGTCCCATTAAAATTAAACTATTTACTATTTTAGATGATCTCACTAAATTTAATATTTTTTTTAAAAAAAAAATTTATTATATAATTTATTATAAAATAATTAATATACCCCACATATATTATATTTATATTTTTAAATTTGATATAAAATATTGTGAAGACTTACATATTTTTTATTTATATTATATTATATTATATTATTATATTTTTATTTTTATTTTTACATAAAATATCGTATCAAATCAATTACTATCAATTTTAATGGGATCGGAGGGAGTATTAAATAGTGTTTTTTTTTAATTTTTTTTTTCAATGCACTTGAGGAAGCGACCGGCAGGTAAGATTGTACGCAAGTCCAACTTTTATCCAGAAATTCAGGTGGGGACTCAATAAAAAATAAAAATTCCACTCAAATTCAATATTTTTAAATTCGAATATGATTATTAATATTGAATTTTTAATTGAATTAATTTATAATTTAAAATTTTTATTAATATGTTTAATTACATTTAATACTTATTTAATATAACTTTTATATATATATATACACATAAATATATATATAAATATATCTATATAAAATTCTTATTTTATTTATATATTACAACATTTTTAAAATATTCAAACTTGGACATGATTTCCACATTTTGAAATTGTTAAATAATGAAACTTTAAATCTCAAAATATTTTTATAGTTTGAGCCTTGAAGTCCCAAATGGAACCTAAACTTAAATTTGAACATTAAGTGAAAATATTTAACTTAATTTGATTATTTTAAAATTCGATTTGATTCAACGAATATAGCCTGGTGTTCAATACTCCTCACAAATAGTAGTTTTACAAGTTATTCTCTTTGTTTATTTTTTAATATTTTATTTTAACTTGATAAAAAAATTTTAAAAAAATTGAATTACTATCACGTTATTTTATTTTTTTAATTTTTTATTAATAAAAATCCACAGCAGTAAACCACATTATTCGAGGAAATTAATGGAGCTTATACCATTTAATAAAAGAGATTAATTGGGTAAATTTAAAAAAATAAATTTTTTATTTTAAAATTTGAATTATCTATATTCCAAAATAAAATTATAAATAATATTTGAATTGTAAAAAAATAATTAAACTCCCATATTTTTTAGACTTCTAGACTATGTGGTTGGCGTGAGAAGGAGCTAGGAAGAAAAGAGAAAAAGATGTAAATCTAGATGCGTCATTTGGTTACAAATAAGAGATGGAGTGAAATTAAATTATGAAGAGGAGACTCCCCCTCTACATCAAAAAAACATTTCGTCTAAATTTAGACAGGTTATGGTGTAAATTAAAATAAAATTTTTTATTTACCTTCCTTCTATTCCAATTAAATAAAATATAAATAAATTATATTTACTTCTCCTGAGTGTTATTAGGAACCAAGTATATAGTGTTGTTAGTTGAGTGGTTTTCACAAACTATTGCCTTCACTAACTCAACTTTAGTTCTTGAAAGGAAAATATTTTATAACATCACAACTTTATTAACCTTACAAAATAAACTCGATCTAAAAGATTTTTTTTATAATGCCCAAGCAATGTGGATTCTTGGACTATGTTTGGAATGAACTATTAAATCAAAACTTTATTAACCTTACAAAATAAACTCGATTTAAATTGTTTTTTTTTTGATAAAATATTTCAAAAAAAATTGTTACTCACTCACAACAATTCAAGCCCTCTTTCCTTATTTCACATGTTTTTTTGTTCAAAATTTAAAATAAATTTCAAACCCAAAACTTAAAGCAATGCCATGCAATTCAACAATGTTCTCAGCAGCCCTACGCTATCATATAATCATAGTCAGTACATGTTACATTTTTGCTCAAGCATCCACACTTTCCGTTATTACATATATTTGATCGCTCTGAACTCTAAGTTGTGTTTAAGAGTTGTATACTTACTATATACTTATATATTAAGAGGTGCTGCTTCTTGCCACTCCCGAATCAACAGAAAGGTTCACATAATCTTGAAAGTCTCCAGGGCTGTGGCTATATCATAGACTTCATATCCCCCTGCTATAGCTAGATTTATGCTGTCTTGAGGAACAAAATCATCCCTTTTGAAGCTATCTTCGCTATGAAGAAGAATCTCACTACCACAATCCACACAACCTTTCAAGATGACAATCTTGTGGAGGCCTCCAAAGTGGTCCTCATAGTCTGTATCCCCTCTTTCACCAACAAATACAAACATTTTTGAAAGGTCAATTCCCCACCGTATTGATGGATACCTGCAGTATGATTAATGCGGAAATATCAAAATGATTATTAGCCATTTTCTGTTTCAATATAGTTTTTTATTAGCTTAGAAGTTAGAATTCAAGTAATGACCTTATTACTTACGCTCTTGATGCAAAAAGTGGTATCACGTTTAACCTTGTAGCAGCATGTGTGCAGACAAGACCACATCGAAATCCTCTCATGCGTAGCCTCTGCCGTAGGTCATCAATTTTCCTTGTCTGTGATAAAAGTATATACCCCTTTTCATGTCTAGCTTTGGGCAGAAGTAAAGATTTTACAAATAATAGCTAAGAAATCAATGAAATCATACCTTGGGTCCGGGTTTAATGATATATGAACAGCATCGGGAGTTGCTTGCACTTGTGCAGTGCTCAATATCATCTTCAGGCTCACCTTCCATCTTGGCAAGCGTCATTACCGTAGACTTGACATGCTCACCAGGCCAGCGGTACTCTATGTGTGCTTCATAGTCTTCATCTATCACCAAATCTTTCCACGGGTAATATATTTCACTACCACTACTGCAAACCAATGCATCAAACTCTTCTTACTTCACTTGGAATCTTCTGAATGCTTCCATTGTCTCTGAAAAAGTTAAGCCTGTTAATAATATTAAACCTATCTGGCTGGATCGTGAACCCATGACTTGCTTAATATTCTTGATAATTGAAGGTAAGATATCTGTAATGATTCCGTTGCTGTCATAACAGTCCGTTGCCACTACATATAGAGCTTGCCTCCGTCCTGGACAGTAGTTAATTATGAGGCTTCCCCTAGAAGCAGCTTTTTGTGTTAGGAATTCAATGAGGTCCTGCCGTCTTGAGGACGGGTCAAGATCTCCACTCACCTTGAAGTCTCCATCAGTAGAGAATTTCAGAGAAAGATCTTCTACTCCTCGTAAAGACTCACTCATGGGTTCTTCCGCAGCTGGTACAATCTCAAGGCGATTTGTAGGATGGCGAATCCGGCAGTGTTCAATGTGGGAAAGGTAATTACGGCAGTGTTCTGGCCATGAGAAGCGATGGATATTCTTTAGACCACTTTTGCGGCATTCAAGCCAGAGGTTCTTGTCAGCTACAAGCTTTAGGAGAGCATCGGCTATGGCCTGGTCATATGGGTCTATAAGAAGGCCGTTGCTAAGCGCCTGATGCAAAACATTTTCCTCATCATATTTCATCAGATGAAAAAAGGTTCTAATTCTAACATGCCATTCTCTACTATGGACCACAATGGGGTAGCTTTGATATTCACCTTGATGATATCGACAGGGCCGCCATTTTTTGTAGCTACCACAGGTAAACCATAAGCTGCTGCCTGAAAAATCATGTATGAAGTTCACATCTTCTAACATTCTTTGGATGGTTTCAGCAACAGTAGTTTGTCATAGTTTGTGAATTGAAAAGGCAGGAACTGACCTCAATAAGTGTCAGGCCAAATGGTTCCACAAGAGCTGGATTAATGAAGACTCCCTTCATCAATGAAATAGAAGAGCCATAGATTATGAAAAGGTGGTCAGATGTTTTCAATAATTGATCTTAGTGTTTTCAGCCTGTGATTTACCTTGGTTTCTTGTCTTATTTACAAAACAAATCTCCGAAAAAGTCCTTCGAACGGGATTTGATTCGAGGGTTGAAGAGGTTGATCTCGGATCGAACGGGATAATGCAGAGTAAGATGAACGCCTTGAAATTTTTCTGAACAAGCTTGAATGCTTGAATTTGTGATGCCTCTGGTTTGTTGAAGCGTGAGCTTGAAGATCTTGGGTCCCTTGAACCATTAAAGGAAGACCATTTTTATAGGCTAAAAATCCATTGACTTTAGTATAAATAGTCGATGTGCAATTTTAGAAGAGCCTCCTAACAAACCCTAATGGACTTGGGTTTAAGATAACCTGGGCTTAATTTATATTTTGGCCCAATCTCATTTAATCCACATTATATTTGAATTATGAGACTTTTTACAAGTCCAATTTTAGGGCCTAGTCCGATTCCATTTAATCCATAATATATTGAATTTAATGTAAAATTGACCATTAACAATAGCCCAATTTTAATTGTCCAATTTCATAATCCATTGGATTTAATGGGCTTTCAATGATAGCCCAATTATATTAATTCAAGAATAATTATATTTATTCATGAATTAATTTTAATTAATCAAGACTAAAATATATAATTTTCTTTTAATCTTGAAAATATATTTTATCCCAAAATTCCTTATCTACAGTAACATTGCTGAAGTCCATCCCTGGTGATATTACCTGCTTCCACACAATTCTCAGAGCGTGAGCTCTTCTGTAGTAAACGAGGTATAATCTTCAAAGAGGAAACTATTGCTTCTCAATTGGATGGTCAAGGAAACTTGGTGAAGTTAGTTGTTCTTCAAAGGTTAACTTTGCATTTGTTAGAGTGTAGCCTTGTTGAATGTTACTAAGGATGCATTTTATATATAGTTAACTCTTTATCTTCTCCATTTTGATGTATTATAAAGTCACTCTGCAGCTCGCAGGGAAGAAGGAACAGCAGTTTCAGATTGTTCATACCACCATCCTTGGCATGTATCGTCCGAGACAGCTAACTCCTCTGCGTCTACGAACCCGAAGTTTCCTCTCCAACTGAATATCAAACCCGTCATACAGTCCCCATTGCTCTTCAATTTCTTGTCCCGTGCTAGTTACCACCATTTCGGCTGCATCCAACCCCAACTCCTCAGCTTCAGTTCTTCTCATTATCTTGTATGTGGTGTTAATGTCTTCCTTTGAGAGTCTTCCCTGTTTGAGTAATTGCTCAAATTTGTTTCTGCCCAGTGACTGCCCTGTTAACACCATTGGCACATTCAAAACACCAGACAATCGTGCAGCTATCTCTCCAGCATCAGCATAGTGGCCGTGAATCACATATGGCCACTCTGGTTTTCCTGCATTGACTTGATCCCCTATAGCTCTCGCCATGTTGACAATGTGTCTTAAGGCTCCATCTACAAATTCAGGGATGTAAGGCCACAGTGACTCTTTTGCAATGTATCTGTTGCTAGGATGCAGTGAGTTATTTTCATATGTCCAAAATCTGATATGTAAGGTGGGAAGGATGTGATTGCCCTTGTCCAAATGAGTTTGCTGAATGCAACTATTTGCGGAATTATGCGTAATTTCAGATAGTTGCTGTCTCTTACTTGTCACGAGTGCCACACGGAATTCGAATTATGTAGGCACCACAGCAACCAAAGCCATCAGATGGGCATGACAACATCTCAATTGGCTCTCCATAGCTGGAATCAATCTCTGGGGATGTGATTTGTCGAGTGATCAGGAGATCTACTCGATATACACCCTTCGTGTCAGCAAGTGCTCGGGCAAGTTCAACAACATATTTCACCTGAACATTGCAGCAAAGTAAAGCTTAGATGGTATGTAAAACTCTCTAGTATCTTTTCATCAAGGCCTGTGTTTTGCAGTGTTAGCATTCTTCATCAACTAATTAGTTTTCAGATCGTTTCTAGCTAACTAGATCTGTTATTGTCATATATTGTCAGTGTCAGTTCAATTTGTCTTGAACTTCATCTATGCGTGTCTTCAATTCCAGTGGTAGCAAAATAAATCGAGATTGATGGTTTAAAGTTGTTAAGCAAAGGGAACTGTTAACATTGCTACCTGACCACCAGTGTCAGAATCTCGGCCAAGTTCCATGTTTTCTCCACGCACCCACCCGTGAAGACTACATAAACAGTAAACGTTACGTGAAATTAATCTCATCTCATCTTGTAAGCTACATCGTGTTTTCTCATTCTTTTAAGTTAGTGTCAGACTTCAGTACGATTCCACTTATGTTTTCTCTAACAAATTCCTGTTTGGTCTTGCGTCTATCTGATTTCCTTGTTGAATTGACATGAAAATTTTGTGCATTCATCTACTACAGTGTTATCAACTTCTGTGGAAAACAAGAATAATCCATGAAGATACCTGATCAATACAATGTAAAGTTGCCTTGATTTATCGTTGTCTGACCACATCTGTGAGTCTACGTGAGGGAGCTTGCCTTTCTCCTTTTCACCTTCAGAGATTTCAGAAATGTCCTCTGCATCATCATTGCGACCCTTTTCACGCTCAAGTTTGCGTTTTACAAGCTTTTGTGCATCGTCCCAGGCTATCTGGATGAAATAGCTAGTTAAAATTCTCCCGGGAAAACCTAAATACCACTTAAACTTGAATTTGCTATATAAAATGATGTGTCTCTTTCGTGAAGTCACTTAGCAAAAGTTGGAGTTGGGAAGCAAAATGATAACGGGATGGGGATTTCTTAAATCCAATTGATCGGGGTTGAAAGAAGAGACCCAAAAAAAAAAAAACCCATAACCGGTGTGAAATCAGGCTTAGATTTTACCTGCTTAGTTTTGCATTTGCAAGAGGGTGAGAAGTAGAAGGTGGTCGTGACTACTTTTTGTGTTGCAACTTGTTAGCGAGCTCTCCAAGGCCAAGTCCAGTAAAGAAAGAATTAGGATAGATAGGACCCAAAGGAGAAGGAGAAATACCTGTTTCTTTTTGCTAGCAAGATGCCAAATTCGCCAGCATATATTCTCAAGCCTGCTATTGCGTTCACGAGAATTCCTTGTCGCCACCACCTGCATGCATTAACCCCGTTCCTTCATTCACAGGACAAGCTTTATTTTTATAACTTATCTACTAAATTTTCCTTCCACTGATGGCAAAAGTTTTCTTGTCTTAGCAGGAGTTGCAAAAATCTGGGAAATTCAACAAGAAAGAAATGCTCGTAATAAATGTATTATGTGTTTGAGAGTGAGAGGGAGACCTTGACCCATGTCCTGTGAAGGTCAGACTCATCAAAGCTATTGACGACTTCTTCAACAAAGTACTTGGTGGGACTAAAGATCTTCACTTCCTTGTCTTTAACTGGAAACTTCTCAAACCTCAGGCTCTTATCAAATCTTTTCCTTAGGCTGCCGGCAGGGTCCATGTTCTTTTTGATCTTCTGTTTTTTATCATCTTTGCTCCCCGCGACTCGGCCACTTCCTGCATCCAATATTGCCTCCAAGTACCCGTTTAGCCACTCACTCATTACCGGCCATCTTTCATCTTCTTGATCAAATGAAGAGCTCAGTTTTTTCCTTCTATGTAATCAGAAACAGATCAGAGAAAGGAAGATTAGCTAAAAAGTCACCTACTTGTAAGCATGCATTGCCTACTTATAGGTTTGTTATTCAATAAACCAAAGTACTTAATGGAGAGAAAGAAAGAAAGAAAGAGTGATTTCGAGTGCTGATGCTTCGAAACCGAGTTGGAAGAGAGAAGTTGGTGCCCTTTTAAAACCCCCAATATGATCAGCTACAACTTTTTTTTTTTTTTTCATATTTGGTTTCCCCAATTATAAAAATTAAAAAAAAAAACCTTATATACATTGACTAGAAGGATTGGGTGGCTTGGATGATTCTTCGTTCCTCCTCCTCATCTTCACGAGTAGTGTTTGCGTGGTTTATTGGGATGTTATGAAAATATCCATATTCTCCTTTTAACATTATTATTATTCTATTTTCAACTTTCACTTTAATTATTCTATGGCCTCCATAATTTTAGATATAAAAATTCCTTCATTTCCTGGTATATATAAATTCTACACAAAAGCTCTATTTAAAAATTAAAGCTGTCTCGATCTTTATAAATCTACAGATTATTGTATTAAAAAATTATATTACATATATTACTTATTATAATTTTTAAAAAGATATAATTTTTTAATGTATATTGTACGTGAAGACTAATTAATATGTATTGTGCTTTTGAAATTAATGTCTCTATGTCATGATGTCAAGTACATGTATTTGATCCTGTGACCATCAATACTAAGCAACTCGGCTTAACAAAAAAGGGTTTAGGTGCTAAATTTGTCAATTTACACACACACATACACATATACAGATATACCATCTTCTATTCTCACATATTCAAAAAAAGAATAGTATAATTTTGAAACTTAAATTATGTCAATCATTGAATAATATTTATTTTATATTTCTCAAATAATTAATTATTAAATAAATAGTTGCTTATATTTTTATGAAATTTGAACACAATTGCTCTATTATTAGAGAAGGTACAAAAAAATCTACCATAACTCCTAGATTACTATTCCAGGTCACTCGTATGTGTAGAGACGGAACTAGAAATTTGGGGTTAGAGGGGTAAATTATATGAAATAATATATTAAATGATAATACTATAATTTTTAAAAAAAAATTGGAGGGGCGAAAGGTAAAATTTAAAAGGACTTTTCTAAAAACTTTAATTTTATTAAAGTAAAATAAAAAATTTTAAGGGGGGTGGGCGCCACCCCTCGCCTAGGAGTGACCTCGGTTCATTTTGTCTACGGTTCAGAACCAAAGTCAACGGTTCAAAAATTATTGACCACGATTCACGATTCAAATAGTGAACCATGAATCGTGGTTAACGGTTCTGGTTCAAATTGAATTTTTTTTTTTCAATCATCAACTAGCGGTTTAAACTGTCCGTTTTATTTTTTTATAAATTTTTTTAAATTAACACGTATCAGCATAATATGCTAACACCTATCAATGAAAAAAATTAAAAAAAGAAGATTTGAAAAAACATAAAAAGGAAGGCCATTAATGGCCGTGTGCAAGGGCTCATAGCCATTTAAATTTCTGGAATGCAAAGGCCAAATTTCTGGCTGTTGTAAATGGCAAAGGCTAGCTTTTTTTTTTTTTTTACTCCCTTACTCTTTCTATAAATAAGACATAAATCTAATGAATTCATCATTTCTCAACTCTCAACTATCTCTCAACTCCTTTAACTTTCTCAATTCTCAATATATATTATTGTTATATATTTTTTTGGGAAAAAGATTCATTCAAGTAGCACTAAGAGTAAGGGAAAAATGAGTAATAGTACTAGCTTTAATCCAAATTTTTAACTCGAGACTTTTACTATTCCATTCGGTTATCAATCGACTTCTGATTTTGATCCAAATTTTTTTCCAGCAACATTTTCTCCTTCAACAACTAATCAATTAGTGCAAGTTAATGATGAAGAAGTTGAAGTTCGACAACAGTATCCTCAAAAAAGTGATTTTAAACCGATACTACATCAAAGAAAGTGCGAAAAACAAAAGTTGATTTGTTCACTAAGAATTTTACCATCACAAAAATATCATCCGATGAAATGAAAGTTAAGTGTAATTATTACACTAGTATTCCTAAATTATATTCATTCAAACCAGGAATGGATTATGGCACGCTCTCTCAACATTTAAGAAGGTACGTACCATCCTTAAGATTTCGGTTTCAAGTCCAAACAATAATAAATTACTAAGTACACTACTACTACTTCTATTCCATTTGTTGGTTTATTTAAATATATGGATAAAGTAAATAGAGAAGAATTAGCTAAAATAATAACTGTAGAACATCTTTTATTTAGTTTTGGTGAAATTTTATAATTTAATAAATATTGTCAAAATACTTTAAATCCTACTACAAATCGTATTCCTCGCACTATCCTCACACGTATAATTAAAAAAATTATATAGGGAAAGTAAGAATCAATTAATTCACATTTTTTAAAATTTGCCTAGTAAAATTTCTTTATGTAGTGATATTTGAAGTGATTACTAGAAAACTTATTCTTATATGAGTGTTACATGTCATTAGGTAGATAATGAGTGGAATATTAAAAAATGATTAATTGCTTATAGGGCCTTTGATGATCCACATTCTACTGAAAATATTTGTCAACTATTAATTGTTATTTTAGAAGAATATTGTTTAGTGAATAAATTTTTTTTGATTTCTTTTGATAATGCAAGTGAGAATATTGTCTCAATTACTAGCCTTGAAATTTTAATTGAGCCAACTTTTGGAGGTAAAATTTTTTCATGTTAGATGTATATGTCATATTTTAAACAAATGTGTACAAGATGATTTAAAAAATCTAAATTTTAAATTAAACCAATAAGAGCTGCTTTTTCTTATTTATGACTTAGGCCTACAGTTAAAAAAGAATTGATTAAATTTTGTAGACGTAATGGCATGAAACCAAAACAATTTCCAAAAGATGTCTCAAATAGATGGAATTCAACATATCACTTGCTAAATGAATATTTTCCATATAAAGAACTTTTATATGTTTTTTTTTTTTTTGCAAATAGAGCTGTTAGAATACATTTGTTTCCTCAACAATGGAGTATTTGTGAATGTATTTTACATATTTTAAAAATATTTAATGATGTTATTTATAAGTTATCTTGTATTTATTATCCTACTATACATTTAGTTATTCAAGAATGTGTTAATGTTAGTGCTATTTTTAATAAATATTCTAATGATACTCTTTTATCACCGTGTATTAATGTTATGAAAACTAAATGGTTAAATTATTATTTAGATATACCTAATATTAATTTAGTAGCTGCCATTCTTGACCCACATACGAGAATTGAGGGTTTACAAGAATAACTTACTAATTATAATGATTCTTTATTTTTTAAACATAATATTGAAGATGATGATGATAGTAGTAGTACTCAAGATGTTGCATATCCTCATGATATTTTTCGTATAATAGCTAACGTGAGAATGTTCTTCGCGACTTATATTATGAATATTCTAGAAAGTATAGTGAGGCTATTCAAAAAACTCAAAATATTGAAATTTCGATATCCAAATATTAAAAAATTAACCAGGCAAGTAAGATGATGGTAAACAGGTCAAAATGACCAAGAGGATCTTCAAGTTTTACGGTAGAATTTGAATTATATTTAACTTATAATTTGAAGTGAAATGAAATAGGTAAAAGATTTGATGTCTTCAAGTGGTAGAGAGAAAATGAGAGCAAATTTCCTATTGTAGAACTAATAGCTAAGGAGATTCTTATTGTTCCTATTTCAACTGTTGCGGTAGAACAAATCTTTAGTGTTGGAGGAAATATTTTGAGTGAAACTTGCTCGAGAATGGCACCGGAAGTTTTTGAATTTTAAACATGTTTAGATAATTGGATTAGAGTTGAAAATCATCAACTAGAAAATGTGTAGCCAAATCTCAATGAATTTTTGGACATAGATACGGAAGGAATTACAACAATCGAAAGTAAAGACCATTAAAAGTAAAAAATGGTTAAAAGGTAAGAGAATTACGAAAGTTTTGATTCTTTTATACTCTAATAGGATAAGTAGACAGTTTAATTTTATAAAATTAAAATTAAGTTCAAGTTCTTTTTTTAAAATATATTTTATGTTTGTAACTTTTTTTTTTACTTATTGTTCATACTTTTTATACTTTATTTCAAAAATAAAAATTAAAAGCTGCCAAATCAAACTTTGGCCACCGGCAGCTGTAACCGTCAACCGCCAAACTATGAAACCGGAGTTGAAGGTTTAAGGTTAAAGTTTGCCATTTTAGCCAACCGTCAACCAAAGATTGACCAACCGCCAACCGAAGGTTTGTCAACCGTGGCCATGCCTACCCCCACCCTCTCCTAGATCCATCTCTGCATATGTGCAAGGAACAAGTAGTATTTTTCTTTCTTTTTTGTGGAAAAAATATTTTAAATTGACTAACTTCTTAGGTGTGTTATAAATTATGAATATTATTTTTTAATATCTTGAAAATAAAGAAGTAAGCCTTTATTTGTTATGAAGGGAATATATAGTTAAATTACCAACTTCTTAGTTATGCTATAAATTATGGGAAAAATATTCTTTTTATGAAAAGAATCAATATTTTGCAACAACAAAAAATGACAAATACACTATAATATGAGGCAAATGTAGTGAAATTTTGATAATTGTATAAAGAAGTAAGCTATTTCGTCATATTTTCATCTGTAAAATTTGCCAGATAAAGTTGTGGGGATAAAGATCACTCCCTTCACTCTTCTCTCCCTTCTAGGGTATTTTGCGTTAATTTGAGAAAGATATCATTTTGTACTTATCTTGTTAAATTTTAAATATTTTATTTTTACTTTATATGTAAATTTAAGAAAATGTTTTACTATAAGAATTATTATATTGTTTTTATTAATTTAAAATTTTAATAGTGAGATATATGAATTAATAAAATTTATATTTTTAAATATAAATATAGACATTTAAGCATAATAAAAAAATTTAATATATAAAGAATAAAAATATAAATTGAACTTTAGAACAATCATATTGTGGCTCAATCATATTATAACTCTATTGTTGGAGATTGTCTTGTTGATTGATGAGACTAGAGTCAGTGTAAATGCTAAATTAGAGTTGTGGCGATAGACATTGGAATCCAATAACTTCAGAATTATTAGGAGTAAAATAGAGTATATGAAATACAAGTTCAGTGGTAGCAGAAATATAACTTAGAGTGTAATTTTGGACCGTAGAGATATACCAATAGCTGATAGCTTCCGATATCTAAAATCTATTATTCAGAAAGACGGAAAGCTCGATGGCGACGTTGCACTTCGAGTAAAGGCGTGTTAGTTGAAATAGAGGAGTGCGACTGGTATTCTATGTGATCGTAATATATTATTGAATTTAAATGGAAAGTTCTACAGAACAGTCGTAAAACCTGCTTTATTATATACTACACACTACGGAATATTAGATAGTTAAAAGGTGTTATATTCAAAAAAATAAAAGTAGTTGAGATGCATATGTTACAGTGGATGTGTGAATATACTAGAAAAGATAGAAGTAGAAATGAGACCATTAGGAAAAAGGTGGTGGTGACATCTATTGAGAAAAAGATGAGAGAAAATCGTTTACGTTGGTTTGGACATGTAAAGAGAAGATCAAATAATGCTCCCGACGATTGAGGGAGGGAGGCATGATATATATGACATGGATAGAGGTGATTAGGACATATATGTTTTTGTTAGATTTGGATGAAAGTATGACGGTCGATAGAAGGAAATGGCGAGAGAGGATCTATGTGGATAACCGCACGTTGCCTGACATTAGTTCATATAGCTAATCCCAAATTTCTTGATTGTCATTGGAGATTATCTCGTAAAAAAAATGAAATAAAAATTATGATATATTTTTTATTTTTTATTATCCCAAAATACATTTAAAAAATCTTCAAAAAAAAAAAAACAAGCAAATTAACAAATTTAGTTCTTAAACTTTTTTGTTGGACAAGTTTGGCCCCTAAACATTTTTTATTTGGCAAATTTAGTCCTTAAAATTTTCTCTTCCAAAAATAACTTCCAAAACAAACTTTGACTAGTGTTGACCATCAATAGTTAACGGATGAATTAAATAATTTACTTGAAAAAAAAACCGAGGAATCTAAAAATTTAAAACTAAAGATTAAAGATCTAAGTTACCGAACTAAAAAAATTTTGGGACCAAACGTACCAATTTGCCCACAAAATAGAGGCCTACAATTTCACATCCGGTCAAATTTCATATATGTTCTCCCATAAACATTGACGGATGAACAGTAAATACAAACAAGTGGGAAAAGGTCATTCATAAAAACCAATATTTGCAATGAACATTCTTCTTGATTGAAGAAATCAAAATCTAAATCGAGTTACAATAGCATCCACGGCATGGCCTTCTTCTCAAAGCAAAATTCTTAGCACAAAAAGCTAGAACTATATTCTAATTGAATTACAGCTTCCCGTCGATTGCTTTCTCTTCACTAACCCCAAAATCTGATCAAAACTACAGTCTAACTGGATCACAGATTCCGCTTGATTGCTTCCTATTTGCTTATCACAAAATCTGATTAAGTGCGATCATCATCTTCATTTTCTTTACTTCCTCGGTCATTTGAAATAGAAACCCCAGGCTGAGCTGCACGCCTGCGAGTCCTTGATGGTAGAATGTTTTCTAAATCAACCTCAGCTAGAGGATCATCTGAAAGATCACTATCACCACCATCAGATTCAGTCTTGTAGTCACTTGAATCCTCAGATTCCTCAATCAATTTCCCTTTACCCTTATAATCCTTCAAAATACCCTTGCCCTTTGGATCGATTACCTCAGCACCACCATTTGACTGCTCATCATTGTCATCCTCACTATCGTCATCGTCATTGTCCTCGTCCTCATCTTCATAGTCCTCTTCATCCTCATCATCTTCTTCTTCATCTCCTTCCTCAACTTCTTTGTTGAGCTGAATGCCATTGTTTTCTTCTTCACTAACACCTTTGCTGTCCCAACGATCTGGAAGCAAATGATCATTTTTATTCACAGAGGAGATCTCAAGTTTTGGCTTTTTGATCAAATCATCACCCACTTCATGGATGTTCTCTCTGTCCAGGGACATGACTTCAGGCTTCCTTTTGGGGGGCAAATGTCCATCCATATCACTCTCGACCTCTGCTAAATATATGTAATCTCTCTTTTCAGTAAAACTATAACAATAAAGATATACTTGTTGAAACAAAGAGATGCATCAGTATCTGAAAATTTCTAAAAAAAGAACTGAAAAATTTTACAATCTGCCAGAAGATCTCTCTCTTCATGCGACACGGAGTTATTTGTTTTTAAATATAATCTGTGTAGACACTCATGTAACAACCATCATATGGTTGCTCATAGTATTTATATGCTTTTGAATATTTTAGTGCACGATCCTGATATGTAATTCACCATAAAACTCTTATTGGTTTACCATCACAACTTGTACAGGGGACAACCACACCTAGATATACCAATCTTATATTTGAAAAATAGGATGACAAGGCCCGAAACTTTCTCCATCACCTTGCATATGTAACCACATGTCATCCAAACCACCCCCCGCCCAAAAATAAATAAATAAAATAATAATGCCAAAGTCCCCAGATACATCATACTTCACATTAATTTTCAGAACTTCAAGCAGAAAAAATGTGGTAAAAAAATTTTCAGTACTAACAATGAAGGCAAGAGCTATTTCAACTCACCTTCATCTGAAATGGAAGTGGTTCCAGGTTTGGCAAAGGTTGCCATTTCGGAAATCTAGTAGACAAGGTAGCTTTTTCCTGCCAAAGGAATAAAAGAGGAGATATATATATATTATATTAGTTGAGAAAAGGAAAGATCTAAAATGAAAATTAATCCCCAGAAGAAAGAAAATTTTCAAATATTACACCTGAAAAACATTATTAAAGATAAATGTTAAAACTAATCAAAGTGATAACACACTGATGCTCCAAAAGGTTTGAACTACAAGCAAACTGATTTAGCTAACAAATAGTGTCACGTTCAATGAGTCAATTTCTAAACAAGTTAGCAAATAAATTTACTAAATAAAGTGATTACGTGGTTGAGAAGAAGGGTGAGGTGGGTGGAACAAACAAAAAGCCAGTACAAATGCTGCCTCTTTAGTGAGATAAAGGAGGGCCAGGAGCATCATAATCGCAACAGAGTAAAATGTTAATGTGGCTAAACAATGACCCAGCCCCCAAGCCCACCTATACCAAAAAGGAAGCCAGTGGAGACCAAATTTCTTGGTTCTCAATTACTACCACATAGATCTGGTAAACTGAGTGTTACAGATACGTACACTGCAAATAAGAACGCCCCCTCTCCTCCATCACTCTCTTTATTAAAAAAAAAAAATGCTCAATTTATGAATTACATATCTATTCCCCTTGCCTTAGAAAAATGTTGGGAGAGAGGGAGGAAGGATAAGAACTGAAATGGAGTTAGGATGCTTGGAGATTGAGCAGACATTCCCACCAAAGTACAATATAGATAAGGTTGTAAAATTTCTACAAGAAAGCATCGCTCTATGCTGGACGCTACTGCCATATCAGCTCCTGTCAGAGAATCTTTCACCCACCAACTTGACATCAAGAGGCTGAATAGTATGTAAATAGATAGTGCAATTTATGTATCATGATTTAAGCATTCAAGCATTTGAATATTGGAAAAAAAGTTTCAGGAAAAGGAGCTAATCACAATTTCATAATTTAGAAGAGAAAGAAGCACAGCCCGGGGTGGAGGGGAGGGGTGTTGTACTGCAAAAGGGAAAAAATAAGCTTTCATTCCATGCTTTGTGAGAACTTTACCTCACTTAAAGATCCATGGAATATCAAAAGAATCTCAATTTGAGTGCCTGTATGGCTGGAATTCCTTACGTGTGATATGACACTGGACAATCCAGCGAACAAGAAAAGCATTACATATAAATGCTTTCCAATTTATATCTACTGAATTGAAGGAAAAAAGGAACATGACCAAAACCATTAAAGAATAGTTCTAGCTTTGCCTCTATAAAGATCACATCAGCGATGGACAAAAGGGGGAAGATAGGAACATCTTCACCCAAAAACTTTTGAATATCCTAACATCTTAAAGATTTTGAAGGTTTCACAAAAAACCTCACAAAGATAAGATTTTTCCCTCATAAAATCCAGCTAAAAGTTTCTAACATGTCCCTGTTTTTACTCCCAAATCTAACCCCTAGTGGGTGAATCCTTATCAGGCAGAGACAATCAGAGGCACCAAACACAATATCTCAAGCTCTCAATACGTATAGCCTTTCTTAAAACCAGCATTATCATGATTACAGAGCATAACCTCTATCAGTTCTAGTACAAAACCAATTTTTTTTTCAGTGACTAAACATTAACAAATTAGAGAAAAATCTATTGAAACCACCGTCAACCACCATATCAAGTGGAGTAAATTGACGCAAAAGTGTCATCAGTAGGCAATAAAAATACTCCCTATGAAGCAAAGAACTGCACCAAAGCAAATAATGGCATTCGAAACCACAGTAACTTTTTCAAAAAATCATTAACAAAAAAAAAAAAAACCCATTTAAACTAAAACAGAAAATATGGGCTTGATTCCTTACGTTCGAATGTTCAAATTTTACAAAAAATATTTCACCCTGAATATAGCAAAATGTAGCAAAATTGAAATCATTGTACATGCACATTGGGTTTTCGCCAGAACATTTTCTTGAAGCCAATAAACCCAATTAACTGAACTAAAATGTTAAGTCATACTAGATCATCAGAGCGAACCAAAAGGGAAACAGCAAACTAGAAACTCACCCAGGAAGATTCAGGGTCCTTTATGCCCTAATTCACAGCCGCTCTGCCTAATTCGAACTTTGAAGGAGATAATTTGATTTAAAAGAAAAAAAAAATTACAGCTACTGCCTTTATGTATGATTTGATCTTCGCAAGAAAGAACTTGCGATGAATTATGAGAAAAAAAGTTAAGCTCTTTTCAGTGCAGACTTCAGTTTATTAGCGAAGGAGCAGAAACATGAAACGATCGACTGCACCCCGCAAACCTGTCGCGCGAAGCTGGAAAAGCGGGCCTTTGGGATGTGTATATCCACGGGCCTTGGGGATGTGTATATCCACGACCCTATTGAGTTGGGCTGAGGCCTGTGTAGAAACTTTGTTGGGCTTTTCAAATTATCCAATGAATATCCTCCTCATTTTTTTCCGCTTGAGGAATTATGGGCATTGTTAACTTGTGTATTCTTATACAAATGGATCGAAGGTTACATTTTTCAAGTTTGAATTTAATCATAATTGAAAGTATTTAAATTTGTTTGTTTATTAATTGAGTTAGGATTTATATTTAAATTGATTTAATTATTATTTAATAATATTTAATTTTATTTGAATTCAAATTCGAATAATTCAATTAATATTTGAGTTTAAATTGATCAAACTTATTTATATTATATTTTTCATTTCAAAATTTACACATAATACTTTTTATTTTGTATATTTATGCTTTGACTATTTTTTAATCTAATAATTGTATACTTGATATTGATATTATATGCACTTATAGGAATTCTTTGTAGTTACTTGACAACATCATATTTGTACGTTTCTATTTTATTTGATTAAAAAATAACAAATTCATGAGATATGACTAATTAAGATATAGTTAAATTTTATTTAATATATATATATATATATATATATATATATATATAATTTTTAAGTGAATTGAATGTTGAAAATAAATAATTTTCTGAAATTCTAAATATTGGATAGAGTTAATAAAATTAAAATTTTAAAAATTACAAATGTTATCCTCATTAGAGAAAATAATATTTTAGTTAATAATATAATATAAAATATTTTATAAAAAAAGTAATATATTTGGTTTGAAAAATTCTTTGATTTCAAAATTCTTTAAATTGAAATCAAACAAATTAAAACTAAAAAGAGTGATTGCGATTTAATTTGATTTAGATTTTTTTTAACATTTCTATCCAACACCCTAGTATATTAAAAAAGAAGAAGAAGAAAGAAAAAATGTGATATATATATATATATATATATATATATATATATATATATATATATATATATATATACTCGAGTCAGCTAAAAAATGATAGGAAATAGTTAAGTTATAAGTTGTACAAAAATTATTTAAAAGTTTGATGATAAACTCATTTAAAAAATTGTCTATATTTTGCCAAATTCTTTCTCCCTCCCCCCACCAAAATTTAAAAATCAAAACTTGATCCAAATAAACTAATAATTTTATAAAATACTCAATCATATTTCTTCATTAGTAAAATTCTTTATTAATTTCATTGGTGTTTATATGATTTTATTAAAAGACGAAATTAATTACAAATAAATATAACTCGAAATAATTTATTGATTATTGTTAGTAGTAGTATTGTTTATTGGATTATATAAAAATAAAAAATTAGTCCTTTTTGAAAGGTACTACTAATTTTTTATCCGCCTCCTTGACTACATACTATAATGTGCAAGTGAGACCATTGGGTAATGCACAAATTGGATGATCCGCCGCCGAATTCTGAAAGGGGAGCTCCAGAAACTTTCGACCTCCTCAGACATCCTCCCTTTCCCTGGCTATTCTGATCGCTTTACTGCTAAATTGGAACAAACCCTTTAGAATTCATCAGCATCATTAGGTAAAAACAAGATTGTAAACAACAGTCACGGCCAAGAAATAGGTTTAGTATTTATTTCACGAACGTGAAAGAAACAAGAAAACCCAGAAAACAAGATGTTCAAGAAGGCAGTGGAGGTGAAGTCTCAACAGCGCCTCTCTGGAGCCGACCGGAAGAAACTTAGGCGTACCATCAAGGAGAGTTTCCCCAATGCCTCTGATGCCCATGTCGATTCGTTACTCCCTCTTAAGGTGCAATTCAGACTTTTGCTTTTTCTTTATCTGTACGTATATTCTGGCATATTTGAATACATAGATAGATACTATTTGAAATATTGCGTTTTTTGATGATTGAATTTAAAAAAGTTGTAGTCTTGACTGGTAATATCAGGTGATTTTTTCTTTTTCTTTTTCTGTACATAGATTCTTGCATTCGAATACATAGATAGATACTACTATTTGATAGTATATCGTTTTTTGATTATTGAATTTAAAAAAAAAAAAAGGGTTGTTGTCTTGACTAGTAATGTCATGTCATGTATTGTGTTGAGTATGAATCCTCGTATTGCCGCATACGGAGAAACATACTTATCGTACTTGACTGCGCATAATGTGTGTTAAGGCTTTTCTTTAGCTTGGTTCTCTTGAAGTTTAAGTTTAAGATTCAGTCCAGAACAATATTATTATGTGAGAGCTTGCAGTGCTTTGAAGTGCAAGAATTCAAACACTTTTTACGTTATAAAATTCCAAATTTTCCCCAAACTACCACCCTTTCAATTATAAGAGAATTCTGATGTTTGGTTTGAATAATGTTGCCCGATTTAGTTACAAATGGTATTATTCATTGTCTGATATGCTCTATGAAGAGCTCGAGTAATGCAATTTAACTGCTTTTTTCAGCCTATTTGGGATTTACATCTTTTGCTAATGAGAGGCACTGTATCTCATGTGGAGAGCCCGGTGGAATCATATCATTTTATAACTTTTTTGCCCTTATTTTCTAGATACTTCTTCCTGCACCTCTCTTTAATGACCAATCCCCATTTTCTGTTGTGCCTCTGTTTTATGATCCTTTTTAAAAGTCGCATTTCTGCTGTGCATCTCTCATGACCAATCCCCATTTTCTGCAGTGCCTCCTTTTTCCGAGCCTTTTTAAAAGTCACATTTTCCATCCAAAATTGTTTGATCTGTTCAAGTGCGCATATATTTCTAAGACACTATAGCGGTGCTTGTTTTCAATCTTTTTCCTACGGGATGTTGGCAAGTTGGGACTAAACCAAGAAAGAATGTGGCGAGGCCGATAAGCACAGTACCTGGTAGCAAGAATTCTGGAGGGTTCATGGACCATTTGAACTAGAAAATCATAAATCCATGTGCAGCCTAATGTGTGGCTGTGAAATATAATTTTAAAAGGGAAAATTGAACTGGCTTGTCTATAAAACCAGTTTTGTTTGCCCTTGTTTCTTCATCTCTCTCATAACACTCAATTGAGAGAGATATCTCACTCAACTAGCTTAGAGAAACTCATACACAGAGAGTAGAGAGGAAACAAAATGGCCCCAACAACGGATACCAATGAAATGCCCGCTGCATCAACAATAGAAGCTCACCCCATGAAGGGGGTGATGATTTCAATAGCTACTCGCAGAATTCTTGCTACCTAGGTACTATGTTCATTGGCCTCACCACATTTTTTCTTGGTTTAGTCCCAACCATGGGAAGTCATGGATTAAGTGTGGTCTGTGAAGGATTTCATGTAATAAGTCTTGTCTTCAACTTTATTTCTTTTTCTATATAATGTGGCTTAGCAGTTTCCAATCTTTGATGTGTCATCTCTTGGCAAGTAGGGGGCTGGGGGATATGGATTTTGGGCAGTGGAGAAACTAAAATAGCTTTAGTTTTTTTTACAAAGGTTAAGTTAGAGTTCCATGTCCATTCTTTGATGGTTTGTCATTCTTTTCTATGTACTCAGCTATCTCTTTTATGTCTATACCGACCTTCAAATATATTTTATTTTGGATAATCTTTCCTTTTATAATGCAAACTAAATTCCTGAAGACTGAACTAAAGCAAATGATGGGACATTGGAGATTTTTTAAATTTAAAGTTTAGAAGGAATCTGTTCCATGCTTCTCTTGCAACTATGTATATATTATGTGCTTGTGTTCATGCATTAGGTTTTTTGGTTATAAATTTAAATGACTGAGACTTTTGGTGTTCTTCTTGTGATTGATCTCTTTCAGGGAGAGATAACTGTTTCTAAGTACCCAAACCGAATTCTTGTGTATTGTGTAGAGGGTGGCTATCCCATGTTTTTTGATATTGATGGACGAGGCACAGAAATATTTCCAACAGGTTATTCTCACGCATATCTAATGTTTTTTTCCATTTTTCTGTCCCTCTCAAATCCTCAATGGTGCTTAACTCACTATTCATCTTCACCTGGCCCTCCTTGTGTGTATGTTTCATGCTTTGTGACCGCTTATTAGAGATTGGCGATTTAATTTTGGTAAATTTCTGTTTGCTTGAGACGATCACAAAAATAAATGATGAGTTGAAACTTGGTGTTTAGATTAAATGCTTTTCCCCATTTTCTTAGAATAATGTGCAAAGAATTAATCACGTTGATTCTTGTGCAACAAAGTTCACATTTATGGCTTGCAGCTTAGACTTTGTTTTCAAGGGTTAGAAATAAGTGAACTCAATGGAAGCCTTCTATAGAGTGTAAGAAATTGAGAGAGAATAATCTCTTTTCATATATATTTCAAAGATTACATGAGCTAATTATATACAAGCTGCCTAAGGCACAAATATAACAACTACCCTAATAAATTGATTTACAAAATCTCCTAATCAATCCCCTAATTACTGCCCACAAAATCTCCTAATCACTGATTACGAAATTTCCTAATTTAAGGGTCAAACT
This sequence comes from Voacanga thouarsii, assembly GCA_026120185.1. Classification (NCBI taxonomy): domain Eukaryota; kingdom Viridiplantae; phylum Streptophyta; class Magnoliopsida; order Gentianales; family Apocynaceae; genus Voacanga; species Voacanga thouarsii. The sequence goes on along the minus strand of JANUWF010001004.1, from coordinate 952,974 downwards.
TTCCTAATTCTAGTGTTACAATATTTACAGCCTTACTTTTTTAAAATACACAATTTAGCCATATTTTTCCACACTCCTCCTCAAGCTGGTGAATAGATATTCTCCATTCCCAGCTTGGATATAATATTTTCAAACACTGGACCACTTAATCCTTTAGTTAACACATCAGCAAGCTGATCATTTGTAGACACATAAGGTGTGCAGATCAATCCACTCTCTAATTTCTCCTTGATAAAATATCTGTCAATTTCGATATGCTTTGTCCAATCATACTGCACAGGATTGTGAGCTATGCTAATTGCAGACTTATTATCGCAGTAAAGTCTCATTGGGCTCTCCAACTTGATCCTTATGTCTTGTAGAATGATCTTTAACCAAAGTAACTCACATACTCCTTGAATACTCCTTGAGCTATCGCTCGAAACTCAGCCTCTGCAGTAGGCCGTGCGACTACATTTTGTTTTTTACTCCTCC